>CM022710.1:7855308-8455308 GCA_012295165.1 Asparagus setaceus
CCTGAATCGCAATTGCGTACAACTACGTCCAACCAAACAACCGTTACACCGGAAAGCATGAAGAGTGCATGTATTAGTATCGTTACACCGGAAAGCATGAAGAGTGCATGTATTAGCACCTTTTTGTTGTGTGGGAAAATAAAAATCTAATGTTATTTTTAAGAATAGAGGATTTGAATATCACATAAAACACAAAGTCAGATGCTAGGAAATGTCACATACTCGTAGCAAATATTTTCCCCTGAATTTGTATTTTATTTATCTTAGAAAAATAGGAAAATTTTCATTGTTATTCTACTTTGTTATGTTAGTATATTTTAAGTTAAAAGCACGAGTGCTTCTTATTCCATCATATCTCGGTAAAGAAATGAATTTGATTGTTTTCATCCTTAGAAAAAAAAATAGCCAAGGATTGTCAAATGGATATCAAAGAGAGATATGAAAGATCAAAGATGAATTTTTCTTTTACAAGTTTTCAGTAGTACCTATAAATAATTATGTTAGTTTGTTACTTACAGTGAATTCACGGGCCAATAGTCTAGATTTGAGATAAAATAATTCTTGACAGCATCACTTTGAAACTGTAGTGAAAAATGTGAAACATTCCTACTTCCAAAGAGTAGACAAAGGGCAGCCCAATTGAAGCCAGCACCTACATGAACAAGTTATAGACTGTTTGCTTTTATGAAGTTATCATTTAAGTCATACGAAACAAAGTCTAGGGATTACTCACCAATATTGATGCTACATTATCTATCACTATCAGGGTTTGTCAAGAATTTGATTTTGCTTGTGTATTAATGTGAGATCTTTTTTCCATTTGTAGCCAAGCAAGAAATAGTGAAAGCAATAATAGAGCCAAGAGTGTATGAAAGGGATAGAGCCAAGAGTGTATGAAAGGGGCCGTGGGTATGAGACCAAAAAAAATTTGCTTTTTAGCTGACCCATTTTTGATTGATTTGTTGGTTGAGTAGGTGCATGGAGGTATAATAAATATCTTGGGTTTTTCACCGGTGTCTCTTTTAATCCACTTTAAATGCACAATCAATGAGATTTTAATACGAAGAGTCATGATAACTACACTACACTTATACACTACATTTTACACTACACTCACATAAGGATGGGGTCATAATGACTCATCACTACAACTTTCGCCATAGTATCATGACCCCACTTCATGAACAGAATAAGAAAGATAAGTACAGTGTAGTTACCATTTTCCTAATATGAATTGTTCTAATGTCATCTTAAAATTCATTCTACTGAACCAAACTCCAAACTTATGATATAGTGAGAGTCTAATTATGTCTAAGGGTATTCTCATCATGCTAGTTGTATCTGAAGTGTGTTAGCAATAATTTTATAAGGGTTATTTCAATATTAGTCCCTCAAATATTCAATATTTCCAATTTAGTCCCCCAAATCATGGAAATTCCTAAGAGGTCCCTCAAATCATCACATTGTTTCCAATCAGGTCCCTCTATCTAAGTTAACGGTTATTTGGGTGACTAGGGTTGAGTCAAACCTTAACTCCACATAGTATATTACAATAGTGCCCACAAGTTAAACTTTCCCCCCAATACCCTTAATTCCTCCTCTTGCCTCTTTTATCACTATAGAAGATATGGAAAAAAATTCCCCAAAACCGCTTATATGATCATAGTTTGTCAAGTATGATGCAATTTTGTTGTTTCATATTGCCTTTAATTACTACAGTAAACCTCTCAAACTTATCAAATTGCTATAGGTCCATTCAAAATTACTTCTAATATCACTTCATTCAAATTTTTATAATGCTACAGAACCATTGATAATTTTCTCATATTACAACCAAAATGCATCAAATGATCTAAAATAAATAGAAAATCCTAATACAAGGTTAAAATTCAAGGGTATAATTGGAATTTCAGTACTAAAAGTTAAATTTAAAGGAATATTCCTTTAGATCTAACTATTGTTAACCGAGAGGGACCTGATTGGGAAAAATGTAATGATTTGAGGGACCTCATAGGAATTTCCATGATTTGGGGACTAAATTGGAAATATTGCAGATTTGAGGGACTAATATTGAAATAACCCATTTTATAATGTATGTCATGTTTTGAGCTAATAGGAGAGACTACAATGAAACATGTATAGGGTTGCCTCTCAAATTTTTTCGTTTTTTAAACCTTATACAAAGCTTAAGAAACTAGAGACTCAATATATATATATATATATATATATATATATATATATATATATATATATATATATATATATACACTAGCACTACTATACTTTTATATAAAATGGGTCACTTCCTAAGGGATCATCAATTTTCGAAGAGCCTTTTATGGTATTTGTTCATTTAATAAGCTATATTTTATTTATCTTATTTGGAATTGGCTATGATAAATATTTTAATTTGGCGATGATATAATTTTCTTAGATAATGTTCTTTCGAAGAGTCTATTTTTCATATTTTATTCAAGTTATTATTTTAATTATTTTTAGCCCAAGTATCTAGATATACACTGTCAATAATATTTACATTGGAACATATTGAAATTCTAATTGTTATTTTTATTGTATTTATTTATGTGCATTTTTTTTGGAAAAGAACTTTATCATTTCATATTTATATCTCTTATAATATGCAATATAATAGATATGTTATTAATGAGCTTTAATAATAAGCTCATGTCAACATTTCATAAAGTTCTAGAAAAAGAAAGAGAAAAGGGGAAAAAGGAAAAAGTTCTCCTATAAAATTATAATTCTACTCTTTCAAATACAATAAGCATGGAGAAAATATCTACCTCTCATCCATTTTTGGCCTACCCCGACTATTTCCGTTATATAGTAGTATAGATATACATGTCCATACATCCATTTGATTGGTGAATTATATAGCTATTAGGGGAATTAATACCGCAACTATAGCATAGATTACGATCAAATTATCTAGATGGAGCTCAGTGGTAATGACAAAAGAATGACATAGCATGGATATAATCACACTATTTTGGACCAGTAGACGTGGCCATCATCATAGAGGACTATGTGGAAATCAGATTAGATTAAGAGTTCTATCTAGAAATCTTAACTAAAGTAATCGCGCTGAAGTATCATGGTTCTCTCTTCATTTTCTGCGAGTTTCGTCTCCATTTTGAATTAGCTTGTATGACACAATGAAGGTGTAATTAACGAAGACTTATAGTAAGTAAAATAATCCGAGTTAGAATTATAGTAAGCCAAAGTAAATAAGCTTCCAACGTGTTAATATTTACTTGGAACACTTTAATCCCATACTAGAATAGTTTTCATCTCCATGTAAAATAAAGATTGAAATATTGCTTCCAGCCCAATACAAATGAGTTAAATGAAGGTGTGTGGGCCAAATAGGAGAATGTAAGGTCTAAGCTTAAGCCCAAGAAGTGCAAGAATGGTGCGGACGTCAAACGAGGTTAGATTCTCAATAGTTAAAGTTTTTTTTATTAATAAATAGTTCCTTCTTTATAAAATTAACTTTGAAAAATTATGAGTAGCGTAAAGTTGATTTTAATTTATTATTTATTTATCATTTCATTGACAGTTTTATCGAATTTTACGTATTGATAGTTCAATCGTTCTTTAAGAGATAGTTGATCAATGATTCGGTTCTATAACTAAAATTTGGTATCAGCATAGAAACTTAATATAGAGAGTCTAAGAGGACATGAGAAATTTATTTGAAAATTTGTGCACACGATATATTTAGTGTTATACACACATGTACATTATATTATAAATTTAGGTGTGAGAGTACTCTGATCCAATAACTCATTTTACTAAATGAGTTATCAATAAGTAGATATAAATAATCACCGTGCCAACCACATTCAATTAATAAGTCTCATCACTCCCCATATATTGACAGGTCATTTCATCCATGTCAATGTTTCTTGATGAATTTCTTCATTGACTATTAACGTTGAGAAGTAGGGGTGCTAAAACAGATCCGTATCCGATAAAATATTCGTAACCGTATTTGTTAGGATACGGTTATTGTTACTCAAATCTATAACCGATAGGATATAGTTACGGATATGGTTTCATAGTGAAATATTCGGATCGGTATCCGAAATACTCGAATACATATTGGTCATATTGTTACAATAGTTTTAATCCTTAGATTATGGATTTGAGGTTAATTTTGATGATCAAGATGTCTAATATTAACTTTTCAGATATAATGAACATGTAATGAACTCTTTTGTATCACATTCTATATTTTTTCCAATATTATTTAGTTTTTCCATATCCGTTTTGTATCCGCATGCATATCCTTTTATATATCCACATGTATATATCCGTATCCGTATCTAATTTTAGCGGATATGGATGTAAATTTTCCTTACCAAGGTATATCCTTATCTGTAATGGGTAAGCGGATATGGATATGATAAGTATCATATCCGAGCCGTATCCTGACCGAATGTACCCCTATTGAGAAGTGATGATTATAACAATGTTCTTTAATTAAGCACTTTATGTCTGCATAATTAATTTATTCTCTAAGGCATCTTTTGAATTAATCAATCAACCATGACTAATCAATTAAAGCAGCCCACGTGGTTGCTTAACAAAAACTCCCTCCAATTATGACCATAATCACACTTGTAGATATATTAGCAACCCACGTTCAAGTCATTCACGTGATTGATCAGTGTCTTCATTAAGTTTCTTATTTCATGATTCATTTCGTATAGAAAAAGTTATGGATTCTTGTCAGATTTGTCCTTAGTCTTGAATCTGTGTGTAAATGATGCTGGAATCTGATCTCTTTAGGATAAGATATAATATAGAAAAAAGAGGAAATGAATGTCGTTTTATAGCACCGAAATGTTATAGAAAAAGAAAATATTTATGTCGGCAATGACTTGTCTATGAAGATGAAGACACGTGGAATGGGGACCAAATCTAAGCACAAATTATTGCTTTTGCTTCAAGTGGGGAATACAAAGGATGGATACCTTTGAACTACCAATTCGGAGTCAATAATTAAATATTTTAGAGACCTAAGTGGTTGACTATTTAATGTAACAGTATTCTCAATGCATTGGTGATGTTGGGTCGGGTACATAACCCGGATCCAGTTTGTTATTGACCCACTTCCTACTTATTAATGTATTTGTGAATGGATGGTGTTAATGCAATTTTCATAATCGCCTAGACCGAATCAAGTCATAATCCATGTAAGACCATACCACTGAGTCTCATGTCAATTGTAGAGAGCAGCAAATTTTTCTCTAGGAAACAAGTAACGTTTCTATGTCTCATCCTGACATCACCAATCACATCGCTCTAATGTAACAAATATCACTGTCATCCTCATTTTGATACCACGCACCGACCTTCATATAACACCCAAAAAATTTAGCAGATAACCCCACATGACATAACTGTTTTGGTGCTACATAATATTTTTTTTACAAATTTTTGGTGTTACTTCAGGGTGGACTAAACTGATACGGTTATGTGAAATTGACCCTAGAAAAATCAGACCAAACAAACTCAAATATTATTGTTCGGATCGGGTCAGCAAACACAAATGCAGATCCGAGTCAACTTCTATGGTCCCTTCTTAAGGTCAACCAACGACAAAGTCCCCCGCTACTATTTCCACCTCCATTATTAGCTCCCTCCACCGTCCACACGCTACAACACCAATCACAACTTTTCTAAACGGTAAATTTCAAATAACCCCCTCAAAACTCTATCGTCTTATCTTAGCCTCACATTTCCGGGGTATTTGGTAAACTTTACCCCTATTTTTTAAAATCTTGTTGGTTCGCCGCGCATTTTTATCCCCGCTATATAAACCACCCACCCCAAAAATTCCGCAAAAACTTTTTCCTTCGTCTCCTCTCAACCCCCTAAAATTAGGGATCTCTGGAGCTCGCTCAATCGGAGCTCCAAAAATCCCCCAAATGTTCCCCCAAAATTAGGGTTAGGGTTTCAAATTCGTCGATTCTCAGCATGGAGGTCGTCGCCAGCATCAAGCGCGGCATCTCCCGCCAATTCTCCACCGGATCCATCCGCATGCGGAGCGGCCGGTTCAGCTTCCGCCGGCAATTTTCGCTCGATCCGCTGCTCGGGAACCCTAACCGGTTCGTTTTCGGTCGGCAGTCGTCGCTGGATCCGAATCGACGGAGTCCGATCAACGAGGAGCTGACGGTGCCGGAGAATCTCGACTCTACGATGCAGTTGCTGTTCATGGCGTGCCAAGGGGATGTGAAGGGGGTCGAGGGGTTGCTGAGGGAGGGGGTTGATGTGAATAGTATCGATCTCGATGGGAGGACTGCGCTTCATATTGCGGCGTGCGAGGGGCACGTGGAGGTGGCGAAGGTTTTGATCCAATGGAAGGCGAATATAGATTCGAGAGATCGATGGGGAAGCACGGTAAGTGAAAGAGATTTGATCTTGGATGGTTTTGGTGGTTTGGATTGTTGAAATTTGTTTATATTGGGCCCCGTTTCTAATTTACACCTTTTAATAACACCTCTGATTATATTTAATTGTAATTGGTCAACTTTTAAGAAAGAATTTTGAGTCTAATTTGTCAAAAAAAAAACCCCTTTTTTTAATGCAGGCTGCTGCAGATGCGAAGTACTATGAGAATATCGAAGTGTACAATATCTTGAAAGCACGTGGAGCCAAGATACCGGTACATTTGCTTGATATTTTTTTTTTTTTTGGTTAATTTGGGAGATTGTGAAAAGTGTAGAGTAAATTAGTAAATGTTGCTGGTTCTTTGGTGAAATTCTAGAAAACCAGGAAGACTCCAATGACGGTTTCAAACCCACGGGATGTTCCGGAATATGAGGTGAATCCTATGGATCTTCAGTTTCGCCGAGGTGAGGATGTCTTGAAGGTATGTTTTTGTTACTTGATGATATTACTTTGTATGACGTAAGTAAGGGGTTGATGTAAAGTATTGGTTGCTCAGTTTAGAATTTGTTTTATTTCCCTCCAATATTGCTGAATATAATTGCTCTTATAGTTATCATATTCTGTTTTATAGATCAAATACCATGCAATTTGGACAATAATTGTTTTTCGCTGTTGCTTTACATCTCTAACTTATTGAAGTCATCAAATGTTTATTATCTACTTCGGTGGGTCATAATGTTACTTTAATGTTTCTTGTTTCCCATTTTTAAATTAATCTACACCCTAACAGGGCATCCATGGTAACTAAACGTTACGAAATGTGAACATTTTCTCATACATGACAGGTTGTAGTTTTAGGATCCTTATAAACTAGACCACTAATCAGAAGTAACATCTAGTCAGATGAGCAAAATCAAGTTACCTTAACACTTAGAATTCTATTGGTGAAACATATTCTGCTGATGAAAAAGCTCATGCTTATGTGGCATTTGAGAAGAAAGGAGACAAGGTTGAAACATCTTGCTAGTAATGATTATGAAGGGGTCTGGTCACCTTAGGTGAGATATCCAATGCAATATAAGGCTATGAGCAGTGCATATGTGGATGAGTAATACAAAAGGCAGTAAAGGACTCTGCGCGCGGTGATTGGCAACATTGAAATCACCAATGGAATTGATATCCAGAGGCTGGGAAACAAAGTGAGAAGTAGATAGAAGTAGAACATGAGGATAACATTTTATTGAGTCAACGTGAAAGAAGCAGTTCCCACTCACTATTGATCAAGTAATTACTAAATAGTTAGAGGAGCTCATCTGTTGCTAATTTATCTTTGATGTATGTTTCTTAGCCTCTACTTTGTTGCTATTTGCGATATTTCTTAAGAGGCCTTGTAATTTGTTTCTCTACGTCCAGTTGTTAGTGATGCTCTTTGTCCCTTCTTGTCTTTTATAGAAATATGTAGTTATAACCTAACAACAGCTATTTTCTGAATATTATTGGCAGGACACTTGTCAAGTAGCTAAGTGGAATGGGACAAAGGTTTCTGTTAAAATACTGGACAAGGAGAGCTACTCAGATCCGGATAGCGTGTATTTGCTTACCCTCTAATTTTCTTCTTATAAGAGGATTATCTTTCTGTCTGGTTTTGCTATCATTTTGTTTTGAGTTACTTATGTTGTGGTTTTTTAAGACCGAACTTCTGGTACATTCTGGGAATTTAGTGTTAGATATATCTTCTACAAGAGCTATTTGGTACCCATTTCATTCGTTTTTCAGGAATCAAAATTTAGTAATGCTTCTAATTTCCTTCTCTTATGATCCTTATCATATGTGAAATTTTTGTTTACCGTAATATCCTGCTGTAGAAACATGTTTTCATAATCTGCTACCTCTTTTCTTTTAGCTTAAACTTGTTTTCTTCAACAATCATCTAACATTTTAACTTAAATTTTTCGAAAATTGGTGATTTTACTCATTAGATGAGTGATAATATAATAAGTTGTAATCTGCTTCAAACCAAAATCAGTCTTCTAAATTGTTTTAGTTATCACAACATAAATTAAATTAGTCTATTATGTATGCAGTCAATGACTGTGCAATACGGTGATGGGAGGCAGCAAGAAAGAGGCAATCAATTGATGCGAAAGGAGAATATTTTGGGAAGGAAAAGATAATAGACTAGGAAGAAGAATAGGAGAGAAAAGAAACAGTAGAAATTCAGAACAGCAGACGAAGTGTTTAAGGGCAAACCATATGAAAGCATTAAAGCAATTTCATCTCGATCAATCAACCTGCCTTT
Source organism: Asparagus setaceus (assembly GCA_012295165.1). Classification (NCBI taxonomy): domain Eukaryota; kingdom Viridiplantae; phylum Streptophyta; class Magnoliopsida; order Asparagales; family Asparagaceae; genus Asparagus; species Asparagus setaceus. Next base: position 7,864,028 of record CM022710.1, read on the forward strand.
CCTATAATAAACTGGTTAAAAAGAGTCAAACAAATGTCAACTATCTCAAGTAAAAGACTACCCCTGCCTCAAATATTTAGACACAAACAATGGAGACAGTATTTACTCAACTAACTGAGATACATGATGCTTGTTGTGGAATTTGAGACTATTGATGATCATGGCCATTATGCTACATTTTCATAAAGTAACTGTTTCAAGTAAAAGATCACACGTATCTCAAATATTTATGATGCTTGTTGTGGAATCTGAAATCATGTTGATGCTCACCATCATGATGCTTACATCACTATTATCATCATGTTGGTGGTATTCTGAGCATAAAGCTCTATGAGAAATTTGACAAACTTTTAGGGTCGACTGCGGACTATCAACCTGACATTAACTCTCTAAATTTGCGAGATTTCTTGATCTATAATTATGAGCAGGAGAGGGGCTTACTATAGTATTGGAAGACAAGTTGGCTAGTAAAAAAATCTACTTCATTGGTCATGCTCTCTAAAATTCTCCTGATTACAAATAAGATCTAGAAGAAAGGAAAAGATGATAGGGAATTGCATATAATGGTAGGAACAATTATATCAAAAGGGCCAGCCAAAACATATTCTCACATTTACTGCAACTAAGAATAATTGATTCCTAGAATTTGGTAAATCTGATATCTCATTGTCCCTCATTACTCCCTTGCCAACCATATACTCCCTTTATAAATATCAAACACTTCTTGATAAATTGTGAATGTGGACCCAAAGAATCCACCTACCTTCACCCATAAAATTGACACCTCCGAACGAGTAAAATATTTCTATCTCTACATCTTTATTTTTCTATCTACATTATATTCCTAATGTCGATAGTTAAGTTTGAAAACTTTTGAGTGACTGATTATGGTTTGAAAAAGCATGCATGAAAGTAATAATATTTCAGTAGTCTACTACTGATAGAGTTTCCTTAAAGCATCATCACTAATGCTCTTAGTGCAAAGTATAAATGATGTAACTGAAAATCAATGCTACATATTGCACTGTTCAAACCACTTACAAAGGATAAAATGCTCTTTTTTTTTAATGTAGAAGCGGACAGTTCCTGTAGCACTTGACACTTATCCACTTTACTTCATTCTTTCTAATGTTGTCTTTCGGACTATGCTTGTGTTATACAGAAATGCTTTCAAGCAAGAGTTGACTATATTGCAGAAGGTTCGGCATCCAAATGTTGTGCAGTTTGTGGGAGCTGTTACTCAAAATATACCTATGATGATTATTACAGAGTACCATCCAAAAGTAAGCTTTAATTGCTAATCCACATCATATATTTGAAACAAATAATCATTTATGTTAATTTCTCACTGGGAATAATTGAGCTTCTTCAATGATTGGTTTTGTATCCGGACCTCACTTATTTGAAATGTTTACTTTTAGAATTATGCATCTTATGCGGAACTTGATTTGTAACTTAGAAGAAGTTTTCTATTCTGTTGATACCCAGGGAGATTTGGGAAGCTATATTCAGAAAAAGGGACGTTTGAAGACCCATAAAGCTCTTAGATTTGCCCTTGATATTGCCAGGCAAGTGTTTTAAGGTTGAACTTTGAATTAATTTGACGTGATCCTGCAATCTTTACTCTTGTGCTCTTGTCTGTCTTCATCATAAAGAAAAAAGGAAAGAAAGAAAATATTAGCTCTGAAATTACTTAAATGATGAGAAAGATTAATGAAACCGGTGTGTAAGTATCCAGTTTCTTCTGTGGGCTGTATCTTTTGTCAAAATTCATATTTCAATGTTAAGTAACTTACAATCATTTATGGATTGATAGTTTAAAATCACCCATGCTAGTTTCCTATATATAATTTTCCTGTCCACTTTACAGTTTGGTGGAACTAAATGTTCAAAATCACTTAAATATAATATGTTGATCCTCACATGCATACTATTGTGGCTGTTCATTCTTGGAAAGTGATCAAAATGCATACCATTAATATTAAATTAAAGAGGATTTTAATAACATATAAACTCTAACAGCCTATATATTTGTCTGTATCCTTTAATTTTTAACTAATGTTTCTTAACTACAGGGGCATGAATTATCTTCATGAATGCAAACCTGACCCGATTATCCATTGTGATTTAAAGCCAAAGTAAGATGAGAAAGTGACTAAAGCTAGCTATTCTTTCTGCATTAGCACTTTCAGATTGAATTATGAGTACTTGTTTGGTTATGTGCTGTACTTTACTGTTTGGTCTTTTGGTAAGGTGCCAGAAATATTTTGCTGGATGATGGTGGCCAAATGAAGGTGGCAGGATTTGGATGGATAAAGCTGTCAAAACTATCATCTGAAAAAGTCAGATTAGCACGTCCGATAGATCCTGCCAACAAAACAAGTATGTTTTCTTGTTAACTAACTTAATCCTATGCTTGATTTTGTTGTGGCACATTGTACAGGAAGACTTTAAATAGTCCATAAAAGGCATATAACTTTCATCTCACCTAGAATAACTTCTGGAGATAATTCAATATTCCGGGAGTGCTGGTTTGCAAATTAAGTCGTATTTGAAGTGTTCCCATTCAACAAACATTGGCTAGCAAACTAAGATATACCTGAAATGTTTCCATTCAACTACATATAACTACCTGTCATATTTTATGCAATCAGATTTTCAACTTAAATCTAATACCTGACCTGTAGATGAGGAAATAATGGAGAGGCAAAAACATTATCAATTAATTTGTCTCCTGAGGTAGAAATTTATGGAGCTACTGAATCTTATTTTCTTAGTACAATGGTATCATCTTGCACAGAAGCAACTTTCGCCAAGATAGGTGATGTCTAAATGCTTTATTATTATTGAATGGGACTAAGAAGTTACACTTTTTATTCGTTTGTTTGTTAGTCGATATTTTCAATATAATTATTTAGAAAGTTTATCTTAGACATATACAGGTATAATATGGAATATTGTGTAAGAAGATGATACACATAGATACTGACACACTAACATGATGATGATATGCCTTCACATGATAGGAATGTTCCTATCATCGCAGATAAAAAAAATTCATGATTTGCCATTATGTGAATTATTTAAGTGGTGACATTCTACGTCATAATTATATTATTAACTAACTTAATGTTCTCGCATTCTGACCGTATGATAATTTATTCTACATGGCAGATTTGTATATGGCACCTGAACTGTACAAAAATGAAATATTTGACAAAAAGGTTGATTCATTCTCCTTCGGGCTCATTCTTTTCGAGGTAACCTGTTTAGATTGATTCGTTAAGTTGTAGACTTTCTGTTCGCAACAACACACATACAGGAATATTTTAAAAGCAATCATAACATGCGTAGTTGTAGTTTTTTCTTACATTTTCCTATTTGCTTGTCACTGTGTATCCAGATGATTGAAGGAGCACCAGCCTTCCATCCCAAGGCTCCTGATGAGGCTGCTAAGTTGATATGCTTGGAAGGACTGCGTCCACCACTAAAAAAACATTCAAAAAGTTCTATCCCTGATCTCAAAGAGTAAGTTCTTCCCACAATAATCTAGGATGTGTAATTTTCTTGATGTTATTTAGCTTTCTTTTTCACTATGAACGTGTTTACTATAAGATAATATATGTTTTTCCATAACCAGTCAAGAGTCAGGATGTATATAGTCTAGACCTCTTATTGTTGCATGAGAAACCTCTGGATTATATAATCGATTATGAAATGACAATGAGCAGTATTTCTCCCAGTTAAGTTGAATCTAGCTTTCCTTTTCGCGTGTTATTATATATCATTACCATGATAACATTTTCCCATCAAAATGGGGTTGATGATGGGGGTGCAAAGTTCAAAACTGAGAAATCTCCAAATAAGAATTGACTTTATTTTCATAGCTCACAGACACCCTGTTGTCAACCCCTGAAAATTTACTGTGTTGGTGTTGACCATATGTGGAGTTTGATATAGAAAAGTGAGGTATCTGTCAGTTCTAATAGAACAGGGAAGTTTGTTGCAAAACCTTTATAGTACAAGAGGGCTTTCCACAAATTACTTCTTTTTTCTATTTTTTCTGCATCAAGGGGGCCATTTTGAATTGACCGGGGAAATAATGTGTAAAGAAAGATCTTTACTTCTTATATATATGGATCTGTCACCCGATGAATTGTTCACAGAATCATGACATTCTCCAGTTTTTTTGGACTCCTGTGTATTTATCTGTGTAGGTAAAGTATGGAAGACTCAACTCATCATGCATATTCAATCTGTTCACGCATATTCTTTTGTGCTATAATTTTTTACAAACATCATTATTAATTAATATCAAATTCTGCTTCTCTTCTGCCATAAAACCCAATTTATTGAGCTGTGCCATCATAGCAACGCATGACCTTTGACATATCTATGGACATTTTTTGGTGTGCAGATTGATTGAAGAATGTTGGAATATAAACCCAGCCGTGAGGCCTTCATTCTCAGAGATAATTGTGAGACTGGACAAACTGTATGCTACCTATTCTAAGCAAGGACGATGGAAAGATACTTTTAAGCTCCCTTGGTATGTATACATGTAGAACCTTTTCTTTTGTTTTTTTTTTTTTTTTTTTCTGGCAAGATATCAAACTATCCTGTTGTTGTTAAACATATGGAAGTTCTTGGATTGATATATATCATCAGCAGGGGGTCACATCCTCAACTTAATTGAAAATGACACCACTTAGATATTATAGTCTTGTGAGTTTGAGTACTATCAAAATTATGAAGATTTTTACTTGATGGGTACATATAGGGTCGAAATAATTACTAGGTGATGCCATTTCTGTTTAGGTTCTTTAAGATGTATTAGTTTCTACATCAGATGGTATGACAAAGGAATTATGTATTAATTAAAATACTTCCAAATGCACAAAGTAACGATCCAAGTAGTTATAATAGGAGCAAACCGTTTATTATAAAAACATTTAGTTAAGTCCAGTATAGGCTTGCTAATGCAGCATGCAATCCTTTTCATGAGCATTTTGAAGAAGTTTTTTTTTTTTAATCAGATTTTTGAAGAAGTTTTACTAGAATAGTTCATTAACTCCTTTTTCAATTGTATTTTGTTAAGTTTAGGTCTACTTTATTTACATTGTCAACTTATAATCCATGATCTAAGCTTTGGGATAAGTAGTTTTTGCAAGTATAATACATTGGTTATGGGTGTCCAAAGAGTCATATTCACTTGAGGCCTTTTCAATTTACATGTGAATTAAACATGAGCATATGAATTAAACAGCTTGAAAACTTTAATCATGTTGTTGTTTAAATTTTTATTTTGTGCATCTGTTAGAGTTTCTAGTTGATTGGTACATCATGAGTCAACTGCCTTTTTGTCGTGATTTTTGGGCAGCTCTGAATTTTTTTAACTTCATTATTTGCAGGAAATAAAGCAAGTAAAATATGAAATCCAATGCGGCTGTCATTAAGGCATTATATCATACATATGAATGGAAGAGAGAGAGCTTCTCTCAACAATGTATCAAGAAATAACAAGGGAGTAAGCCTTCACTTTCAAAAAGTCTAAAAACACTTTGTTCTGCATGTTGTACTCTACTGTCATGTCGACAAATGCCGATGTACCTTCATCTATGTACTCTTCTCAATAAAGTTTGTTTTCCTTTACAATTTGGAAGGAGCTTTTGCTGCACTCGAGTCTTACTGGCAGGCCTCGTCTTGCCTGTTTTAAGTGCTAATGTCGTGGATATGCCTTTTTATTCGCGTAATGTCTGCTCAACAAGTCTGCCATTGATTTTCCCTCAGTAAATGAAAATTTAAAAAAAAATCACGGATCAATTATTTTTGTCATCTCGTGTTCTAATTCTCAAAAAGAGGCCTGAATTAAGCGTGTTCAACAGGTTTTAATAAGTTTATGACATATTATCGAGTTCTTTACACATCTATTTTGTCCCAGAATAGGAGCTCTAGTCCTAAGACGTGAATATTAATAAGTTTTGCTTTCAGATTGAGCATTGAAGTGTCCCCTCCTTAATAAAAGTGTAAAGCATCTAAAGCATTTCTAAACGCAACTCAACATAGCAACAAAACCTTTAATCTAAAATGTTGAAGTTGACTACGTAAGTCCTGTTCTTTAATTCAATTATATTGACAATTGTCTCATCCGTTGAGCTAATGACTTTCACGTCTTTTTGAGCTATTTTAATCTCAATAGTAAGAATACAACTATGGTAGGCTTCACAAATAGACAAATTATAATCTAGCTATGCCAAAAGGATTATTTACCAGACTTTAATCAAGAGACTCATAATGACAAGATTTTCATGAAGTTACAAAATATGTTTTCCGTCCAAGCCACCACACCATCCTGTGTGTCAGCTGACGCAATATAGAACATGGAAGTCATTTCCGTAGTATCATTGTTTTTGACTTGCTACCCCTCTAATTTTATTGTTGCATATAGACCTCCTGGGTGAAAATTTTGTGACTCTTTTATCTTAGAGAGTCTTTGTCAGAATCAAGGTTACAGAAAGCGCTAGGCGGTCTAGGCGTTTGACCTGACGCCTAAAGCTTAGGCGTCTAGGCGGAGGGCTAGACATTTTCCTATTTTTTAGTTTTTAATTATAATTACTGATAGTAAATGCCAATGTTATAGAAAACTTAGGTGCTGGACTGACACCTAGATAGATTTCTTAAGTGGTGGCGGAGGAGGCAATGAAGGAAATCGCGATTAATGCCTAAAAGATACAGTCCATGTAGGTAGACCATGCTCTCCTAGGCGCTCTTAAAATATAGATGGGCAGCCTAGGTACCGCCTAGGCGCTGGGCGCTAGGTAGGCGGTCAATGTACCGCTTAGGCCTAGGTATACGCCTAGGCGGGCGAGGCGGAGGCTTTTTAAAACATTGGTCAGAATAACAATGTTCTCCTTCTCTGACAGTAAAAGATAAAAAATTACCCAAGGGATTTATCTGCAACAACAGAACTAGGAGGGTAGTAAGCTCAAAAAGTGATATCACAGGGGGTCTACCGTAATTAACCCTAAAAGATAACCTGATGTACCATGCATGATAGCTAATTCTGCCCGCCATTGCTCCATGCACAAAGGAAGGGCCCTTCCGCAACAAATCTTAAATTTTTCCCAAATCAAAGTTTCAGTACAAACTTTTAATATCAACCATCCCTTTAGTAAAGCATAAAACTGCGGAGGGCCTACGAAATTAACTAAGCTAAAGTTTACTCAGACATCTCACAGTACTTTAAAACTCTTGGCTTAATTGCACTTGGTAGTTTCCCCTACTTTGCACTTAAATACCCTCACTTGCTTCTGACGATACTTATATATCCTAAAGTTTCTAAAACTTGCACTTGTATACCCTTTCTTTTTTGGCAACATTTATGTACCCTAAAGTTTTTAAAATTTTCATTTAAATATCTAAAATTTCTAAAACTTGGACTTAAATGCCATAAAGTTTTTAAAACTTGCACTTAAATATCCTCAAGTTTGCATAACTGAGGGTATTAAGTGCAAATTTTAAAACTTTAGGGCATTTAAGTGCAAGTTACTTTCAGGCATATAAGTGCTGCCAAATAAGTTAGGGTATATAAGTGCAACTTTTAAAAACTATAGGGTATATAAGCGCTGCCAGAGGCATATAAGTACAAAGTAGGAGTAAGCCCTTTTAACCCATATCTGCTGTCAACTCCAACGGAGTCCACAGAGGACAAGAAAAGCAACCGGTCACAACTTCAACAGAGATGACAAAGCTTAATCTGTCACAGATGTAGTAACTTTATAAGGGTATGTAATAGAATCAGATCACTTCTTTTTGTACATAGTAAATAATACTAGCTCTAAATTATACAGCAACAAGAAATGCAACCCTCATCCATTGCATAAAGAATCGCCTGATGGTCTACAACAAAATATTTGAATGTATGTATTTTATGGGAATGCCTCAACTATTGAATCAAAAAAATAGAAGAGGATTCCGTACTAGATTTTGTTTATAGTTGACCTATCTATTTTTTCGCTTCATCGTTATTGGCCTCCTCGTCTTGGCTAGCCAGCTTGACAATGTCTTCAACAAGTATCTTACCATCTGTTGAAAGAACATATTGTGAAATAAGAAATTCAAGCGTACAAAATACAGAAAATGAAAATAAATGAAATTTTTTTTGAAGTGGACCTCTGTCTCTGGAGAGGTTACTGATGAGCTCTTGGACGCTCTCCTTGCCTAAAGTATCTTTAAGATACATCGCTGCAGCTGCAACCTCCTCTGCTGTCACTTTGCCATCATGGTCCCTAGGCATTGCAACGTACATATGATTAGCAAGCAAAAAGTTTGTGAAGGATAGATTAACTTGCAAGATGCAAGAATTTTATACTTGTGTTCATCTTTAAAGGTGCAGGGTATTGTTCGGTTAGAGAGTATTGCCACTCATTAATTTCACAAATTTACAGAAATACTGCTCCACAAAGTGGCAAGTGCTTAGGTGCAACATTATGTGGTATTGTTCAGTTAGAGAGTATTGCCACTCATTAATTTCACAAAATTACAGAAATACTGCTCCACAAAGTGGCAAGTGCTTAGGTGCAACATTATGTTGCTCTCCTGAGTATTCTCATTATGGAATCAATCATTAAGATATACGACAAATATTTTATCTTTATGCCAATCAGAAACAATAGACAACAGTTACCTGTCAAGAAGATTGTAACGATCGCCAATTTTAGCATCAACGTCATCAATCTCCTTTTCAAGGCTTTGAAGCATGCTATCAATCTGAAACACAGGATGCATAAACACAAAGATGTTAAGAGGACTGTAGTTGAATAATAGAGAAAATGAAGAGCGGAGAAATGCAGGTGAATATTTGATTCAAAACCTAACAAATTCACGATATCATTCTTCAACTTTTGGGTAGGGAAAGTTCCCTTGTAATCCGCAATTCAAAGAAAAATGCAGGGATAATAGTCCACAAGCTCTTCTTGGAGAGCAGATTTGGAACTAGTGGTTGCCAGATGATGCAGTTGAATAGGTCAGGTTGGTTCAGCTTCCAATAGGGTCCAACTCAACTCAAGTAGTTGGATGCACATAGGAGCCTCTTCTTCAACCCAACCTGCTGCAATTGATATATACCCAAAAATGTGCCAGAGTTGTTGCAGAGTATATGATCCAGTTGGTGAATTCAATAGTGACTTGAACTTTCTTAGTCACTGGCTTGTCATTTCTTCCTCTTGTAACAGTCATCAACAAAATAAAAGGCCTCACAGCATTATATGAAAGTACTAACAAGGTCACTTGCAACCTAGGCATATTTGAATCCATAGATTGATACTAGAACACCCAAGCAACATACTGCTGCAAAATTTTCATGATTTTCTTAGGAAAACGTGTCGGAACATATGGTTTCTACCGATAGTTGACCCACTTAAGTTGCAGACAACAATGTTTGACCTACAGTCGATCCAATAAGAGGAAACTTTTTAGCCACTAAGTTAGTTAGTGAGGTCAAAATTGCTATCCATATTGTTTTTGCTGCTAGTTAGTGAGGTCAAAATCGCTATGCATATTGTTTTAGTTAGCCCATGTTAAAAGTGTACTTATCTAAAGCCCTTCAACAGGAGGCATAATCTCAGCTGCATGCAACAAAAAATGGCAGAAAAACAAAATGCAACAGAAGTAGGAGGTTCCTTACCCGATCTTGAAGAGCAGATGTGACCTTATTCCCTGATGCTACTTCAATAGCTTCATCCCTAGCTGCTCTATATAACTTCTTAGCCTCTTCTTCTCCATCAGTACCCTCTTTCTCAAGTAAAGTATTATACAACTCTATCTGCACGTAGTAAAGTTGATACTGCTTCAGCAAACTAAAAATGCTTGCTTTGCATAATTAATAAAAGAACCCATGGTACAAACAGTCATCAAGGCCATTTAACAGATAAAACATAATTATTATAGAAATAAGGGTAATGTCCACCAAAAGATAAGAAGTTACCTCTTTGTTTACAAGGCTCAAGAACTCTTGACGCTCCCTACTAACTGACTGCAAAGAGTAGACAAATAGAAATATATAAACTCTCAAAGCAGTACATTTAGAATTTTTTTAAATCAAATGAAAAACGTAAAGAAATGGAAGGAAATAATGTAGTTTAGGTCTTACAGATGCTGAGGCTAGAACAGCCAGAGCACGGCTGATTCTACAGAGCTGCTCTTGTTTTTCTAATGTTTTTGCTTGTGCCAGCTCCTCCGCTTCACGAGCAGTAGGACCGGTCATCTCTTTCAAAGCCACATCCTCACTAAACTCAGGTTCCTTTATCTTAGCTTTCTCTTCTTTCTCTTGCGTTTTCTCTTCCTCCTAAAAGACGAATAAAGCATAAAGACGAGTTCAATTTCACAATTCACATAAAGCAAGGGACAAAGTGATCTTCCAGTAAAACTGAAACATCACCAATATTCAAGCCAATAAGGCAACAACTTATAGACCACAATTAATTCAGCAAAATCCTGATTGATCACATTTTCAATTCTGAGCTCAAACCTACGCAAATCGCAAAGTCCATATTAATCTCCTTGTCCAACTATAGGCAAGAGACGTGAAAGAATGAGAAGGCAAGCAACCCACGCGTGCTTAAAAGAGTGAGAATTCCAAGGATTGTCATAAGGTATGACATACATCTCTCAGATAAATATAATTTAAAGAATAAATAAGAAAATGCATTACATGCAATCAACATGTGCACCTAAGTCGATGTGCCCAGGCATACGTAGTAACTAGTAAGCCATAGAACAAACTGTTCTAAGAGCGCACCCGAAAGCAACCAGCTTGCTTCATAGAATATATACTAAAAAGTTGGAGATGTTAACTATAAGAATTATATCTCCATTGCCGAAAGAAAAGTTTGATGTTATGGTGTAGCTCTTCTGCATTTATAAAAGTAAATGCAGCCAAATTTGCGCAATGAAGTCTTCTGAATAGACATATTCAGGACTACGCTTGAAACAAAAAATTGAAATAAAGATGTCTAAACCAATGGAAAGCCAAGGACATGTAAGGATTAAGAATTAGTAATACAGGAATAGCAAGATCAAGTGAAAGAAACAGAACAACTACTGTCATAGGTGCAACAGACATCTCATTCTATATGAGATAACTGATATATAAACTATAAAGCTTAAGTTATTAGGTCATGACCCCAAAGGCCAAGGATGTATCTCCAACACCATTAATAATATGAAAGCAACCCTCTATTGTGCCTTTTTGATACAAGAGAAAATCCAGAGCTATAGTTCTTTTCGAAAAGAAAAAGAAGATAATCAAGGAAGTAATGATAATCAATGAAGTAACCTTAGCGTGGATGTGCTTAAAAAATAGGGTGTAAGGAAAATTCATGCAAGTTCCTGGAATACATAAGTCATGTTTTCATTTGCATCAAGAGTAGTTAAAGTTTGCAAGCACATCATGTTATGCTAATGTCAAACAAATGAATTATGCATAAAAGCAAGAAAAGCAATTTCGAGTAACAAAGTAATTTTGCAAATTTGTCCTGACAGAGTAATCAAAAAGCTGACATAAGTTACAAAGATAACCTTAAATCTCACTTATCCAGTTGATACTCATTGCCAGTGCAAGAAATAAAACATTTTTAGTATCAAACAAAATTCTTTGAGAGAATTATGTGTAAGTACCTTGATAAGTTCTTCTTGCATTTCAAGGAACTCCAACTTCCTTCTCCTCTCTGAAACAGAATCTTCAGATGGCAATCCAGTACCAACAGTATCGACAACTTCATCTGGTAGAGATGACAGTGTAGCTACAACAGCCTCTTCGGGCTTCAACTTTCCAGACACAGTAAATGCTCTGAAAATAAAATTGCATTAGGAGGATTCAGGTAGAGCGCCAACAAAAACTATTATAGCTCAGAAAACACCAAATTACCTAGAAAGTATGAGCAGAGAAGATGGAAGAGACCGATTCAGTGATAAATCCAACCAATCTCGCAGCTGCATAAGTAAATTAGAATGCGCAATTTATAACTTGGCAAATGTCTTAGATCACAAGCATAAAATTATTGAACTAGAAAAAAAGTGATTGAAGAAGTTAAAAATCTAGTCAACAGACGCACACGAACACACACACATCCAAAGTTCGATAGAGAATTATGGAAGAGACATAAACTCTTCAGTTCAGATATATACATCATGCTTGTTTTTGCAGTAAAGAAACATTAAAATTAGCTAAAAGCCTGAAATAAAAAAAATATCATAAGCAAGAATAGCTGTTGTATTCTTTAAAATGGAAACATACCTGCTGGCGCATCTCCTCGGTTGAGAGCAAACCTAGATGGCCTCGATCACGACATGCTTGTCGAAGTTCCTGTTCTGAAAGAGACTCTACACCCTCTGCTTGGATTAGCTTATCATCCTCCTTTATCCTATATAAATCAAACAGAGAGTTCAATCCTCACAGAAGTATTCGGCCAAGATCTGATATGCAATAATGAACTGTACTGTGTCCATCACGACAATTGAAACAATTGAACCAATTGAACCAAAGGGTATTCTTTAGTACAGAAAATGACAACACAAACTGGCATTGAAATAAGTATTTGTTGTACATTGGCAGAACAATATTTATGACCTGGGAAATAAACGGATGACACCATAACCTTCTCTATTACTTAATCCTTAATCATTAGAACCCTTAGTTTTTAGAAATGTGACTCAGATCCTTGCGGCAATTACTCCAACAACTTTTCAGCAAAATTGATCCATGTAAGATTCGAAATACAAACTTTTAAAATCAATATTATGTCTTAATAATCTCTAAGTTCACTAAATTAGCTATCCACCATTGTGGAAACAAAAAATACCCTTGAAGAACCATGGCACGCCATTCTAAACTTATTAAGATATGCTTGATCCACATGCTAAATGAATCAAAAGGAGTTAATGAACTGTAGTTTTGGGGGAAAATAAAAAAGAAGTAACGAGCAAATTGAATTTTAGTAACCCTCTCTTGCCCTTTGTAGTTCATGATTTTGGGAGAGTCTGGGGCATTTGGGAAAAAAAAAAAGGAACCCCACTTCATATCTCAATTCCAAATACAATGAGGTTAAGTGGCCCAAAGCAGACCACGTCCATTGCCTTTCTTGCCATATCTAGTATCTACTAAGTCATGGAGTTGTAATTCAGAAGTCAATAGTGCCTAACCGAGCCATGGAGTTGTAACTCAGAACTCAATAGTGCCTAACCAATCCTACCAGCCTGCAAGCTAGCAATGCCAAATAATAAGCCCAACTGCACCTTCATGGTTATACCTCCCCATTAAAACCCAAAATGTCCAATTCAAGAACTTCTAGGTATCCTTACCTATATATCTCCAAACTCCATTGTTAATACAACTTCGCGATAAAGAGGAAACGAGTCAGAAATAGCAAGTTATCAATGCATCCATATGATCCCTCAAGTCTGAGACAAAAAGTTGGCTTTTGGGATTGCTGTGAACCAGGGTTTTGTTGTAAAGGGTCTAAATGGCAATGGAGACTACAAATCCAACAGTTCTTTGTTGTCTCCATTCATAATGCATCCAAATACTGCCCACACTTCAATACTGTATTCAAGATTGCTATTGGGAGATAAGTATGGGCAGGTTGATTTTGACCAGTCTTTCCAAGGACAGTACATATCTTGTTTTCACCCCCATGCAGATGCCAACATCAAATAGTTGCAGAGCCATTGATTTATAGGATCACAACAAACTTCAAACTCATGTTAAAACTGAGTTACATATTTCAGCGTTAAGGTGTTTATATAGTAGTTAAATTTTATATTCTTTGCTAGCTATATCCACAAACAAAGGAGCTAAATATCCATATGCTGATCTTCCATAATGATTTGATTTGACTCTGGTACACATATATCTATATGTAATGCCAAAACCATCAAAACAAGAGTAAGGTTAGTCTACTGAAAATTAAGGTATATAGTCCACACATTTTCTGATGTGCAAAAGAGATGATCTGTAACTAATTGAATGTTAAAGAGGAAACACTTTTGAGTGGAAAAAAAAGTTGTCTGTCTGTTTGGGTGGGTTGGAAGGGGGGCTGTTGTGGGACGGGGCAGTGGGATGGGGGTTGGATGTGCTGGGACTGTTGTTGCTTTTTGAAGGGTTGGTGAAGAGTATGGACTACAATGTGAATGAGAAGGGAAAAGTAAAATGTTTGGCAATGATGCTCAAGAAGCTTCGAGTGATCTTATGTTAAATGTATAATAACATGTCTAAATAAGCAATTCGAAAGAAATTATTTAAAGTTTAATAACTTAAGAGGAAAAGAATTGTTAAAGAAACATCAAATAGAACTTACTGTTGTAACTTTTTCCGAAGCATATAGCGTAAATATTTATCTGTGCCATATGGTGGAATTCCCATATACTTGCACATATTAATTAATCTTGGCCTGCATAAGGATTTGACATGTGTCATGTGGTATGGAACATTTAAATAAGTAAATTTACAAATTAACCAGTAAAAATCATATAGCAACCTGCTAATATTGTCCAGTGTCAACTCATCATTGAACAGCTTTGCAAAGCTTAGGATTTCATCATTTGAAATATCAGCGCCGGTTCTGACCTAAATCCACACCCGATTATCATAGAAACAGAAGATTCAACAAATGTTTACATATTACCAAAAGACCTAGGGGAATAGCAACATACCTTGTTTAAGAATTCATCTAGATCTTCTGCCGTCTGTTTAATTTCTCCAGTACGTGAGACCTGTACCTCTTTTGCCATTTCCTTAGCAGTGTCCTGCAAAAACTTAGCGTACTCTATTCGTGCATTTAGTCTCCTTTTCAGAGCTTCCTACAGGATGAGAGTCAAAAGCAGTATAGTCAGCTTCAGCACCCTGCTGGAAAGTATAGACCTTCTATGCAGCACATGAAGAGAAAATGCACAGGGAAGATGGACCAACAAGACAGTTCTAGGTACCAAGCTAGATACTTATGTGAAACAATCAAGCACAAGCCACGAGTTATATGAACTAAGAAACTCTTGCTTTTGTTTGACATAGTTCCTAGAAACAACTGTTTCCCATGAAAACTTCCAGAATATACCTTCATACTGAAAGATTTTCATGTAGAATACTATAGAGTACATCAACTAGATAGTTCTCCAGAAAATAATTGCTAGTATTACACTGAGTACCTGTTCTTTCATCTTGTCCTGAAAAGTTGATGGAAGCATGTTTGGGAACATTTTAAGGAACACTGGAAGTAAGAATTCCATGAATGGAACTATGATAAAAACAGCAACAGGAACCAGCCTGAATATATCAGCTGTCGTGCGAGTTAGCTGCTGCCGCTCCCTTCTAGAAAGGCTCTTCCCACCAGCAAGTTTGAGCAGTAATCTCGAAGAAATCCTGATATCTTTCCACAGTAACTTCAGACCAAGCCAATAATGCTGCAAAGTAGAAATAAATTCATCCTTCCAGTGGCGCAGCTTTACAGCCCAATCCGCCCTGCAATAAAAGTGAACTCAGTTACCAAACTCAAGGTGATCATAAACACTGAAGCAGTGAAAGTTTTAAAGGGAAAAAAACCCATACCTACTCATGGAAGCAACTGCTCTCAATGCAGGTCCAATCCCCAAAAGCTTTGCCCAGAATTTTTGTACGATAGATTGAGAAGCCTTCTGTGATTCTTGCAGCTTTTTGGCTTTTGCTTTAGCCTTTGCGCTACTTAGGCCTTCAACAGCCTGATCACATTCCTCTGGTGATGCCTCCTTTGTCTGTTTTGGATTCTGATCTTCTTTATCCTCATCCTGGCGAGCTACTTCACGTTGACCAGCTGTAGCCGTCGACGCAGTCCGATTTGGCTGCTGTGACAACCATCTGACTCCTAGGGGAAGAGAAATCTCTGATCTCCCATACCGGCTACCCAAAATAGAGGTTGGGTAATTGGGAAATCCTCTGGGTGAGAAGTATAAATATTCTCTCTGTATTATATTTGACTCCTGCTCCTTACACTCTGAATAATTAGAATCTTGAACCTTTCTATCTGAGTCTTGAGAAAATTTTCCCTGTGCAAAACTAGAAAAACCAGAACATGGACGAACAGGAACATTCAGGTGACCTAAGATGTACTTTCTTCCTCTGACAATCGCTCTTGAAGCCATTTTTGCTTTCTTTTGCTTTAGCGGACGAGAACACTAAGCTCATGTCTTTCCGGGAAAGCCCCTGAATCAGCCAATTCTTTCAGCGCATGATTATGGAAAGAGAGACAGAGATGATATATGAACAATACGTGCTATACTAATGATAAAATTCAATTCTCTAAGTAACCAACTTCCTTTTCATGATAGAGTTTTCTGTCATTCAAGCACCATATAGAATGATATATTTTTTTTTTTTAAATCTAGTGAGAAAACATGATGCACACAGAGACAGAGATGATATATGAACAATATGTGCTATACTAATGATAAAATTCAATTCTCTAAGTAACCAACTTCCTTTTCATGATAGAGTTTTCTGTTATTCAAGCACCATATAGAATGATTTTTTTAATCTAGTGAGAAAACATGATGCACACAATGAAACCCATTTTTCTCGACAATAAATCAATAAGAGCATGATAACCAGTAGAAAACCAAAAGTTCAGAACTTGTAAGTATTTAATGGATCAATTTCTAGAACAAAGTACCTATCAACTTTTTCTAACATATTTCTTTACCTTTTTCCCGGTGAATATTCAGCTAAATCTCATCATAGTATTATGCCTTTATCCAGAGTTGTAATTACATAATGTTTTAACAATTTCTAACATGTTCCTTAACTTTTTTTCCGATCAATTTTCAGTCAAATCTCATCAGAGATGCTATATCAACAATAGATGTTATACTAATGATAAAAATTCTATTGTTTAAGTAAATCAACTTCGGTTTTGTAACAGCTTTTTCAGTTATTCAAGCACCATGCAGGCTACTTCTTGTGTAACTACTAATAAGCGTTTCCAAACATGATACACACAAATAAACCCATTTTTCTCGACAATAAACCAGCACACTCGCAAATATTTAATGGACAAAAATATAAAACAAAGCTCCAATCAATATTTTCTAACATATTCCTTCACTTATTTCTCCTAGAATTTTCTACTAAATCTCATCAGAGCACTATGCCTTTATCAAGACTTGTAATAAGTTTTAACAATTTCTTCTAGCAACAAAAAATTCCAGCTCATGATCATTAAATTTTAGGCGTTCTTCATCAAAATGCAACTAATCATAGAAACCCCAAACACACAAGTAATAACTTTTCCCCAAATATCAATCTAACCCTAACTAATCCTTGTATTACCGAAATATCCTACAGATCAAATCAGGCCTCTAATCAATTAAACATAGCATTCCTATCATCGAATCAACCTCAAAACTCGAAAAAAATGGGGAAATTTGAAATGAGAGATTACCGGGATAGTTCGACGCGGCGATTCGCCGGAATCGAGCCTCGAATTCGTACAAAAAGTTTCAATATTCGATTAATTTGGGATCGAGAGAGAAAGAGGAGAACGGAGGTTTAGGGTTTTTAGAGAGAGAGAGAGAGACGTAATTTGGGCGAGAAATTGAGGAGAGAGAGGGAAATTTATGTTTCGATGCGGGTATTTATAGAGGAGAATATGCGAAGAACTGGGAGAAAATGTCCGCTCTCGCTTTCTCTTCGAAGAGGAAGCCTGAGGGTACTTTTGTAATTAGGTCGAGTTATTTGGGTCGCTGGTTTAGTCACTGGGCCTTCTGCAGACAAGTGCTCCAAAATTTCGGCCCAATAATGCGTTTACGTAAAATAAGGAAAACGAAGGGGAAAAATTGACAAACTGTGCAGAAAATATAATTTCTTTAACCCTCACTTATTATTGTTTTTAGGATAAATAGCACTTAAATGCCTTATAGTTTTCATCCACTCCGCCCTTATGTACATTCACTTGTTTTTTGCTGTATTTTATTGGCTCTAAGCTGTTTAAAATCAATACTTTAGTACCCTTTATTGTGCAAATTTAAAAACTTTTACTCCAATTTTCTCATTTGGCGTTTAGAATCAATTAGCATATGAGTGTCATATTCGGACAGGTAGGTGAAAATTTTCACGTTTATATAATAGACGGTATTTAATGTGTAAATTTTAAACAAGTGAGGGTATTTAAGTACAATGTGAGTGAAATTATAAGATATTTAAGTGCTATGTATCCTCTTTTGGGTATTAGTCTAAATTAGTAATGAAATTAGTCATTTAACTCATTGAAATGGCTAGAGACCCCATTATTTTTTTTATCTTGTTAATATTGCTCTTGATTGAAGGGATTAATTTCAAAGAACTTAAATAATTAGGGGGACCTAACAACAATTCCAGTGAACGGAGAATGGCGAAGAACCAAGGATTATTTCAAAACCCTATTACTAGTTTTTTTTTTTTTTTTTTGCATTTTGCATTTTGCATTTTGCATTTTGCAGAAAAAACCCCCTTGATCCATATAAATTACATATCAAGGACTACAGCAAAGCTCTATCTTCTCTCATCTTGAGACCCAAACGGGAACCCAAAAGTTCACCCACTTTCTCCCTCTCTCGTCATCTCATAAAAAAAATCAGCCCTAATCTCTTAAAAATCCCCTTCGCTCTAGAATCGAGCTCATCTCCTGTCGAACCTCTGAGTCTTCAAGCATGGGGAAGAACCAAGCGTACAAAGCTATGCAGAGGGCGAAGCTGGGTTCGACCTCCGGGGGGCCCGAGGAGATCGAAGACGGAATGGTTCGTCCCCTTTCATACTACCATCCATTGAATTTTCTAGGGTTTTGAATCTGAAACAAGCTCGTTTAGTTGCTAAAGTTATGTTCTTGAATCGCTTTAGGATATTTTGTGATATTTTGATGCGTGTTAAGAATAGTTGCAGTGGCGCCATTATAGGTTTTTCTCAAAGAGTCAACTGAATTATGCGGATGTTTTCTCGAATTTATACCAAATTTGGCATTTTTTTGAGTGTAGAAGTGCATGGGTGTTGGGGGAAGTGAGGGATGGAGTTGCCCATGACTATGAGCATTAGATATCATAAATTTGTATAATCGTCGTGTGCTCATAATTGGAGTAATCAATGAGCGAAATTGAGAAAAGAAATATATGTTGCTGTTGAATTGTATAAGACTTCCATTCTTTAGACTTTACTGGTCGAATTGTATAATAGTTTTTAGGGTTTTGAATCTGGAAAGGCCTTGGTTAGCTGGTGAGGTTTATCAGTTTGAATCTTTTTAGCATATTTTGATGTGTATCTAGAATTGTTCCATTAGTTTGATAAAGATTCTGAGATTATTTGTCGATAAAGCCTACATTTTGGACCCATTTCAACCTTTTTCTAAAGGAATCAACTGAAAACCTGGAATTGTCACTATATTTGGCATACTTTTCAGCATGCAAGTGTATGGGTGTTGGTAGAAGTGAGTGTTGGAATCCATGAGCACTGCTTATCATAATCTTGTAATGTCGTGCTCATTCTTGTAGTAATCGGCGGATGAAACAGAAGTTTAATGCTAAAATACAAGAAAATATCACTGTTGCTGTCACATTAAATAATGGAAGAAAACAGTACTTCTATTCTTTAATCTTTACTGGCTGTGTTTGACAAAGATCTAGCATGGTCCTGTTTGGGGTTTATCCATATGCATACTGTTTTGAGTAAATGTGTAGTAATGGTCTGATATATATATATATATATATATATATATATATATATATATATATATATATATATATATATATATATATATATATATATATATATATGCATCTTTCCTTTTATTAGACGAGGGACAGATTTCAATTTTGTTGAACATAAATATAAAACTATATAATTGGAATATGTTTTTATGTGTTTACATTTCTGAAAATATTCATCAGTTATGTTAGATTAATCTATTTCTATTAATATGATCCCTTGTAAGTACATTTTCTAACATAGTGGGTTCAGTAAACCTACAGTTTCTCCAGTTTGGTTGCAAATAGATAGCTATTATTCCATTATGCTACCGTGTAGTTCTATTTAAGTAGAGTGCGGGCCTTTGCACTTGAAATGGCTTTGTTCCAATATGTAACCATGTGCACCAGCCATACATTTTCTTTAAAACTGGAATTATAAACTTCAAAAGTATAGGTTAGTCCAGGAATCACATTTAAATAAATGTTTCATCTATTCTAGGCTGTGTACTGATTTACACAACATATCACATAGCACTATGCAAAAAGCTGATGTATTAACCAATGTTTTATAAAGTGTTAGGCGCTTCTAGGCACCGGACCTAGTGCCTAGCGCCCAGGCACCTATGCAGACGCCTACGCGGTTTACAGGCATTTTTGACATAGAGAGAGGAAAGAACTATTTTTTGAAGATTCAATCAATGTCCTCACTGTTTTACCTTAGACTTGGACATCGAGTTTTTATCTGATCAGTTGTAACCTATCCCAGTCTCTTCAACCATTACAGTAATGTTTAAGTGAGCAATATGCCCCTTTCTAACTTGGTGGAGTCTGCGTAAGCAATCCATGCTCCCCTTGGCGCTCCCAAGACTTAGGTGGTCGGCCTCAATACTGCTTAGGTCTAAGAGGCCACCTAGGCAGACGCCCAGACCACTTTTTAAAGCAATGGTATTAACACTTTGAAGTATGATAGGTTGAGGAGAAAAAACTTTGAAGAGAAGTAAAGGCATTACGAGAAACTTGCATTATTCAATCTCCGAAAAGATTGAGTGCAAGGTTGAAGATAACGATTAGAACACAATATTTTCCTGAGAAATTATGCTGTTGATCACAAAATTTTATATCTTCATCTAGGGATTAGAGTCATAAATTCTTAGCTAACATATCTTCGGTACCACATTAATTCTGGTGTCTGTGGGTAAAATGATGAAAGCAAAACTTAGGAACTGGAGCCGGTTTGTTTTTTCCCACCAAATAAGCTGTATTTGAAGAAAAAATATTTTCTTATGTCACATTTGTGAATATGTGACTTATCCTCCTTAGTCACTAGGTTACTTGCCTAGAATTTGCTATACGTAGATTTAAGTCGCACTTTCATTTTTGATAAAAGAACTTTTCTTAATTGAAGTCATATAGTTAGAGCACTGAGCCAATTTAGTCCGGTCTTGTGCTTCTCTGAATTTTATATGTAGACGGTTAATTGCATCCAAAGATGTCCTCTGTTGGCCGCTATCTTTTCATTTTTATTCTTTTTTGTTCCTTTCAGGAAGATGCACACTTTTCTTTCAGTTTTTTATATTTGATCCAATAATGTTTTGTTTGCCACTATTTTTGTTTCCTTGAATTTTTCTAACGAGGGCCGACGCAGACGGATGGTTCATTTCATTCACCAGAGTGGCATGCTGCTCGTTTGGCCAGCCTTAATACATCTCACACTATAACGTGGGAAGAATTCAAAAAGAAACAAAAGGTAATACTTTGGCATTTGACATGCCATGTTTTTCATTTTGAGAGTTTTACTTTTTTAGATAATATGTGTTACTGTGCCATTCATACATAGTTTAATGTAACATCTTGGGTCAATATGCTTCTTTGTTTCCATTTAACATTTGGGCTTATTTTTGGAATTGTGAGGTTTATTTGTTTCTGTATTCGTATGCTGTGGATTTTGGCACAATTCTTTCATTAGGAAGATTGAATGATGGCTAAGTGAAGTACAATGTTAGAATTTTTTTCTAAGAGGGGTTGCAGAGTTACACAATTACATTTTTGCAGATATACTTGTAAAGGTGCTATCTACCATGTGCAGGTCTGCTAGATATGAGAAAATGAAAATCAAATCTTGAAATTACTGTAACATTTACCTTTTCTAAGAGGATCCTTCAGGAGTAGGATTCTATATGACATTAGACATCGATATACATTGTCAAAGTCTGAAAACCTGACCAATATATAGAAGTCATAGAACATTAGGAAAACTATACATATTTATTTTAATCTTCATCATATAACCGGGAAGCTTAGGCCTTTGTAACTCGTCTAAAATAAAATTTCGTACGGTGATAACATTAACATCTCATACATATAAATGAATATATGATGACAAAGTCCTGCTGTTTAAGCCCTTTAATGCAACTCTTCTATTATGTGTAAATGTTGGTAAAACCACCATTTTATTGCAGTTTAAAGCTTACAATTGAACATAAAAATTAAAGGACAAAATCAATACCCGGTATCTGCAGTACAAATGCAGTGAGTGTCAACCAAGGTCAACTGTAAAATTGCATCTGAGAAAATTTGCAAGCGTGTAATGAAATTGCAGACATGTTAGACTAGGAGAGTATATAAGAACATGTGTCTTGTAAGTATTGACATGGCTTGATAATAGAATTGTTCGTTGTGCATAGTTGCCCATGAATGGTGGGATACAGTTCGTGAAGTTGGCTAAAAACGATCTTAATAGAGTGTCAATTAAGATGGCTATGATGCTTTTGTGATGGTAAGAACCATGATTTTTTTGCTACTGGAACATAAATGCTGGTATCAAAATCTCAATACATATGATTGCTTTAGTCCTATTCAATAAAATTGTAATCTCTTTGTTTGCATTTGAAAAATTTTGTATATTTCAAATTCTAATCTTTCTAAGCATCCATAGGTGGTTTTACTTTGTACCATTTTGTGCAATTTGACAACTGTAGTTTTGGTCTACTGATACTTGTAGAATCCTCTACTTTATTTCCTTGTTTAGGAAGATGAGCTCAAAAAAGGTGAGTTGGAGGCAGACAAGGATAGGATGATGAGAGAATACAGGGCGCAGCTTGATGCTGAAAGAGCACGGAAGCTTTCCCTTGGAAGAAACCACTCCAGCAGCAAGTCACATAATAAGAAAGGTAACATAGAAGGTTAGAATTTATATGCATCCAAGTAACTTAATTGACTTCTGTTATCTATTTACTGACTTGGAGGCATTCCAATGCAGGGAAGAAGGATAAAGATTCGAAGAAAAGGAGTAGTAGAAAGAGAAAGGTTTCTTGATTTTCAAATTTATCCTTCTCTATGTGCATACTTCCATTGAAGCAAATGCTTGTTACGCTTACTCCTATTGATATCAGACAAAGCTTCTAATCTGTCACTTGAACTGTTTTTCATGCATTTTATGCGTGTAGGTTGCGTAGTTATTTACAATGGTTCTCGCTCATGCACTGATGAAGAATCTAATTTCAGGATTTAATTTCAAATTTAGAAGTTGGTAGAGAACTTAAATCTATATAGGGAAAAGTAAAGCATTCTATTTGTAAGGATCATCTCAGTTAATCAAAGTTCATAAGATAACATACTGAAGTTTTGTTGATATACCTGATTAGACAACGATAAGAGTGGCATTGCAATTCACAGTGACACCAGAATGAATATGAAGGGGAAATATTGCTTTCTAAGTGCTATATTCTGGAGTATGAAATGATTTTAACAATTTTTTTTGCTGTGATTTGATGGTCATGCCTGTTTCAATTAGTATAGTAGTCAATAGTCTAAGATGGTCCAAAACCTCCAAAAGAAAAAAGGAATATTCATTTTGCTCCTCCAGAGGAACACTATTTTTACTGGAACTTCTTAGTTATTAACATGAGTATGGCATGTCTTTTACATGGAATTTTCATGCCATCAACTTCTTTGCCTTGTTTGCTAATATGTATCCTATGTTTGCAGCATTTTTTTGAGTAATCTTTATCCAACGGATTGTGTAATACAAACACTCACCTATGTGTTCTGATTTATGCTTTGCAGCACAGGCGGAGATCATATGAATCAACTTCCTCGAGTTCATCCTCTGAATCTTCAAGCAGCAGCGATAAGGAGAGGGAATCGATAAGGTCAAGGTCAAAGTCAAGATCTAAGAAATCGAAGAAGGAAAGAAAGCATAGGTCAAGAAATAAGCATTCCAACAGTGAGAGTGAGGAGGATGGTCCATTGCCACTCTCCAGATTCTTTGGCACTGTAAAGAGCTGAAGCAGCTTTCCACTATTACACATAAAAATGTTATGTATTCTGCCTTTTGAATTTTCTATTTGATTTAATAAAAAGGCATACTATCCTCGAGGTTTTAGAAGAATGAGTGAAGAGTATATCTTGTAACCACTTGTATCATTTACTAGGCTAGTCAATGACTGGAAACAGAGATTTGGAGCAAGGAGTAAATAATTAGGATTGCATTTGCTGAAAATTTATATATCTTCCAGTATTTGATTGTGATCATTTTTCCTGTACAATATTTGTTCTAGAACTTCAGTTCTGAATCCGACAATGTATGATAGATTTTGAATCATTTTAAAATTTGGAGTGTTTTTTTTGTTATTATTTGAAGTTTTTAGACCTAGTAGGTGCTTTTTTAGGTTTTATCTTTGTGATTTTGTCTAGGTCAAAAGATGAATCATTTTTAGTTCTCGACTTCAGATCCTCAGGAGATTCTTTTTGAAAATGTAAGAAAAAAAAAGTACACTTTCTTCACTGGATATTTGTTAATCAAAACTAAATACCAATTTTTTCCAAATCAATCAAACCACTGTATAGTAAAGAAGAGCATAATCCACTATATTACCATAGTAGTGGTACATATATCTCACATTTCACCAAGAAAGTCAATAAAAAAATATCCAAAAAGCCAGCAAATTTTCAAGTTCACACGTTACAGCTCAAAAGTCCAAATTACATGCACGAAGAGTTTCCAGAGTACCCGCAATCAGTCACCTTAGATTTTACAGCACTTGGGCCAGCTCGGTTCTTAAAGGTTTACATACAATGCTTGGGATTGTTGAGAGGTCTTCCGAAGCTGTTTCATTTATATGCATCTCGTGAAGAAAGTATTACCGACATATCCGCCAGCGATTGCCCTCCTCACATTGGTCTCGAACAATCTCGGGTTGTCACGTAGAACAGCAGCTGCCTCATGATTTAGCGGGTCCTCATCGTTGGGTTGCTGCACATAAAAATGGAGCATGTTACTGAGGCTTTAATTGAGGAAATATTTCTCAGTGTGAAGAAATAAAAGCCCTATTATTTTTCCGGTTAATTGCGGATAGTTCCACTGTAGTGTTGTTGTTTTGAATTTACTATACCTCTAGTTTTATTCTTGCAGATAGACCCCCTGGCTGAATTTTTTTTTTTTTTTTTTTGGCTCTTTTACCCTCAGGGGGTCTATTTGTCAAAACAAAATTTCTTTCTTTGAAGGTAAAAGAGTAAAAAAGAAAAATTCACCCAAGGGGTCAATCCACAACAATAAAATTACAGGGGTAGTAAATGCAAAACAACAACACTACAGGCGCCAATCTGCAATTAAACCCTTTTTCCAAGGCCTCCACAATGCAAGTTCTGGTTGAATTTTAAGTTTTAACCCAACATTAATGGAGAAACTCAATTGAACCAGATTGTTCTAGCCATCATTTGTAGAAAAATATTTGCAAGTCCTCAGCAGCAAAATATATGACGTAAAGAAAAGGAAGCAGGTGTTGTTGCCAAGAAGTTTTAATATGATTAGCAAAACAGTATGCACGGGAAGACTTGCTGCAAATGCTGGAAGTATTGGAGTATTCTTCTATTATACAGTTGACGGTGCAATCAGAAGCCCTTTATTACTAAATCAAGGTTGCTAAGTGATGTGACTTAGAAAAGTCTCATCAACTGAAGAACAGCCTTGAAGTGGTCAAGAGAAGCAAAATTTGGATCCAGCAGTTATAACTGTCCTTGGACCCTTAATGCTTCATCCTATATAATAAAACTATCAGCATCGCAAAGCAATACATAGCAATACAGGTACGGGAGAACAGATAAAACATTCTCAGGTTTACTGAACCTTAAGACGAACAGGCCCCCTAGTTATGGTGGAACACAAACACAAAGACTTGGAAAGTTGGAACATTACAAGGAAAACAGAAAAAACGTGGTAACACGTTACACTAGAATCTAAACATCTAAGCTGATCAATACTAAAAATGAGCTTTTGGTCCATCTAAATTTGGTGATCCTGCAGTTAACCACGTTCAAGAACTTTCTATCTTTTTTACAAGGCCAAAAGATCAAAATTACATACACCATTTTATCATCATCCATGCTGTTAAATCTTAGGCATGAAGATGTAAGCGATATGGATCAGTCCTTGGGTTGGATAATGTGTTTTGAAAGAACATCGAGAATTAACACTGGTAAGCATATATATATATATATATATATATATATATATATATATATATATATATATATATATATATATATATATATATATAGGGGTGTAAACAGAGACTGATGTGTCTCTCCATGCTCTTGACTAGTGTGTTGATGATGTGGCACACATCCAGTCCAGGTCACTACTACAGTCTCTAGCCTAGATCATCAACATACCCACATCAAAGTTGATGGCTTATCCACATACCCACATCAAAGTTGATGGCTTAGATGGCTTAGGAGTGTGCCACATCAGCAACACACCAGTGAAGAGAATGGAGAGAGACGCCAGTCCTCATTTATTTATACATACATATATACATTGACATACTTACATATATACATACATACATAGTAACATATACTCTTCTACCACGAAGTAAACATAAAAAAAAAATCCATACCACGTCAGCACCATATATTATACTGAAGCAATCGACACAAGCGTTGGATGATCCATTAGATTGATCACCACATGTTAAGAAACTAGCAAACCCACCAATCGAATTGAATGGACCTTTCCACATAATCTGTATGGTAGGAATATGTTTATGTGGCACATTTAGGATTTACCAAAATGAGCTAGCAAGGGATGCCAAATGCCCACCATAATAATCAAATCAGATGTAAAAGATAGATGCCTCCACGTTTACCATCTCTTAGTACCACATTTTTGCTAAATGAATAGTCGCCTCATAACTATTATAGGCACATATGTATAGAAATTTATGTATACATACATAGAGACAGAGAGAGATGTGGGTTCTCAGAAGGATTTTGAGTCAAATCCTTCCTATTTGGATTCGATCATCCGTTGGCGCATCCATTTTTATAATTCACTCCGTTAAACTTGATCTACGTCATTTAAATGCCTGTGACCAAAAATAAAGTATTCTTTATGTTTGTTCATGCATCAGCTATGTAAATGATGGATCATCATTTTAACGAAGTCAATCCTTCCCTCCCTCTGTCTCTCAGAGCGTAATGTTAAATCATCATCTAAGCGTCAATGCAGTCAAACTAGGGGTGGAAAACGGGTCAGGTCGGGTCGGGTCAAACTTAAGGCAACCCATATATGTTTGACCCGAACCCGACCCATTTAATAAACAGGTCACGATACCCTACCCATTTATTAAACGGGTTACCCGACCCGACCCAAGTGACCCAAATAAACTGTATGTTTCGATACTATATATCAACATTTATGTTAGGATTATGCTCATGAGTAACATCTAAGGAATTAGTACCGCATGGACCACAAATTTTTAAGTTTACTGATCCAAATATATATAACTCTTTCATAAATAGTTTGAGATATATAACTCTTTCACAACTCTTCTGTATTAGTAAAACATTCGTAAGAAAACTACTAAAATCACAGAAAACTACTGGCAATTAGCATCTCAAAGCAATTGGGAAAGTTATCTTAAACTCTATTCTTTGAGGGTTCTACCTGCAAAAAGTTTCCAACATCAACTACCCTTACAAGCCACACAGCAAACGACAAAGATCTGCTCACCGCCCACTCTCTAAAATCTCACTTTCTTTTCACCTGTCAACACTCCACTTCCGCACTCCCTCAAGCCCGTTACCGCGCCGCCGGAGCTCCACCTCTTCCATTCCCGCCACCGTCTCTCTCCTCGGAAGAGTCTCAAGGTCCGGCATCACCGCCATGGTCTCCTCCGTCACTCACTCCTGCACCATTGCTCGTTGCTGCTGCCTTGAAAATTGGGAAAGGAGTGGCTAAGGTTTGTTTGGCCAAGAGACCATCGAGCTCCTAAGTCACCTGATCCATTTACAAATTTACAACTGACCCATTCACATCTAAACGGGTCATTACATGGGTTACATGGGTCAATTTGGGTCGACCTGAACTAACCCAATTAATAAATGGGTAGTTTGGGTCGACCCGTATATGACCCAAACCCATATATCTTGACCCATACCCATTTATATCGGGTCGAGTAAGGATTTGCCACTGCTAAGTCAAACTCATAGTTTTTTTTTATTATTACTTGATTCAATTAAAAAAAAAATGATAGTTCCTTAAATATGTGGTTCCCATTTTCATGCTTCTGTATATTTCCATATAAAATCCATAGTTAGCCATATGCAACAACAGCAACAACCCTTTATCAAAGAGTTCATGGAACCTTTTTCTACATTCAGCTCTACTAAGGGCCATCTTCATCTGTTAAAGCAGCCAGTGTAATATCCATTGTCAATGACAATCCATGTTTTTTTTTTGTCTGCACCCAATTGGGTCAGCTCCTAGTGCTTCTAACTGGGCGGCCCATTGCTCTCTGGTGCACATCCATTTTAAATGTTGCCCCTCATCTGCTCTCAGTTGAAGCAACTCAAAACTTCTTAAGAACAAACATATTCTTTACCAGTTAAAACAAACACATTTTGAGCACTGAATTATGATAAGAGTTTCTAGCTTTGGCGCAAACAAACAAATGCACATCTTTTTTCCGGGAATTGAATAAAAAGGTCATTGACTGACATTAATACTTCACGTTACCGAGAACTTAATTACAGTCTATAAAAATGCAGAGAAAAATAAAAAGTTGTCTTTAGATTAGGACTCAGAAGAAAATCCATCACCAAAAACAGCATTAATAGGTAAGAGAAGAATCAAGCTAAAGATATCAGTGTCTATGCTGAAACGAGTAAAGTCAGAACAGGATATAAGAAAGTTGAATTTATTAGAAAGATAACTTCAAAAAGATAACTTCAAATCTGACTATAGCAGAAAAGTCATTAGCACACAACATCAATAAGAAAAATACCGTGAAAAGAAGGTTCAGGCCATAAATAACAGTGTTTATGTTGAGAACAGGCTTCCAGTCTTCACGCAGAATGTTCAGGCAGACATTGCCCTCAAGGTCAATATTAGGATGATACACCTGCATCAGATGTAATATGAACTTATGAAGAACTATAAAAATAAAAATAAAAAAAAACCTTGTAAAGAGAAAATGGGTTAAAACGAAAAACCAGTAACCAAGGTGTGGACTGTCACCTTTGTCTTGCACTTTACTTTAGGCGGCTCGTGGGGGTAAGAAGGAGAGATTTGGAAGGTGAATGTAAATGTACCACCTCTGTAGAAATACATCACTTTATGAAAAAGAAGGATAAATACATTTAAAAAGTAACATTCAATATGAAGAAGAAACATAAAAGGATTAGAAGAGCCTATGAAAACAAAAAGGTTAAAAAAATCCCAAATAAGAAATTAAACTTTGCAAAGGTAGGGAGAGAAACAACAATATTGGTGATAATAAGCTATTAAACCATAAAGATTTACTGACAGTGCATATACACAAAGTATAGGAGAGAAACAACAATATTGGTGATAATAAGCTATTAAACCATAAAAGGAACTAGCTTATGCGATAAATCTTTGAAAGATGACCATATACTACCTCCATGCAAAGTTGACATAAATAATGAGAAACATGCTGTTGTACAAAAAGGATTTTCAATGCAGTAAAAAACGAAGAGTGAAATGGAAACATTAGAATGATTGAATAAACCTATGAATAGAAAAAGGTGAAAAGAAAAAGAAAAAGACAAAGATGAATTCTACAAGAAATTGAAATGCATCATAAAATGAGCAAGCATTGAACTGAAATCACAAACAAAATATGAAAGTATTGAGGAGCACATGCCTATAGATTATAAGGATAGAAACAATAATATAGGAAAGCTTAAGGGCACCTTACAGACAAGATAAATCCAAAAGTTAATACCTTGTGATCAGCAAAGACGCTTAGGGCCTGTTTGGTTTGCCAAAAAAATGAAGGAAACCCTAGTATGTGAAGGAAACCTCAAAGAATTTGTCAGGTTTCTTTACTTTCTGGTGTTTGGTTGGCCAAAAAAAAAGGGAAAAAAGGAAAACCCAAAAAGAAAACATGTGCCACGTCATCTAAAACAGAAAATCTAATTCCTCTCCAAAACCTTCGGCGGAGGTTTTGGCAGAAACCCAATTAAACAACATTAAAAAAAATGCGACCCTACGTTTCTTGGGGTTCTCGCTGGGAAAAAGAAAGAGAGGGCTAGGGTTACAATCACCGCTCCCTCTCCCTCTCATTTCAATGTTCCCTCTTTTTTCTCCTGCCTCCATGGCTCTCTCATGGTGAAAAACCCTAGCCAAAATTGGAGAAAATGGTGTCTCCATTAATTTCAAACTCTCCTTCTCCCTTATTTCACTCTTGGGTGACTGCTTCGCTTCTTGCTTTGCTGCTGCAATTTGACGAAACCACAACGACCCTTCAGCATTTCGATCTCTTATTGCAGTTGTTAGATCCCTCAAATCTTTAAAGATTAATCCCTCAAATCTTTAAATATTTTGAGACTACTCCATTAAATGTTCATATTTTGAAATTAGTCCCTCAAATCTTTAAACATCTTGCAAATTTCTACCTCAAATTTAAAATTTATCCCTCAAATCTTTAAAGATATTGAAATTACTCCTAAATGTTAATATTTTGAAATTAGTTACTCAAATATCTAAACATCTTGTAGATTACTACGTCAAATTTAAAATTAGTCCCTCAAATCTTTAACATTTTGAAACTACTCCCTCGAATGTTCATATTTTGAAATTAGTCCCTCAAATATTTAAACATCTTGCAAATTACTAACTAAAATAGCCATTGGGTGTATCGTTGCAAGCCATTTTTATGTGATAGTGGGTATGTTCACCTTCAATTTATGTTGGCAACAATTTTGTCCTATATGGGTGGTAAGCACACCATGGTGACCACAACCAAGGTTTCTTCTCTTTTTAGTTTAAACAAACACTAAAAAATGAGGGAATCTATTCATACATCAATTGATTTCTTCTTTTTTCTAGTTGAACCACACTAAGGAAAATGGTGGAAATTACTTATACCCATATTTTTTGGTGAAACAAACACAAAAAACACTTTTCCATGAAAGTGAAGGAAACACCAAAAAGTGAAGGAAACATGTTTCATTATAATTATGGAAAACAACCAAACAGGCCCTTACAGATAATATCCTTCATCGGGCCGAATGCTGATCTCAAAATTCATCAAATCATCTTTGCCATTGGGAAAAGCAATAGTAGTTGTCTTTGGTAAGTTCAGCTCACTAATATCTGCACAAATCAAATACCAAAAGGGAATTAAAAACTCTTGATCTGTTATAAGAAAATGAAATGCCTTTTTTGTTGAGTGAAAATATAAACAAAAATAAACATATACAACTAAATGAATATCAGAAATTCCAAGTTAAACAATTCAAAATGTATGCCCTTCAAGCTCAAATCTGCACTTCTCTACATCTAAAAACCGATAACCTTAATCCTCCAAGTCAAAATGTCATGATCGAATAAGTTCCACTTCATAGTTAAAGGTCAGAGGCAGCTTTGATTGTAAAATTGATCCCAACTGGTGTTCTATCAGCCTTAAGATTTACCAAATATGTTCAAATGTAAGAATGTAAAGTGTCTTCAATTTAAGGTCACTTAGGAAGGAGTCGAATGTGCTAATTTTGTGTATATTAAATGACTAATGCATGCTTTAAATTTGACTCATTAGGATACACTTAATACATGAGATAAAATATATAATTTTGGACACATTGACCATGAGACTAGATAGTAAATACTGCAAGGTTCCTACACAAAATTACTGAAAATAAAATTAACCAGTCCATTTAGCAGTTTCTGCAAAAATGGGACAAAAGAAAGGTTATCAAGGAAAATGTGAACACAAGATGGTTAGAAGGGGAAGAACCTATTTTATTATGATCCAGGCTTAACATAATATATTTCAGTGATCTATTTCAGGATCACAGGTCTTCCATGCCAACGGAAAATTAGTATGTGAAGTGAGTCAAAATAAACAATCGAACAGAAGACCTAAACAAACAATAATCATTTTACTCGAAAACTTTGAAGGCCTGCCACTGGCAATAAAATCATGTACAGTGCACTTTGTTGAGGAAAAAAAAAACTGAATAGAAAAACAACCGGTAGATTATCCTACTAACTGATCAATATCTGCTGATAGAACATGCATGTTACTGTTAAGACTACCTAGTCAAGCCTCAATATCTAGCACAAATTGCGCACAAAGTTAGGTAAAAAAAAAAAAAGAAACACAACTTTACATACTTGAGGCGTAAATTACTATTTAATCCAAGTGGAAGGATGATATACGCCAAGAGAAACATAGAAACTTTTATTTCACCATACCCAGGAATATGCTAAGGCAGACCAGTCTTAGATCAAGAAAGAATACATTACTTAAAAAAGGGTGTAACTAATACAGCCGAAACTATGGCATGTAAGTAGTTTGCATCAATGAAAGAGGTTACCTCATGGTCAAATTTGCAAGTGGTATAACAACAAAGTGATGTTATTATTATGAGAAATTTATATTATTTTGTCATTGATCGTTCCAACATAAAAATTTTCATTGAGTTACAACATTAAAATTAATTGTGGACAACAAGCAAGGAAATCAAGGAAGAGAAGAACTGTATAAAATAAGATAGAACAAGAATCTTGGGGGCAATAAGTTGGAAACATTACTGGTCCTAATATGACCACTAAATATATACATAGTTGCAGTTATATAGATTGTACTTCATGTGCCATGTATACATGAATAATTGAAAGAATTATCTCATGATTAGAACATAGCGTACCATAATTTGTCTTCTTGGCTATGGATGATTACTCCTATAAGATAGACTAAATAGTTTCCTAAGTTAACCAGTGTAAGGAAACCTAAGTCTGATGGATACATAATAAAAAAATTAAAGACTGAATAATGCGCTAAACCTTGCAATAACTACAAAGTAAAAGCACATGTTATGGGAGTCAAATAAATGCTAAATAAAAGTCAAAAGGTTTTGCCTGTTATACCATTTTAGCTTTTTAAGCATAATCACATCATATTGGGTACACACTTTGTTTAACAAAACAAAAACTACAAAAAAGTTCAAAAACAAAAAAAAAGTTCAAACCCTTTCAACTTGAGATGGTGAATTAAATCAACCATTCATTATCCAGCAAAAAGGAAAATATTTAGGACCTACGATACAAGAAGCAGATGTTGTAGGCCACAGCTTAGAAACAAGATATGCGCTAGTTAACTGAGCAATTTCAGAATGTCCATTTCAAAACTCTTTCAGCTAGTAATGGTGTTACAGCCTTCAAAAGGTTTAAAATCTCCACAAGATTTACAAGGCTATCAGACCACTTAACATGACTCTAATAAACAAACAATAATGAAATGCACACATAATTTTTTAAGCGGTCAAAGATGATACAAAACAGTAACAAACTAACTATAAGATTCAAAAAATCACGAAGTATGACCATAAGAGCAAGTACAACGAAATCATTGATTTTCCTCATTGTTGCAATATATGCAATCGACCTTTTCCATGTACTGAACCATTAAATATACTTTGTTCAATGCTACATAACAGCTAACCAAAAACTTTAATTAAAAAATGCAACTAATGCAACTAGAATTTGTAAACCATCCTTGTTCTTGTCTTTGTGCAATCATATCTACTAATACATTATGCAATTAAAGTCATGCGCAGAACATTATCCTACGCATTCCTAACTACTAATACATCAACCATACAACAACCTGCAGCTATGCCGGAACATTTGCATTTCAAGATTAGCATGCTTATTGAGTAAACTGACCGAATAAAACCAAAAACAGAAACAGGAAACACTATCGACTAAGTCTAAACCTTAACCTTTGTGAAGACGCAATTCTCCTGCACTTTGTTTCTTTCCAGGTGCTCTTCCATTCGCATTCGCAGCTTCTTCCTTCTTCTGGTCCTTGATCTTGAAGAGTCTTATCATTGCTTTACATAAAGCAAGAAATAATTTCAATAATGTAAATAAGAGATCATAAAACAGTCTAAATGGTATATGATCCATTTATTAAAAAAATAGAACTAAACAAGAGTTTTACTAGTGCAGTTAAGTTTATTGACCATAAATATACATAACCTACCACTGTATCAAGAAAATATCAGAAAATCATCAAATAATGAAATACATCACAATTATTGTTGAATTACTAATAAATCTTCTACCTTGTTCAAATTATCTAACAGTACAACCCAAGATTGAGCTTTGATTCGATAATATAAACAAACAATCTTGTACAATCCAATATGAAGAATCTAACACTAAATTGAAAAATGATCCCTGTCTACAAACAAACAAATCCATCGATTGCATACAATTCGATCGCCAAATTAACCAATTAATAAAAGTCAGCATGAAATATTAACCACTAGTGCATCGTAAGAGAAAAAGATAGGTTTTTTATGATGAAGATGGGGATTAGGGTTTGAGAGAGCTCACCTTTGATGGGGGAGAGTTCGCAGAGAGGAGAGAGAAGGGAATCGAGTAAACTGAAGAGGAGAAAGCTATTGTACGTATTTGGGAGAGGTTAATTTCACGAAACCCCCCTGCACTTTGGGGTATTTCCACAGAACCCCTTCAGCTTTGTTTATCCCATGTCACCCCTCAAACTTTGAAGTATCTGACAAAACCCTCCTAAACTCCATTTTTCACTGGATCTCTTTACATATAATTTTTAAATAAATAAATTTCTTGAGGGAAAAAACACAACATTTAGAGGATGGGATACGCTGCCAATAAATAACAAATGATAAAATTTAAACTTTTTCTATCAAAAATATTTAGTTATTCGTAAATTACAAGTATGGGATCCGGAAAGAAAATATTTAAGTTTATAAAAATTTTGTGAGACATCTGAAGTTTAGGAGGATTAAGTAAGATAAAATAAAGTTCAATGGAATTATGTAAAATACCTCCAAGAATTCAAGAAGCTATGTGAAATTAGCCCATTCGAGAGAGGAGGAATACAAAGGGGCTTTGTTTTTAGTGCAGCATGAACTCCTGGACCCATGTTTGTTGGGGCCCAGTTACATTCGAGATAAGATAGAATTCTTTGTAAAATCAATCAATCAATATAGAAAAAAATGTAATACTTGATTATAGCGTTCATTTCACATAACCCTCCCGAATTTGCGGGTGTTTCACAAAACCATCATAAGCTTTGTTTAGATTACTTAACTCCCCTAAACTTTGGAGTGTCACACAAAATTCCAAACTTTAACATTTTCTCACCGGATCCGCCCACCAAAAATTGATAAATAACTATATGTTCTTGAGAGAAAAAAATCTCAAAATTTATCATTTGTTACGTACCTCCTCTTCTAAATTTTGAATTTTTATCTTCCAAGAAAATTTTATCTATTTGCAAATTACATGTAAGGAGATGTTGTGAGAAATATTCAAAGTTCAGAACGGATTTGTGAGACACCCTAAAGTTCAGGGGATTATGCGGAATAAACAAATTTCATCGAGGTTATGTGAGAAACCTCTAAAGTTCAAGGTGGGCTATGTGAAATTTGCCCCCCTTGTTAATATCATTGATTGATAATTGAATTAAGGGAAAATTGCATCCACCCCCTAGGTTTTAAAAAACAAGATATCCCACCCAAAAAAAAAAAGATCAAAAGCTTTTACCCCCTTGACTTTAATTCTCTTTTTCATTCCTCCTTGTCCCCATCAAAAAATATTGTATGCATACGATATTTGTATTAATCCTAAGATAACCCTCCTCTTTCATCAATACAATCACTGCTCACCCTGCCATAAAACCCAGCTCCTCCTCCATATTATGGAGGAGTTGGTGGGTTATTAGGGTTTGAGCGACGAGAACCTTGAAGGAGCTCGTGCTAATTTTGATAGCAACAAGAAGGAATTGGGCTCTGACTTCATGCACTAAGACTAAACCGGATCAAAACAAAAGCCAAATTTGGTTAATAACTGATCAAGACTAAACCTAATCCATTTTTGAGTGGTTGCTAAACATAGTCCAACTCCGACTTCGGCTA
Source organism: Asparagus setaceus (assembly GCA_012295165.1). Lineage (NCBI taxonomy): Eukaryota > Viridiplantae > Streptophyta > Magnoliopsida > Asparagales > Asparagaceae > Asparagus > Asparagus setaceus. Next base: position 7,900,199 of record CM022710.1, read on the forward strand.
GTAACTGACCAAGGCCTACTAATTTTGTTAGGCTCATTTTTTACATTAAATTGGTTAAATCACTCAAAAACTAAACTGGATTAAAACTAGGGGGTGACAATCTTCAACCTGACCCATCGACCTAACCCGACCCGTTATTCATGGGTACGGGTAGAGAGATATGGGTTCAAGTCATATACGGATCGACCCGAGCTGCCCGTTTATTAATTGGATAGACCCGAACTGACCCGTCTAACCCATATATCTTTACCCACATAATATTGTATGGGTTATTTAGATATTAGTCCCTCAAATTTTCAATAATTCCATATTAGTCCCTCAAATCTCAATAAATTGGTCATTAGTCACTCAAATCCTAAGGGGTCTTGCAATTTGGTCCCTCAGTAGCCAAAATATCCCTTAGTTATGATTTCTCTCTAAAACCCATCTTCTTAAAAAAAAGGTTTATTTTCACTTTGGTCTTCTAAAGTTTACACCTTTTTAACTTTAATACCAAAACTTTTAACATTTTGATACCCTAAAGTTTATATTTTTAACTTTGATACCTTAAAATTTTTCTAACACTTTTGTTATGATAAAGTTTAACACTTTTGTTACGATAAAGTTTATATCTTTTTTCACTTTGATATTCCAAAGTTTTGTTTTTAACACGTTGATACCCCAAACTTTAGGATATGAAAGTTAAAAGGGAAAAATGCTTCTAACCCCACCCCTCCCAAAACGTAAAGTAAATTCCTCCCACCCTCAAGACTTAGTCAACAAGCCAAAACCGCTCAAAATCAACTGTTTTTTTTTCTAACCCCCAAACCTAGTGCCATCTCTTATCCATTTATTTCTCTCCATCTCTCTTTCTTCTCTCTCTCTCTCTCTCTCTCTCTCTCTCTCTCTCTCTCTCTCTCTCTCTCTCTCTCTCTCTCTCTCTCTCTCTCTCTCTCTCTCTCTCTCTCTCTCTCTCTCTCTCTCTCTCTCTCTCTCTCTCTCTCTCTCTCTCTCTCTCTCTCTCTCTCTCTCTCTCTCTCTCTCTCTCTCTCTCTCTCTCTCTCTCTCTCTCTCTCTCTCTCTCTCTCTCTCTCTCTCTCTCTCTCTCTCTCTCTCTCTCTCTCTCTCTCTCTCTCTCTCTCTCTCTCTCTCTCTCTCTCTCTCTCTCTCTCTCTCTCTCTCTCTCTCTCTCTCTCTCTCTCTCTCTCTCTCTCTCTCTCTCTCTCTCTCTCTCTCTCTCTCTCTCTCTCTCTCTCTCTCTCTCTCTCTCTCTCTCTCTCTCTCTCTCTCTCTCTCTCTCTCTCTCTCTCTCTCTCTCTCTCTCTCTCTCTCTCTCTCTCTCTCTCTCTCTCTCTCTCTCTCTCTCTCTCTCTCTCTCTCTCTCTCTCTCTCTCTCTCTCTCTCTCTCTCTCTCTCTCTCTCTCTCTCTCTCTCTCTCTCTCTCTCTCTCTCTCTCTCTCTCTCTCTCTCTCTCTCTCTCTCTCTCTCTCTCTCTCTCTCTCTCTCTCTCTCTCTCTCTCTCTCTCTCTCTCTCTCTCTCTCTCTCTCTCTCTCTCTCTCTCTCTCTCTCTCTCTCTCTCTCTCTCTCTCTCTCTCTCTCTCTCTCTCTCTCTCTCTCTCTCTCTCTCTCTCTCTCTCTCTCTCTCTCTCTCTCTCTCTCTCTCTCTCTCTCTCTCTCTCTCTCTCTCTCTCTCTCTCTCTCTCTCTCTCTCTCTCTCTCTCTCTCTCTCTCTCTCTCTCTCTCTCTCTCTCTCTCTCTCTCTCTCTCTCTCTCTCTCTCTCTCTCTCTCTCTCTCTCTCTCTCTCTCTCTCTCTCTCTCTCTCTCTCTCTCTCTCTCTCTCTCTCTCTCTCTCTCTCTCTCTCTCTCTCTCTCTCTCTCTCTCTCTCTCTCTCTCTCTCTCTCTCTCTCTCTCTCTCTCTCTCTCTCTCTCTCTCTCTCTCTCTCTCTCTCTCTCTCTCTCTCTCTCTCTCTCTCTCTCTCTCTCTCTCTCTCTCTCTCTCTCTCTCTCTCTCTCTCTCTCTCTCTCTCTCTCTCTCTCTCTCTCTCTCTCTCTCTCTCTCTCTCTCTCTCTCTCTCTCTCTCTCTCTCTCTCTCTCTCTCTCTCTCTCTCTCTCTCTCTCTCTCTCTCTCTCTCTCTCTCTCTCTCTCTCTCTCTCTCTCTCTCTCTCTCTCTCTCTCTCTCTCTCTCTCTCTCTCTCTCTCTCTCTCTCTCTCTCTCTCTCTCTCTCTCTCTCTCTCTCTCTCTCTCTCTCTCTCTCTCTCTCTCTCTCTCTCTCTCTCTCTCTCTCTCTCTCTCTCTCTCTCTCTCTCTCTCTCTCTCTCTCTCTCTCTCTCTCTCTCTCTCTCTCTCTCTCTCTCTCTCTCTCTCTCTCTCTCTCTCTCTCTCTCTCTCTCTCTCTCTCTCTCTCTCTCTCTCTCTCTCTCTCTCTCTCTCTCTCTCTCTCTCTCTCTCTCTCTCTCTCTCTCTCTCTCTCTCTCTCTCTCTCTCTCTCTCTCTCTCTCTCTCTCTCTCTCTCTCTCTCTCTCTCTCTCTCTCTCTCTCTCTCTCTCTCTCTCTCTCTCTCTCTCTCTCTCTCTCTCCTAATTCTAAACAATAACTTAACAACTAATGAGATAAGCTTAACAACCAATAGCTATACTGAACAACTGATGAAAAAGCTTAACAATAAATGCTTAAGCTTAACAACTAACGCATAAGTTTAATAACTCCACTAAAAGCTTAACAAACGATAAACCTAACAATCAATACATAAGCTTAATAACTAATGCATAGGCTTAACAATCAATTCATAAGTTTAACAACTAATGAAAAAGCTTAACAATCAATACATAAGCGTAACAACTAACAAAAAAGCTTAACAACAAACACATGAGATTAGGCACATAAGCTTAACAACAAATTCATAAATTTAACAATCAACACATAAGCTTAACAATTGACAAATTAACAACCAACGCATAAGCTTAACAATTAATGAAAAAACTTAACAACCATTGTTTGTAAAGCTTTTGCATTTGTTGTTAAGATTTTTCTTTAGTTGTTAAACTTATTCGTTAGTTATTAAGCTTATGCATTTGCTATTAAATTTTTCATTAGTTGTTAAGCTTATACATTGATTGTTAAGTTTTTTCATCAGTTATTAAGCTTATGTATTGGATGTCAAGCTTTTATATCAGTTGCTAAGCTTATGTGTTGTTTGTTAATCTTATATGTTTGTTGTTAAGTTTTTTTTTTGTCGGTTGTTAATTCTATGCATTGGTTGTTAAGTTTATGTATAGGTTGTTAAGCTTATGCGTTTGTTAAGTTTTTTTGTCAGTTGTTAAACTTATACGTTAGTTGTTAAGCTTTTTCATTAGTTGTTTAGCGTAACTATTGGTTGTTAAGCTTATCCCATTAGTTATTAAGTTTATGCGTTTATTGTTAAGTCGCGCCGTAGCTGTCTCAGCACCCTAGTTTTGAGAGATTAAGAGAAAAAGTAAGAAAATTATCGAGACAAGTTTGAGGGCAGTGAGGGGGGATGGGCCTAGGCGGAGGAGACAAGCGAGACAATGAGTTAGGAGGGGTGGATGAGAGAGGGCGTAGGGGAGGGATGCGGAGATTTAAAGTAAGAGGAGGAGGGAAGGGAGAGGAGATATAGGGTTTATGTATGATGGTGAGTTCGAGGAAGCTGAGGTAGGGGTTGTCGGAGGAGGAGAAGGAGGGAAGGGATGGAAGAATGGAATGGAAGGAGACAGAGGAAGAATGGATGGAGTTTGGAGGAATGGAGAGGAAGGTGGACAATGAAAGAGGACAGAATGGAAGGAATGGGAGGGAAGGAAGATGGAATGGAATGGATGGGGTGGAGAGAAAAGAGAACCGAGGAGGAAGATGATGATGAGAGAAGAGAGAGAGAGAGAGGCCCACATGGGCATTAACTAGGGGTATCGTGGAGAATAAAAAAATATTGCTTAGGTGACACTAGGTTTGCGGGTTAGAAGCAAAAAAGAGTTAATTTTGGGGGACTTTGGCTTGTTGACTAAGTCTTAGGAGTGGATGGAAATTGCTTTTTGAGTTTAGGGGGTAGAAGCATTTTTCCCAAGCTAAAAATGTGTAAACTTTGAATAATCAAAGTTAAAAAGTTAGAATTTTCGGGGTATGAAAGTTAAAAGACGTGTGAACTTTGGGGTATCAAAGTGTGACAAAAGTTTGGGATATCAAAGTTAAAAAAGATGTACACTTTGGGGTATCAAAATGTTAAAAAAAACTTTGGAAGACCAAAGTTTAAAAAGGTGTAAAATTTAGATTGCCAAATTGCAAATAATCCTTTAAAAAAATATTAGCTGAGGGTATTTTGGTCATTGATGGACCAAATAACAATAACACTAGGATTTGAGGAGCTAATAAGCAGTTATTGAGATTGATGGACTGATAGGGAATTATTGAAGATATGAGGGACTAACATTTAAATAACCCATCTTGTAAATGGATAGCAAAAAAAAAACCCTAACCATTCTCTCATTTTCCTAGAGAGCGGCGGAGCAGACAGAGAGCGGAGGAGGCTAGTGGCAGCGGTGAGCACCGGTGGCTAGCGAAGACGACGACGACGAGAGTTTCTTAGTCCGATCTCGATTTTCTTCGTCTCAATTTTTTTTGTCAGTATTTTTTTTTGGTAAATATCATAAACTCTCCCCCACCCCCCCCAAACTTTGGATGATTAGCAAAAAAACCCCCTTAACTAGCAGAACATCAGAAAGACCCCCTTAAGTATAGAGATTATCACAAAACTTCCTTTTACTTTCAAATTTTATCAGAAATTCTCCTTTAACTTTGAGATTTTATTAGAATCTCCCCTAATTATCAGAAAACCTTCCTAAATTGGGGGGATTAGGGGGCTTTTTGATAAAATCTCAAAGTTAAATAAGGTTTTCTGATAACCCCTAAACTTAACGGGGGTTTTCTGATATTTTAAAAGTTAAGGGGGTTCTCTGATAATCGTCTCGAGTTAAGGGGTGTTTATGATATTTAGCCTGTTTTTTTTGGAGATTTTTTTAAAAAAGACCGTTTTTAAAAAATAATTAGCAAAAACAACCTTTTTGCTAAATAATTAGCAAAATCGACCTCTTTTGGCCACTCATCGCCAAAAGAGGTCGATTTTGCTAAATTTGATGTTAAAATACACGGACTACTAGTCCCGTGTGTTTAGCATCGCTAATCACCTCTTAGAAAACACACGGACTAGTAGTCCCGTGTTTTCAACGCCATCTTCCACCCATCCATTCATTGTCACCGCTCTAACAACATGCACGGAGATAATTAGCGAATGTTAAACACGGGACTAGTAGTCCCGTGTGTTTTAGTCGATAGCGAATGTTAAACACACGGGACTAGTAGTCCCGTGTGTTTTTAGGTCGATTTTGCTAATTATTTAGCAAAAAAGTCGTTTTTGCTAATTATTTTTTAAAAACGGTCTTTTTTAAAAAAATCTCCGTTTTTTTTTTCTTGAGAGGCTTGGGATTGAATCGTCATCTCAAATGAATTTGTGACTTATTTTCATGTTATTTTGGATTTTTGCTGCCGTTTTCCTAAAAAGACTCAAAATTTTTTTTTCGGTGATACAAAAACAAAAGCCAACTTTGGCTACACCTTTACCTTAGATTGTCCCCGCGAGAAATCTCACCACACCAGATCCAAACAAATCAGCCCCAGAAACTTTCAGAATATGTCCGACTCGAAACACATTGGTCCAGATTTTATATAAAAGCAACCACAAATATTGGATCCCGTGTATAAAAGGAATCACACCCAATCAATCTCGTTCCCAGTCCCTTTTCTTCTTCATTCCTCGCTCCAAATCTCATAGCCCTAATTTTAGTCCTGGTAAAGATCAAATCTCAGATCAATGCGCTAACTCTCTCTCAGATCTCTTCCCTTTTCCAAAGTTTCGATCTTGTGCTGAAATTTTCCGATTTTTGTTGTATTTTTCAGTAGAGGGATTTGATTTCGATGGATCGCGGAGAATTGACGACTGAGCAGGTTAGTTAGTGATCTACTTGTTTCTCTTTTGAGGGCAAAAAGTTTGGGATTAGATTTTGTTTGGTTCTGATCAGGGTTTTTGATCTAAATTTTCTAGGTTTTGAAGAGGGATATACCATGGGAGACTTACATGACGACTAAGCTCATCACAGGGACTTGCTTGCAGCTGTTGAGGCGATACGATCAACCCTAAACTTAACGGGGTTTTCGATATTTTAAAAGTTAAGGGGTTCTCGATAATCGCCTCGAGTTAAGGGGTGTTTATGATATTTAGCCTGTTTTTGGAGATTTTTTAAAAAGACCGTTTTTAAAATAATTAGCAAAACAACCTTTTGCTAAATAATTAGCAAAACAACCTTTTGCTAAATAATTAGCAAAACAACCTTTTGCTAAATAATTAGCAAAACAACCTTTTGCTAAATAATTAGCAAAACAACCTTTTGCTAAATAATTAGCAAAACAACCTTTTGCTAAATAATTAGCAAAACAACCTTTTGCTAAATAATTAGCAAAACAACCTTTTGCTAAATAATTAGCAAAACAACCTTTTGCTAAATAATTAGCAAAACAACCTTTTGCTAAATAATTAGCAAAACAACCTTTTGCTAAATAATTAGCAAAACAACCTTTTGCTAAATAATTAGCAAAACAACCTTTTGCTAAATAATTAGCAAAACAACCTTTTGCTAAATAATTAGCAAAACAACCTTTTGCTAAATAATTAGCAAAACAACCTTTTGCTAAATAATTAGCAAAACAACCTTTTGCTAAATAATTAGCAAAACAACCTTTTGCTAAATAATTAGCAAAACAACCTTTTGCTAAATAATTAGCAAAACAACCTTTTGCTAAATAATTAGCAAAACAACCTTTTGCTAAATAATTAGCAAAACAACCTTTTGCTAAATAATTAGCAAAACAACCTTTTGCTAAATAATTAGCAAAACAACCTTTTGCTAAATAATTAGCAAAACAACCTTTTGCTAAATAATTAGCAAAACAACCTTTTGCTAAATAATTAGCAAAACAACCTTTTGCTAAATAATTAGCAAAACAACCTTTTGCTAAATAATTAGCAAAACAACCTTTTGCTAAATAATTAGCAAAACAACCTTTTGCTAAATAATTAGCAAAACAACCTTTTGCTAAATAATTAGCAAAACAACCTTTTGCTAAATAATTAGCAAAACAACCTTTTGCTAAATAATTAGCAAAACAACCTTTTGCTAAATAATTAGCAAAACAACCTTTTGCTAAATAATTAGCAAAACAACCTTTTGCTAAATAATTAGCAAAACAACCTTTTGCTAAATAATTAGCAAAACAACCTTTTGCTAAATAATTAGCAAAACAACCTTTTGCTAAATAATTAGCAAAACAACCTTTTGCTAAATAATTAGCAAAACAACCTTTTGCTAAATAATTAGCAAAACAACCTTTTGCTAAATAATTAGCAAAACAACCTTTTGCTAAATAATTAGCAAAACAACCTTTTGCTAAATAATTAGCAAAACAACCTTTTGCTAAATAATTAGCAAAACAACCTTTTGCTAAATAATTAGCAAAACAACCTTTTGCTAAATAATTAGCAAAACAACCTTTTGCTAAATAATTAGCAAAACAACCTTTTGCTAAATAATTAGCAAAACAACCTTTTGCTAAATAATTAGCAAAACAACCTTTTGCTAAATAATTAGCAAAACAACCTTTTGCTAAATAATTAGCAAAACAACCTTTTGCTAAATAATTAGCAAAACAACCTTTTGCTAAATAATTAGCAAAACAACCTTTTGCTAAATAATTAGCAAAACAACCTTTTGCTAAATAATTAGCAAAACAACCTTTTGCTAAATAATTAGCAAAACAACCTTTTGCTAAATAATTAGCAAAACAACCTTTTGCTAAATAATTAGCAAAACAACCTTTTGCTAAATAATTAGCAAAACAACCTTTTGCTAAATAATTAGCAAAACAACCTTTTGCTAAATAATTAGCAAAACAACCTTTTGCTAAATAATTAGCAAAACAACCTTTTGCTAAATAATTAGCAAAACAACCTTTTGCTAAATAATTAGCAAAACAACCTTTTGCTAAATAATTAGCAAAACAACCTTTTGCTAAATAATTAGCAAAACAACCTTTTGCTAAATAATTAGCAAAACAACCTTTTGCTAAATAATTAGCAAAACAACCTTTTGCTAAATAATTAGCAAAACAACCTTTTGCTAAATAATTAGCAAAACAACCTTTTGCTAAATAATTAGCAAAACAACCTTTTGCTAAATAATTAGCAAAACAACCTTTTGCTAAATAATTAGCAAAACAACCTTTTGCTAAATAATTAGCAAAACAACCTTTTGCTAAATAATTAGCAAAACAACCTTTTGCTAAATAATTAGCAAAACAACCTTTTGCTAAATAATTAGCAAAACAACCTTTTGCTAAATAATTAGCAAAACAACCTTTTGCTAAATAATTAGCAAAACAACCTTTTGCTAAATAATTAGCAAAACAACCTTTTGCTAAATAATTAGCAAAACAACCTTTTGCTAAATAATTAGCAAAACAACCTTTTGCTAAATAATTAGCAAAACAACCTTTTGCTAAATAATTAGCAAAACAACCTTTTGCTAAATAATTAGCAAAACAACCTTTTGCTAAATAATTAGCAAAACAACCTTTTGCTAAATAATTAGCAAAACAACCTTTTGCTAAATAATTAGCAAAACAACCTTTTGCTAAATAATTAGCAAAACAACCTTTTGCTAAATAATTAGCAAAACAACCTTTTGCTAAATAATTAGCAAAACAACCTTTTGCTAAATAATTAGCAAAACAACCTTTTGCTAAATAATTAGCAAAACAACCTTTTGCTAAATAATTAGCAAAACAACCTTTTGCTAAATAATTAGCAAAACAACCTTTTGCTAAATAATTAGCAAAACAACCTTTTGCTAAATAATTAGCAAAACAACCTTTTGCTAAATAATTAGCAAAACAACCTTTTGCTAAATAATTAGCAAAACAACCTTTTGCTAAATAATTAGCAAAACAACCTTTTGCTAAATAATTAGCAAAACAACCTTTTGCTAAATAATTAGCAAAACAACCTTTTGCTAAATAATTAGCAAAACAACCTTTTGCTAAATAATTAGCAAAACAACCTTTTGCTAAATAATTAGCAAAACAACCTTTTGCTAAATAATTAGCAAAACAACCTTTTGCTAAATAATTAGCAAAACAACCTTTTGCTAAATAATTAGCAAAACAACCTTTTGCTAAATAATTAGCAAAACAACCTTTTGCTAAATAATTAGCAAAACAACCTTTTGCTAAATAATTAGCAAAACAACCTTTTGCTAAATAATTAGCAAAACAACCTTTTGCTAAATAATTAGCAAAACAACCTTTTGCTAAATAATTAGCAAAACAACCTTTTGCTAAATAATTAGCAAAACAACCTTTTGCTAAATAATTAGCAAAACAACCTTTTGCTAAATAATTAGCAAAACAACCTTTTGCTAAATAATTAGCAAAACAACCTTTTGCTAAATAATTAGCAAAACAACCTTTTGCTAAATAATTAGCAAAACAACCTTTTGCTAAATAATTAGCAAAACAACCTTTTGCTAAATAATTAGCAAAACAACCTTTTGCTAAATAATTAGCAAAACAACCTTTTGCTAAATAATTAGCAAAACAACCTTTTGCTAAATAATTAGCAAAACAACCTTTTGCTAAATAATTAGCAAAACAACCTTTTGCTAAATAATTAGCAAAACAACCTTTTGCTAAATAATTAGCAAAACAACCTTTTGCTAAATAATTAGCAAAACAACCTTTTGCTAAATAATTAGCAAAACAACCTTTTGCTAAATAATTAGCTCGACGATGTGAGTATTATCCTTCGACTTGCCGTAAAAATGTTTTTGTTACGAATCTTGTATTAAGTCCTTTGGAGTTTGATTGTTTCGATTTGTCGGCCGCACAATTATCATGGAATATTTAGAGTTGAGCTTTGCTACTATTATTGGTATCCACAATGTGGTCACTATCGATCGGAACTTACAATTTGGATTTGAAAACACCATCAACTATCTAGAATTCTAATGCAGATCAACTATATAGAAATAAAAATTTGAAGGATTTGAATATGTTTTGGCTTTTTATTTCATGTTGTCAAAACGGGGGTTTAGAATTTTCGTAAATTTGCTGAACTTTTTGCCCCTCATTAAAATGCCATCAAAGTCTAAATTTTTAGTTCTAGGTAGTTCATGTATATTACTTACATCACATGCAACCATACATATTTTCAATTTGGGAATCCAAATTCTAGATTTGGATTGATAGTTTGACATACTAAATAGAATCAATAGTAGCTTAGCTCAACTTGGAATAGCTAACTCTTATCATCAAGTTATCTCTCTAATTGATTTCTAATCTTAATATGGTCTTTCAAGCCATTATGAGTCGTGAGAGTGGATCTTTATTTTGGTTGAAAAAACTGGCGTATTTCCTGTCTTATTGTTTTAATCTCATGGGTTTTATATTTTTGCAGGAAGGGCCTGCATATGTTAGGGTTTTTGTGAACATTTTGCGTGACATTTCCAAGGAGGAAACATTAGAATATGTCCTTGCCCTTATTGATGAAATGCTCACAGGTAGAGTTCTTTTGACAAAACTGATAGAAGTCTGTTCAAACACTAGTATCAACATGTTTGACACATTTCCTTTTTTCTTCGCAGCAAATCCGAAACGCGCTAGGCTGTTTCATGACAGTTCGCTATCAAGTACAGACACTTACGAACCTTTCTTAAAGTAAGTTCTTGATATAAGTGCATTGGTTGTATTATTTTTCATTTATTTCTTTTAGATATACTCCGTCACCATATTATGGACATTTTGTTACCATGAAATTGTACCCATTTTGGAGAAACATCCAAAGTAAACTTGTTGGACACTCCTTAACAAATGCTGGATACTTCTTATATACATCCTGAATTTGTAACAGTTTTAAGTTTTAGTTGAAATTGTACAGACAAATAACACTTCAAACATATTTATTTTAATCCCGTGCATTTGGATGCATATGATCATTCTTCTATTTTCATGTTAATGCTATAAAGGCTCCGAAATTCAGGTTATTTTTGGATCTAATTCTTTAAGAATGTAAGTGTGTAGTTAAGAATATGCTGGATATACAGGGTGACATAAAGTATGTTTTTCTTTGTGAAGATAAAAAATCCAAGAGCAGAAAAGGATAATTTTATTCAAATATGTGCAGATCGTGTTATTCTAACATTAGTGTTTGTGTTTAAGGCACCCTTTTGAAAATAAGTGGCTGATATTAGCATTAAAAAGTTTATGGCTATTACACACGGAATATCTTGTTTCCCTGTTCATGCCATCTATACCTACTGTGTTTTTATGATACCATATCTCCCTATTTATGTGCTCATTGTTATATCCGCTCTCAGATCTGTGTTCATGCCACATGGTTACTGTCATATAACTTGCCTCAGGGTATCAGTATCTTTGAAGTTTTGGAGTTCCTTTTAGTTTATCTATTGATGATATAATCTAATTCTTCTTATAATCTGTCATCGGATTTTCCCTCTCCACACTATACTTTGACGTTGTTCATTTTAATCACTCAAGTTCCTGGTCATATAAGACCTTACTTTTGTGTTGGTCCTTCTATAAGACAGATGGCCTCATTCATAACTTCTGGCGATTAATTTGTATTCTACTTTTGCAAGTTTCACATGATATGCCATCCTATTGGTGCTTGTTGGTTCTTTTAGTTTGGTATTTTCACATTTATTCAGTAAGCTGATTTATGTTTACTCATCTTCTTCAGATTGCTTTGGAAGGGGAATTGGTTCATACAAGAAAAGAGTTGTAAAATATTGTCCCTCATAGTGGGGTAATTGAAACCATCAACTTTGATGTTCATTGAACCAATACCCAGTTTTAACTGAAGAATTTTATGCTTGCAGTGTTCGACCTAAACCACATGAGGGTATTGTTTCAAATGGAGAAGCTTCACATTCGAAGAGTATATTTACGTCTACTGATGATGTGTTGAATAGCTTGGTTGAATGGTTATGCTCACAGGTTTGCATTTCTCCAAGAAGCAATATTAATATGCTTAGCAATATTTTTTGTCATTTTAATCATACATACATGGAGTGAGATGAATTAGCGCTTGCATCATTTCTGAAACGAGTTTAAAACTGATTATCATGTTCATGTGAGCTTATCGTGAGACTATGTGCCATTTGAATGTACACTCAAATTACTTTCTCATATTATGCGAATGAAGTCTGCATTTATCTGTTTCATTTTTTTCAAACAATCCCTTGTCTATTCTTTTTCAAATGTTTTTCTGAGCGTTTGATCATTTTCACTGTGTTCTCTTTCTTGATAATAGTTTTCGTCATCATTAGCAAGGTTTACTGAGTTAATGTTGATGAATAACTAATGTGTGGTGAAACTCACTTGAAAATGTTTCCAATATTGACTTGGACCTAGTGCTCAAATTGGGTTCTGGGTACTCATTGTTGTCGCAGAAGAGAACCATTCTGCATTAATGATGCATGTGCACTAGAAATGTGCTTATGATGACCCAAGTATTTGAGTTTTCTTATACTGATGATATATCTCTAGGGGCTCACTCTTTCATTTTGTTGGTAGATTTCATATTTTAACTACTCCCATTTGCTTGGGGTTATCAAATTTGATTGATATTGCATTGTATTGTTTATTTTTATTGTGGTGAGACAACGTCACTTAAGAATCTTTTGGCGAACTATTGAGTCTTTTGCTTCTGAATGGCATGTTGTGAGTGGGACTTATCATTATTATTACCAGCTTAGTTATTTGCTCCATTTAGCCTGCACATCTTATGAATAAGCTATTTTCTCATTTTCTCATTGGTTAATTACTTTTGCTTTCTGATAAGCACGCTGAATAATATGCAAGTTATATTGTGTGTAATATATTGTTTGCTCTAGGCAATTGATTGGCCTTGCTTCAACTTTCATGACTAGGCTTTCTCCTGGGAATGCTTTGACCAACTTTATGGAATTTCATCTTCTAATTGATTGATAAAAATGAAGGGAAGTATAGGATTCATATAGCCAATCCGAAAATTTGGGATACAGGCTTTGTTGTTGTTTGTTGTTGTTTTTGTTGTATCTTCTAACTGATTGATATTTATGCATTTAGTGTCAACTACTTGGAGGTGTTCATGCTGATTTAAAGTTGTTAATCCTGATTTTTTTAATGTTTATGAATTATGCATTAATTAGATTATTCACAACAGAAAGAATTCACATAAATTTGAATTTGTTTGCTTCAAATTGGATTAGGAAGTACATCTAGAGTACAACATGCACTCACATGTCTAGACCATCCAGAACTCTGTTTATTTTCAGTTATCTGCGTAAGCACCTATTTTGGCCTTGGATTGAGTACTTTTTTGGTAATTTTGCTAATACATTATATATGCAGTTGAGGAATCCATCTCATCCCAGTCGTTCTGTCCCAACGGCTATCAATTGTCTATCTACTTTGCTGAGGGAATCTAGTGTTAGAGCTGCATTTGTGCAAGCAGATGGCGTGAAACTGCTCATTCCGTTGATTTCTCCAGCATCCACTCAACAGTCTATCCAGGTGATGTAATTTTGATTCTTAGCACATTTCATATTAAATAATGCATCTTTGCAATGATGATCAAAGTTTATGGTAGACAGGCTTTTGGGGATCAATACATGAACTTTTGTGCTTAAGAAAGCACATGGTAGAGCCCTAGAAACACGTCCAATATTTTCATTGAGATATTCACAACCACTCAAAATAGGTCAAAGTAGGTAGCTTCCTTTTCACACCTTCAAAGCCTGTGATAGGCTTTAGTTGATTTAGCGGGTTTTCTTCGCTGCTTCCTATTCATGTGTGATTATTTTAATTTTTCATGTATTTTGCACAACTCAGGCATAGAACTATCATTGCTTTCGGTGAAACCATATTTTCAATAAATAATTTGTGTATCAATACCTGAAATTAACATTACTGTGCTGTCTTGCAGCTTCTTTATGAAACATGCCTCTGTGTTTGGCTCTTGTCCTATTATGATGCAGCAGTAGACTACCTCTCCACTACTAGAGTCCTGCCAAGACTTGTGGATGTTGTCAAAGGTTCCACTAAAGAAAAGGTGGAGTTTGTGAAGTGTTTCTTGTTAAGGCTTTTTAGTTTCGCTATTTTCGCTATATTATTTTTTGACTGAAGATACCTGCCGATTTTCTGTAGGTTGTGAGGGTGGTCATTTTGACCTTCAAAAATCTGCTTTCAAAAGGGGCCTTTGGGGCGCAAATGGTTGATCTTGGATTACCACAAATTGTCCAGAGTCTTAAAGCACAGGCCTGGAGTGATGAGGTTTGTCCTGTCTAATGGAAATGCACAACTTTTAGTTGGGAAGAACTTAGGATTGCTACTGTACTGGGGTCTTTGTGGTCTATCCTCAACATTTGTTGACATTATACCTGCAGAGCCAGCTTCTAGTATGTTTTAGCCATTGTCTAAGGTTCATAGTTTGTATTATGTAGTTTTTGATACAATAGGTGAAAATGTAGAATTCTATTAGACTACCAATTTTAGAGATAATCCACTTTACGATCATCTTCCTTCTATGCTGAGCTACAGTTATAGTACTAAATTTACACTTAACTTTCTTAGAGATATTTACCTATTTTTATCGACAACTAGCTAGTTTATTGGCCACATGAAATATTTAGCTCATTTACATAGAAAATTTTCTTCTCTACAACTACAGATGATTTTCTGTGTATCTTTTTCCTGATTCTTCTTAGTTCTTTCTTCTTAAAGTCGGTTCACTTCAGAAGCATTTAACATTCTAGATTTCTCATTTGGTATGTAGGATTTGTTGGAAGCACTGAATCAACTTGAAGAGGGCCTCAAAGATAACATTAAAAGATTAAGTTCTTTTGATAAATATAAGCAAGAGGTCCTTTTGGGTCATCTAGACTGGTCTCCTATGCACAAGGATCCAGGATTCTGGCGTGAGAACATTACAAAGTTCGAAGAAAATGATTTCCAGGTATGGTTCTTAAATTCTATTTTGTTTTGTCTTCTCAGGAAGGTTAGTATTTTGTCAGAGAAGTATGCTTTATCTGTGTAGTTCATGTTCTCTCTCTTTGTCTTGTATGTTGCCTAGTATAGGAATATATGGTGGTTGCTACTTGGTTAGATGATTCTTAACTGGATAACTATAAGAAATTTGGTCAAGGGCATTTACCTGCCAACTGAGCTTGTATATTTATAGCAAGCCTCTTTCGCTTTGTTGTTTCCTAGCTAAAAAAATGGGCTCCACTAAGACAGTCCCATCAGTTGACAGGCATGTAACACCTTGATCAATTACTTGCCTTGGTTTTTCGACTTTGTTCTGTCATGTTCCATGGGTGACGCTATTTTGATGCGTAAAACTATGGTGTTTATGTTGGATTTCTGATAATGGTTCTGTCGGGCCTGTTCCCTATTTCTGAATTTTCATGGGTGATAAAGAAATTTCAAGAGACGTTATTCAGGTTTGGGAGAGTTTTGAAGTTTTCTTAGTAATAGTCGTTAATTATGGTGAGTTGATAAAACGAACTGCGTAGCTATTAGTATGTTACCTGTATTTCAACGTAATTACAGTTACCTGGTAATCTGGGAGTTGCCATTAATCAAGACAAATGTTTTCTTCTGAAATTGTACTGCCTGCTAACAGCTTCTTTCTGGGGCTATCACCGTCAGGCTTTTGATCTCCCTTTATCTTTTCATTTCAACTAACCTTCAATTTAATCCCTTGTATGGGCTCATAGCTTTTTGAACTATCAATTTCTCCTATTAGTTCTCATGTTTAATTGAGAAAACTTCTGATTTTATGATGACCAAGGATGGTTGGGATAGAGGCTTATCCTCGTGATAACTTTGGATAGGAAATTTGATTTTTTTTAAAAAAAATAGTTACTAGACTTCTGTAGGATGTGAATTAGGATTCTTGAGGACAATGAAGTAGGAGGTTGGAAAGAAGCTCACTGTGCCCTGAGCCTCCAGTAAGCTTTTGCATTTCCGTTTCTGTTCTCCTTTGTGCTTTGCTTCCTCAAAATCCCCGTTTTAAATACCAGTTTTATTTTAATACCTTCTTGACTCCAAAACACAATGCTTTTCTTCTATCCATAATGTACCCAACTATCAATTATATATTTTGTTACTTGAGAAACTTCATTAAATAACTATCTGCTACATTCTGTTGCAGATTTTGCGCGTTCTTGTCACAATCATGGACACATCAAATGATCCAACAGCCCTTGCTGTCGCTTGCTACGATCTCTCTCAGTTCATGCAGTATCATCCTGGTGGTCGTATTGTCGTCGGAGATCTCAAGGCAAAGGAGCGGGTGATGAAGCTCATGAACCATGAGAACTCTGAGGTGACTAAGAATGCTCTGCTTTGCGTCCAGAGGCTATTCCTCGGATCCAAATATTCTAGCTTCTTGCAGGCGTAAATTTGTATTATAATTATATTTCTCTGGGAGGGAAGAGGCTCTGTTTGTAGCCTGAACTGATGAATGCTACCCTCAATCATCTTGTCCAAAGTAGTACCTATAAGGGAAAGACGTAGAGTGTTGTCCCGTGAGGTGTGTTATATTTTGATAAAGTTCAATTTGCTGAAGAATAAAGTCATTAATTCATTGTGCTTGTAATAAATGATATTGGTTATACGATTGTACTCCAATTTTCGATCGGTAATAATGTATTCAGTTTGTCCTTGGGGGAGTTAGGGGCATTTAGCAGTTTATGCCATTTGGACCTGAAGAAGCTTTTGATGAAATATTTGAATGTTTTGTATTGAATCAATTGAAGAAGAAAATACTCTTTTGATTCTGTTCTTGGGGTTGCTCTCTTCTCGAGCGTCTGTCTGTTAAAAAGTAATATAGAGTGGTGAGATGTTTATATTTGGAGTAGTAAAGTTGGAGATTTATGCAATGACGTGAGAGTAGACATTCCTTTGATGAATTATTAATAAAATGGATTAGAATGACCAGATATTTTCTCCAATGCCAAAATTTTCTTTAAATTGATAGAAAATCACCCGGAGGGCTTCACAAGAAATGTTTAAACTTGAAGGGGTATTTTTGAGAACCCAATACCTAGGAGAAGTTTCATGACATTTTAAAAGTTAAAGGGTTATTTGAGAAACATGACCTAAAATTGCAATGTATCCACATAATCTAAAACAAATAATCACATAAAATAACAAATATAGCAATACCCCAAATCTTTCTGACTTTTTCCATATCTCAATGAATTTAAAATGAAAAAGAAAAAATAATACCATACATTTAATTAAAATTATAATATAACATAAAAATGACCTTGAATAAATCAATAATACACAATTATCACAATCCACATGACCTAAAATAAATAATCACATGAAAATACATATAGCAATACTGAATGTTCTCCTCCTCAAATTTCACAAAGGAGTAAAGACTCCTCTCCGCCTAAAATCCCCAATCCCATCCTTTATTTAAAGGGATTGTAACAATCTCATCATCACCTCAAACAAATTCTCAAAATGCGCTCTTCACCTTCTTCTTCTTCCTCCTCTCCCTCTATCTCCTCCCTCCATCCATCCCCAAATCTCCCGCCATTGGCGTTGCCTTCAACCCCAAAACCTCCGACGGAGATCTCCCCTCCTTCGACCGCCTCGTGTCCGCCCTCCGTCATGTAGGCATCCGCCGCCTCCTCCTCAACGATCCTGATCCCTCTCACCTCAGCTTTCTCAAAGACACCGACATCTCCATCGTCGTCTCTCTCCAAAACCTAGCCTCCTATGGTAACTACACTGACTACCTCCTCTCCTACATCCTCCCCTTCGACCCTCGCCCCAATATCTCTGCCATCATTCTCGGACGTGATGGCGATCCCGATGACGTCATTCCCGACATCGCCGCCCTCCGATCAACCATCTCCGCCCTCTGCCTCCCTCCAATCCTGAGCTCAACCATCCTATCCTTCTCCAAAGCCCTAGATCCAGCTTTCCCGCCATTCGCCGTCAGATTCCAACCTCACCTCTGGCCTCTCCTCAAAACCCTAGACTCGGTCGGATCTCCGATCTTCTTCAACATCTATCTTTTGATGCGTGGCGTGGAGGCACTTTATTACGATCGGGTTAGCGTTGTTCGAGGGAGGCGCCGACTTACTACAACGTCGATTCCCAAAGCGAAATCGAGAACCGAAATCCCTTCGATTTTATTGTGGATAGCACGTTCACAGCGTTATCGACGGCGGGGCATCGGGAGATGCCCGTGGCGGCGGTGGGAACTGGATGGCCGAGCGCAAGGTTTGCGGAGAGGGCGCTACACGGTGGGGGTAATGCGAGGTACAATCGGGTCTCTTAAAGCATTTAGATATTAGTCTCAAATCTTCAATAATTTCATATCGTCCCTTAAATCTATGAAATTGCTCATTACATTCATGCCCGCTTGGCAAGTGAAAAATGTTATAAATTTGAGAAGATTGTCACGGTAGTCTCATCTTAAATACTAAATATTTGTTCGTCATCTCGAAAGTACATCAAAAAGACGCCATTTTCCTCACTGACACAAGTATCGAGTAAAAAAAGGGGAAACTTTCACTAATTTATGAACCCGGCATTCCGTCGTTCTCCAATAAAGAATTAGCCACCCAAAGTCAATTATGACAAGTTCAACATTCATATATAACAAGAGACCATAATTACAAAAGAAATGGCAAAAGGAAAAGATCCATGTGAGAGTTTCATTAGTTGTTTCATTAGAATTTCATTAGAATTGTTTATATTTGGAGTAGTAAAGTTGGAGATTTATGCAATGACGGAGAGTAGACATTCCTTTGATGAATTATTAATAAAATGGATTAGAATGACCGATATTTTCTCCAATGCCAAAATTTTCTTTAAATTGATAGAAAATCACCCGGAGGGCTTCACAAGAAATGTTTAAACTTGAAGGGGTATTTTTGAGAACCCAATACCTAGGAGAAGTTTCATGACATTTTAAAAGTTAAAGGGGTTATTTGAGAAACATGACCTAAAATTGCAATGTATCCACATAATCTAAAACAAATAATCACATAAAATAACAAATATAGCAATACCCCAAATCTTTCTGACTTTTTCCATATCTCAATGAATTAAAATGAAAAAGAAAAAAATAATACCATACATTTAATTAAAATTATAATATAACATAAAAATGACCTTGAATAAATCAATAATACACAATTATCACAATCCACATGACCTAAAATAAATAATCACATGAAAATACATATAGCAATACTCGAATGTTCTCCTCCTCAAATTTCACAAAGGAGAGTAAAAGACTCCTCTCCCCGCCTAAAATCCCCAATCCCATCCTTTATTTAAAGGGATTGTAACAATCTCATCATCACCTCAAACAAATTCTCAAAATGCAGCTCTTCACCTTCTTCTTCTTCCCACTCTCCCTCTCCTCCTCCATCCTTCCCCAAATCTCCGCCATTGGCGTTGCCTTCAACCCCAAAACCTCCGACGGAGATCTCCCCTCCTTCGACCGCCTCGTGTCCGCCCTCCGTCATGTAGGCATCCGCCGCCTCCTCCTCAATGATCTGACCCCTCTCTCCTCGGCTCTCTCAAAGATACCGACATCTCCATCGTCGTCTCTCCAAAACTTAGCCTCCTATGGTAACTTCTGCGACTACCTCCTCTCCCACCTCCTCCCTTCCACCATAGCCCCAATATCTCGCCATCATTCTGGGCGTGATGGCGATCCCGATCAGCGTCATTCCCGACATCGCCGCCCTCCGATCAACCATCTCCGCCCTCTGCCTCCCTCCAATCCCGAGCTCAACCATCCTATCCTTCTCCAAAGCCCTAGATCCGGCTTTCCGCCATTCGCCGTCGATTCCAACCTCACCTCGCCCTCTCCTCAAAACCCTAGACTTCGGTCGGATCTCCGATCTTCTTCAACATCTATCTTTTGATGCGTGGCGTGGAGGCACTTTATTACGATCGGGTTAGCGTTGTTCGAGGGAGGCGGCGACTACATAACCGATTCCCACAACGAAATCGAAGTATCGAAATCTTCGATCTTATGGTGGATAGCACATTCATAGCGTTATCGACAATGGAGCATCGGGAGATGCCCGTGGTGGTAGCTGAACCGATGGCCGAAAGTGGCACCGGTGGAGAGGGTCGGCGCCGGTGGGTACCAGAGGTACAATCGAGCCTCTTAAAGCATTTAGATATTAGTCTCTAAAATCTTCAATAATTTCATATCAGCCCCTCAAATTTATGAAATTGCTCATTACATTCAGGCCCGTCGGTGAGACTGAAAAATGTTATAAATTTGAGAAGATTGTCACATGTAGTCTCATCTTAAATACCAAATATTTGTTCGTCATCTCGCAAAGTACATCAGGAAAAAAGGCGTCATTTTCCTCACAGATTACAAGTATCGAAAAAAAGTGGAAACTTTCACTAATTTATGAACCTCGACATTCCGCCGTTCTCCAATAAAGAATTAGCCACCCAAAATCAATTATGACAAGTTCAACATTCATATATAACAAGAGACCATAATTACAAAAGAAATGGCAAAGGGAAAAGATCCGTGTGAGAGTTCCACTATAATTTCATTAGAATTGTTTATATTTGGAGTAGTAAAGTTGGAGATTTATGCAATGACGTGAGAGTAGACATTCCTTTGATGAATTATTAATAAAATGGATTAGAATGACCAGATATTTTCTCCAATGCCAAAATTTTCTTTAAATTGATAGAAAATCACCGGAGGGCTTCACAAGAAATGTTTAAACTTGAAGGGGTATTTTTGAGAACCCAATACCTAGGAGAAGTTTCATGACATTTTAAAAGTTAAAGGGGTTATTTGAGAAACATGACCTAAAATTGCAATGTATCCACATAATCTAAAACAAATAATCACATAAAATAACAAATATAGCAATACCCCAAATCTTTCTGACTTTTCCATATCTCAATGAATTTAAAATGAAAAAGAAAAAATAATACCATACATTTAATTAAAATTATAATATAACATAAAAATGACCTTGAATAAATCAATAATACACAATTATCACAATCCACATGACCTAAAAATAAATAATCACATGAAAAATACATATAGCAATACTCGAATGTTCTCCTCCTCAAATTTCACAAAGGAGAGTAAAAGACTCCTCTCCCCGCCTAAAATCCCCAATCCCATCCTTTATTTAAAGGGATTGTAACAATCTCATCATCACCTCAAACAAATTCTCAAAAATGCAGCTCTTCACCTTCTTCTTCTTCCTCCTCTCCCTCTATCTCCTCCCTCCATCCATCCCCAAATCTCCCGCCATTGGCGTTGCCTTCAACCCCAAAACCTCCGACGGAGATCTCCCTCCTTCGCCTTCGTGTCCGCCCTCCGTCATGTAGGCATCCGCCGCCTCCTCCTCAACGATCCTGATCCCTCTCACCTCAGCTTTCTCAAAGACACCGACATCTCCATCGTCGTCTCTCTCCAAAACCTAGCCTCCTATGGTAACTACACTGACTACCTCCTCTCCTACATCCTCCCCTTCGACCCTCGCCCCAATATCTCTGCCATCATTCTCGGACGTGATGGCGATCCCGATGACGTCATTCCCGACATCGCCGCCCTCCGATCAACCATCTCCGCCCTCTGCCTCCCTCCAATCCTGAGCTCAACCATCCTATCCTTCTCCAAAGCCCTAGATCCAGCTTTCCCGCCATTCGCCGTCAGATTCCAACCTCACCTCTGCCCTCTCCTCAAAACCCTAGACTCGGTCGGATCTCCGATCTTCTTCAACATCTATCTTTTTGATCTGTGGCGTAGGAGGCACTTTATTCTGATCGGGTTAGCGTTGTTCGAGGGAGGCAGCGACCTCTACTACAACGTCGATTCCCAAAGCGAAATCGAGAACCGAAATCCCTTCGATTTTATTGTGGATAGCACGTTCACAGCGTTATCGACGGCGGGGCATCGGGAGATGCCCGTGGCGGCGGTGGGAGGCTGGATGGCCGGCGGCGATCTTGGGTGGAGAGGGCGGCGGTGGGAATGCGAGGAGGTACAATCAGGGTCTCTTAAAGCATTTAGATATTAGTCTCTCAAATCTTCAATAATTTCATATCAGTCCCTTAAATCTATGAAATTGCTCATTACATTCATGCCCGTTGGCAAGGCTGAAAAATGTTATAAATTTGAGAAGATTGTCACGGGTAGTCTCATCTTAAATACTAAATATTTGTTCGTCATCTCGCAAAGTACATCAGGAAAAAAGACGTCATTTTCCTCACAGATTACAAGTATCAGAGTAAAAAAAAAGGGGAAACTTTCACTAATTTATGAACCTCGGCATTCCGTCGTTCTCCAATAAAGAATTAGCCACCCAAAGTCAATTATGACAAGTTCAACATTCATATATAACAAGAGACCATAATTACAAAAGAAATGGCAAAAGGGAAAAGATCCATGTGAGAGTTTCATTAGTTGTTTCATTAGAATTTCATTAGAATTGTTTATATTTGGAGTAGTAGAGGTGGAGATTTATGCAATGACGTGAGAGTAAACATTCATTTGATGAATTATTAATGCAATGGATTAGAATGACTGGATGTTTTCTCTAATAACAAAATCTTCTTTAAATTAATAGAAAATCACCCAGACCAATGTCGGTAGGAGGGAGGGCTTCACAAGAAATGTTTAAACTTGAAGGGGTATTTTTTAGAACCCCAATACTTAGGGGAAGTTTCATGATATTTTAAAAGTTAAAGGGGTTATTTGAGAAACATGGCCTAAAATTGCAATGTATCCACATAACCTAAACACAAATAATCACATAAAATAACAAATATAGCAATACTCCAAATCTTTCCGACTTTTTCCATATCCCAATGAATTAAAATGAAAAAGAAAAAATAATACCATACATTTAATTAAAATTATAATATAACATAAAATTGACCATGAATAAATCAACAATACACAATTATCACAACCCACATGACCGAAAAACAAATAATCACATAAAAAATACATATAGCAATACTCGAATCTTCTCCTCCTCAAATTTCACAAAGGAGAGTAACAAACTCCTCTCCCCGCCTAAAATCCCCAATCTCATCCTTTATTTAAAGGGATCGTAACAATCACATCATCACCTCAAAGAAATTCCCAAAAATGTAGCTTTTCACCTTCTTCTTCTTCCCACTCTCCCTCTCCTCCCTCCATCCTTCCCCAAATCTCCCGTCATTAGCGTCGCCTTCAACCCCAAAACCTCCGACAACGATCTCCCCTCCTCCGACTGCCTCGTGTACGCCCTCCGCCACGTAGGCATCCGCCTCCTCCTCAACGATCTGATCCCTCTCACCTCGGCTTTCTCAAAGACAGGCATCTCCATCGTCGTCTCTCCAAAACCTAGCCTCCTATGGTAACTACACCGATTACATCCTCTCGCACCTCCTCCCCTTCCACCATAGCCGCAATATCTCGCCATCATTCTCGGGCGTGATGGCGATCCCGATGAGCGTCATTCCCGACATCGCGCCCTCCGATCAACCATCTCCGCCCTCTGCCTCCCTCAATCTGAGCTCAACCATCCTATCCTTCTCCAAAGCCCTAGATCCGGCTTTCCGCCATTCGCCGTCGATTCCAACCTCACCTCGCCCTCTCCTCAAAACCCTAGACTTCGGTCGGATCTCGATCTTCTTCAACATCTATCTTTTGATGCGTGGCGTGGAGGCACTTTATTACGATCGGGTTAGCGTTGTTCGAGGGAGGCGACCTCTACTAGCGTCGATTCCCAAAGCGAAATCGAGAACCGAAATCCCTTCGATTTTATTGTGGATAGCACGTTCACAGCGTTATCGACGGCGGGGCATCGGGAGATGCCCGTGGCGGCGGTGGGAACTGGATGGCCGAGCGGCAGTGCCGGTGGAGAGGGCGCGGCGACGGTGGGGGTACGCGAGGAGGTACAATCAGGGTCTCTTAAAGCATTTAGATATTAGTCTCTCAAATCTTCAATAATTTCATATCAGTCCCTTAAATCTATGAAATTGCTCATTACATTCATGCCCGTTGGCAAGGCTGAAAAATGTTATAAATTTGAGAAGATTGTCACGGGTAGTCTCATCTTAAATACTAAATATTTGTTCGTCATCTCGCAAAGTACATCGGAAAAAGGCGTCATTTTCCTCACAGTTACAAGTATCGAGTAAAAAAGGAAACTTTCACTAATTTATGAACCTCGGCATTCCGTCGTTCTCCAATAAAGAATTAGCCACCCAAAGTCAATTATGACAAGTTCAACATTCATATATAACAAGAGACCATAATTACAAAAGAAATGGCAAAGGAAAAGATCCATGTGAGAGTTTCATTAGTTGTTTCATTAGAATTTCATTAGAATTGTTTATATTTGGAGTAGTAGAGGTGGAGATTTATGCAATGACGTGAGAGTAAACATTCATTTGATGAATTATTAATGCAATGGATTAGAATGACTGGATGTTTTCTCTAATAACAAAATCTTCTTTAAATTAATAGAAAATCACCCGGACCAATGTGGTGGGAGGGAGGGCTTCACAAGAAATGTTTAAACTTGAAGGGGTATTTTTAGAACCCCAATACTTAGGGAAGTTTCATGATATTTTAAAAGTTAAAGGGGTTATTTGAGAAACATGGCCTAAAATTGCAATGTATCCACATAACCTAAACACAAATAATCACATAAAATAACAAATATAGCAATACTCCAAATCTTTCCGACTTTTTCCATATCCCAATGAATTAAAAATGAAAAAGAAAAAAAATAATACCATACATTTAATTAAAATTATAATATAACATAAAATTGACCATGAATAAATCAACAATACACAATTATCACAACCCACATGACCGAAAAACAAATAATCACATAAAAAATACATATAGCAATACTCGAATCTTCTCCTCCTCAAATTTCACAAAGGAGAGTAACAAACTCCTCTCCCCGCCTAAAATCCCCAATCTCATCCTTTATTTAAAGGGATCGTAACAATCACATCATCACCTCAAAGAAATTCCCAAAAATGTAGCTTTTCACCTTCTTCTTCTTCCCACTCTCCCTCTCCTCCCTCCATCCTTCCCCAAATCTCCCGTCATTAGCGTCGCCTTCAACCCCAAAACCTCCGACAACGATCTCCCCTCCTCCGACTGCCTCGTGTACGCCCTCCGCCACGTAGACATCCGCCGCCTCCTCCTCAATGATCCTGACCCCTCTCTCCTCAGCTCTCTCAAAGATACCGACATCTCCATCGTCGTCTCTCTCCAAAACTTAGCCTCCTATGGTAACTACACCGATTACATCCTCTCGCACCTCCTCCCCTTCCACCATAGCCGCAATATCTCTGCCATGATTTGTGGCGTAGGAGGCACTTTCTTCCGATCGGGTTTGTGTTGTTCGAGGGAGGCGGCGACCTCTGCTACAATGTTGATTCCCACAGTAGAATCGAGTACCGAAATCTCTTCGATCTTATGGTGGATAGCACATTCATAGCGTTATCGACGGTGGGGCATCGGGAGATGCCCGTGGTGGTGGCATGAACTGGATGGCCGAGCGGCAGCGCCGGTGGAGAGGGGGCGGCGTCGGTGGGGTACGCCAGGAGGTACAATCAGAGCCTCTTAAAGCATTTAGATATTAGTCTCCTATGGTAACTATACCGACTACCTCCTCTCCCACCTCCTCCCCTTCCACCATAGCCCCAATATCTCTGCCATGATCTGTGGCGTAAGAGGCACTTTCTTCAGATCGGGTTCGCGTTGTTCGAGGGAGGCGGCGACCTCTGCTACAATGTTGATTCCCACAGTAGAATCGAGTACCGAAATCTCTTCGATCTTATGGTGGATAGCACATTCATAGCGTTATCGACGGTGGGGCATCGGGAGATGCCCGTGGTGGTGGCATGAACTGGATGGCCGAGCGGCAGCGCCGGTGGAGAGGGGGCGGCGTCGGTGGGGTACGCCAGGAGGTACAATCAGAGCCTCTTAAAGCATTTAGATATTAGTCTCCTATGGTAACTATACCGACTACCTCCTCTCCCACCTCCTCCCCTTCCACCATAGCCCCAATATCTCTGCCATGATCTGTGGCGTAAGAGGCACTTTCTTCAGATCGGGTTCGCGTTGTTCGAGGGAGGCGGCGACCTCTGTTACAACGTCGATTCCCACAACGAAATCGAGTACTGAAATCTCTTCGATCTTATGGTGGATAGCACATTCATAGCGTTATCGACAGCGGAGCATCGGGAGATGCCCGTGGTGGTAGCGGGAACTGGATGGCCGAGTGGCGGCACCGGTGGAGAGGGGTCGGCGTCGGTGGGGTACGCCAGGAGGTACAATCAGGGCCTCTTAAAGCATTTAGATATTAGTCTCTAAAATCTTCAATAATTTCATATCAGCCCCTCAAATTTATGAAATTGCTCATTACATTCAGGCCCGTCGGTGAGACTGAAAAATGTTATAAATTTGAGAAGATTGTCACATGTAGTCTCATCTTAAATACCAAATATTTGTTCGTCATCTCGCAAAGTACATCAGGAAAAAAGGCGTCATTTTCCTCACAGATTACAAGTATCAGAGTAAAAAAAAAGTGGAAACTTTCACTAATTTATGAACCTCGACATTCCGTCGTTCTCCAATAAAGAATTAGCCACCCAAAATCAATTATGACAAGTTCAACATTCATATATAACAAGAGACCATAATTACAAAAGAAATGGCAAAAGGGAAAAGATCCGTGTGAGAGTTCCACTATAATTTCATTAGAATTGTTTATATTTGGAGTAGTAGAGGTGGAGATTTATGCAATGACGTGAGAGTAGACATTCATTTGATGAATTATTAATGCAATGGATTAGAATGACTGGATGTTTTCTCTAATAACAAAATCTTCTTTAAATTAATAGAAAATCACCCAGACCAATGTCGGTAGGAGGGAGGGCTTCACAAGAAATGTTTAAACTTGAAGGGGTATTTTTGAGAACCCCAATACTTAGTGGAAGTTTCATGATATTTTAAAAGTTAAAGGGGTTATTTGAGAAACATGACCTAAATTTGCAATGTATCCACATAACCTAAACACAAATAATCACATAAAATAACAAATATAGCAATACTCTAAATCTTTCCGACTTTTTCCATATCCCAATGAATTAAAAATGAAAATGAAAAAAAATAATACCATACATTTAATTAAAATTATAATATAACATAAAATTGACCATGAATAAATCAATAATACACAATTATCACAATCCACATGACCTAAAAATAAATAATCACATAAAAAATACATATAGTAATACTCGAATCTTCTCCTCCTCAAATTTCACAAAGGAGAGTAACAAACTCCTCTCCCCGCCTAAAATCCCCAATCTCATCCTTTATTTAAAGGGATCGTAACAATCTCATCATCACCTCAAACAAATTCCCAAAAATGCAGCTCTTCACCTTCTTCTTCTTCCCACTCTCCCTCTATCTCCTCCCTCCATCCTTCCCCAAATCTCTTGCCATTGGCATCGCCTTCAACCCCAAAACCTCTAGCGGCGATCTCCCCTCCTCCGACTGCCTAGTGTCCGCCCTCCGTCATGCAGGCATCCGCCGCCTCCTCCTCAATGATCCTGACCCCTCTCTCCTCAGCTCTCTCTCAAAGATACCGACATCTCCATCGTCGTCTCTCTCCAAAACCTAGCCTCCTATGGTAACTACACCGACTACCTCCTCTCCCAGCTCCTCCCTTCCACCATAGCCCCAATATCTCTGCCATGATCTATGGTGCAGGAGGCACTTTCTTTCGATTGGGTTTGCGTTGTTCGAGGGAGGCGGCGATCTCTGCTACAACGTCGATTCCCACAGCGAAATCGAGTACCGAAATCTGTTCGATCTTATGGTGGATAGCACATTCACAGCGTTATCGACGGCGGGGCATCGGGAGATGCCCGTGGTGGTGGCGGGAACTGGATGGCCGAGCAGCGGCGCCGGTGGAGAGGGGGCGACGTCGGTGGGGTACGCCAGGAGGTACAATCAAGGCCTCTTAAAGCATTTAGATATTAGTCTCCTATGGTAACTACACCGACTACCTCCTCTCGGCTCCTCCCTTCCACCATAGCCCCAATATCTCGCCATGATCTATGGTGCGGGAGGCACTTTCTTCGATTGGGTTTGCGTTGTTCGAGGGAGGCGGCGATCCCTGCTACAACGTCGATTCCCACAGCGAAATCGAATCGAAATCTCTTCGATCTTATGGTGGATAGCACATTCCACGGCGTTATCGGCGGGGCATCGGGAGATGCCCGTGGTGGTGGCGAGGCTGGATGGCCGGCGGCGGCCGGTGGAGAGGCGGCGTCGGTGGGAATGCGCCGGAGGTACAATCAAGGCCTCTTAAAGCATTTAGATATTAGTCTCTCAAATCTTCAATAATTTCATATCAGTCCCTCAAATCTATGAAATTGCTTATTACATTCGAGCTTGTCGGTAAGATAGAAAAATGTTATAAATTTGAGAAGATTGTCACATGTAGTCTCATCTTAAATACCAAATATTTGTTCGTCATCTCATAAAGTACATCGGGAAAAAGTCATTTTCCTCACAGTTACAAGTATCGAGTAAAAAAAGTGGAAACTTTCACTAATTTATGAACCTCGACATTCCGTCGTTCTCCAATAAAGAATTAGCCACCCAAAATCAATTATGACAAGTTCAACATTCATATATAACAAGAGACCATAATTACAAAAGAAATGGCAAAGGGAAAAGATCCGTGTGAGAGTTCCACTATAATTTCATTAGAATTGTTTATATTTGGAGTAGTAGAGGTGGAGATTTATGCAATGACGGAGAGTAGACATTCATTTGATGAATTATTAATGCAATGGATTAGAATGACTGGATGTTTTCTCTAATAACAAAATCTTCTTTAAATTAATAGAAAATCACCCAGACCAATGCTAGTAGGAGGGAGGGCTTCACAAGAAATGTTTAAACTTGAAGGGGTATTTTTGAGAAGCCCAATACTTAGGGAAGTTTCATGATATTTTAAAAGTTAAAGGGGTTATTTGAGAAACATGACCTAAAATTGCAATGTATCCACATAACCTAAACACAAATAATCACATAAAATAACAAATATAGCAATACTCTAAATCTTTCCGACTTTTTCCATATCCCAATGAATTAAAATGAAAAAGAAAAAAATAATACCATACATTTAATTAAAATTATAATATAACATAAAATTGACCATGAATAAATCAATAATACACAATTATCACAATCCACATGACCTAAAATAAATAATCACATAAAAATACATATAGTAATACTCGAATCTTCTACTCCTCAAATTTCACAAAGAAGAGTAACAAACTCCTCTCCCCGCCTAAAATCCCCAATCTCATCCTTTATTTAAAGGGATCGTAACAATCTCATCATCACCTCAAATAAATTCCCAAAAATGCAGCTCTTCACCTTCATCTTCTTCCCACTCTCCGTCTCCTCCCTCCATCCTTCCCCAAATCTCCCGCCATTGGCGTCGCCTTCAACCCCAAAACCTCCGGCAGCGATCTCCCCTCCTCCGACTGCCTCGTGTACACCCTCCACCATGCGGGCATCCGCCGCCTCCTCCTCAACGATCCTGACCACTCTCTCCTCAGCTCTCTCAAAGATACCGACATCTCCATCGTCGTCTCTCTCCAAAACCTAGCCTCCTATGGTAACTACAGACCACCTCCTCTCCCACCTCCTCCCTTCCACCATAGCCCCAATATCTCGCCATGATCTATGGTGCGGGAGGCACTTTCTTCGATTGGGTTTGCGTTGTTTAGGGGCGTGATCTACTAGCGTCGATTCCCCACCCGTGAGTAGTGCGAAATCTGTTCGATCTTATGGTGGATAGCACATTCACAGCGTTATCGACGGCGGGGCATCGGGAGATGCCCGTGGTGGTGGCGAGGCGGATGGCCGGAAACAGCGGCGCGGTGGAGAGGGGGCGACGTCGGTGGGGTACGCCAGGAGGTACAATCAAGGCCTCTTAAAGCATTTAGATATTAGTCTCTCAAATCTTCAATAATTTCATATCAGTCCCTCAAATCTATGAAATTGCTTATTACATTCAGGCTTGTCGGTAAGATAGAAAAATGTTATAAATTTGAGAAGATTGTTACATGTAGTCTCATCTTAAATACCAAATATTTGTTCTTTATCTTGCAAAGCACATCAGGAAAAAAGGCGTCATTTTCCTCACAGATTATAAGTATCGGAGTAAAGAAAAGTGAAAACTTTCACTAATTTAAGAACCTCGACGTTCTGTCATTCTCCAATAAAGAATTACCCACCCAAAATCAATTATGACAAGTTCAACATTCATATATAACGAGAGACCATAATTACAAAAGAAATGGCAAAAGGGAAAGGATCCGTGTGAGAATTTCATTAGAATTGTTTATATTTGGAGTAGTAGAGGTGGAGATTTATGCAATGATGTGAGAGTAGACATTCATTTGATGAATTATTAATGCAATGGATTAGAATGACTGGATATTTTCTCTAATAACAAAATATTCTTTAAATTAATAGAAAATCACCCAGACCAATGCCGGTAGGAGGGAGGGCTTCACAAAAAATGTTTAAACTTGAAGGGGGTATTTTTGAGAAGCCCAATACTTAGGGGAAGTTTCATGATATTTTAAAAGTTAAAGGGTTTATTTGAGAAACATGACCTAAAATTGCAATGTATCCACATAACCTAAACACAAATAATCACATAAAATAACAAATATAGCAATACTTCAAATCTTTCCGACTTTTTCCATATCCCAATGAATTAAAATGAAAAAAACCATACATTTAATTAAAATTATAATATAACATAAAATTGACCATGAATAAATCAATAATACACAATTATCACAATCCACATGACCGAAAAACAAATAATCACATAAAAATACATATAGCAATACTCGAATCTTCTACTCCTCAAATTTCACAAGAAGAGTAACAAACTCCTCTCCCCGCCTAAAATCCCCAATCTCATCCTTTATTTAAAGGGATCGTAACAATCTCATCATCACCTCAAATAAATTCCCAAAATCTGACTCTTCACCTTCATCTTCTTCCCACTCTCCGTCTCCTCCTCCATCCTTCCCCAAATCTCCGCCATTGGTCGCCTTCAACCCCAAAACCTCCGTGATCTCCCCTCCTCCGTGCCTCGTGTACACCCTCCACCATGGGGCATCCGCCTCCTCCTCAGCGATCCGACCACTCTCTCCTCGGCTCTCTCAAAGATACCGACATCTCCATCGTCGTCTCTCTCCAAAACCTAGCCTCCTATGGTAACTACAGACCACCTCCTCTCCCACCTCCTCCCTTCCACCCTCGCCCCAATATCTCCGCCATCATTCTCGGCCATGATGGCGATCCCGATGATGTCATTCCCGCCATGCAGCCCTCCGATCAACCCTCTCGCCTCGGCCTCCCTCCAATCCCGATCTCAACCATCTGTCTTTCTCGAAGCTTTGATGAAGTATTTGAATATTTTGTATTGAATCAATTGCTTAAGAAAATACTCTTTGATTTTGTTATTGGGGTTGCTCTCTTCTCGGCGTCTGTTTGTTAAAGAGTAATATAGAGTGGCGAGATGTTTATATTTGGAGTAGTAGAGGTGGAGATTTATGCAATGATGTGAGTAGGCATTCATTTGATGAATTATTAATGCGATGGATTAGAATGACCGGATCTTTTCTCTAATGCGAAAATCTCCTTTAAATTAATAGAAAATCACCCGGACCAATGCTAGTAGGAGGGAGGGTTTCACAAAAATGTTTAAACTTGAAGGGGTATTTTGAGAAGCCCAATACTTAGGGAAGTTTCATGATATTTTAAAAGTTAAAGGGTTTATTTGAGAAACATGACCTAAAATTGCAATGTATCCACATAACCTAAACACAAATAATCACATAAAATAACAAATATAGCAATACTTCAAATCTTTCCGACTTTTTCCATATCCCAATGAATTAAAATGAAAAAAACCATACATTTAATTAAAATTATAATATAACATAAAATTGACCATGAATAAATCAATAATACACAATTATCACAATCCACATGACCGAAAAACAAATAATCACATAAAAAATACATATAGCAATACTCGAATCTTCTACTCCTCAAATTTCACAAAGAAGAGTAACAAACTCCTCTCCCCGCCTAAAATCCCCAATCTCATCCTTTATTTAAAGGGATCGTAACAATCTCATCATCACCTCAAATAAATTCCCAAAAATGCAGCTCTTCACCTTCATCTTCTTCCCACTCTCCGTCTCCTCCCTCCATCCTTCCCCAAATCTCCCGCCATTGGCGTCGCCTTCAACCCCAAAACCTCCGGCAGCGATCTCCCCTCCTCCGACTGCCTCGTGTACACCCTCCACCATGCAGGCATCCGCCGCCTCCTCCTCAACGATCCTGACCACTCTCTCCTCAGCTCTCTCAAAGATACCGACATCTCCATCGTCGTCTCTCTCCAAAACCTAGCCTCCTATGGTAACTACACAGACCACCTCCTCTCCCACCTCCTCCCCTTCCACCCTCGCCCCAATATCTCCGCCATCATTCTCGGCCATGATGGCGATCCCGATGATGTCATTCCCGCCATCGCCGCCCTCCGATCAACCCTCTCTGCCCTCGGCCTCCCTCCAATCCCGATCTCAACCATACTGTCTTTCTCAGAAGCTTTTGATGAAGTATTTGAATATTTTGTATTGAATCAATTGCTTAAGAAAATACTCTTTTGATTTTGTTATTGGGGTTGCTCTCTTCTCGAGCGTCTGTTTGTTAAAGAGTAATATAGAGTGGCGAGATGTTTATATTTGGAGTAGTAGAGGTGGAGATTTATGCAATGATGTGAGAGTAGGCATTCATTTGATGAATTATTAATGCGATGGATTAGAATGACCGGATCTTTTCTCTAATGCGAAAATCTCCTTTAAATTAATAGAAAATCACCCAGACCAATGCTAGTAGGAGGGAGGGTTTCACAAAAAATGTTTTGTATTGAATGCATTGGATTAGAATGACCGGATGTTTTCTATAAGGGAAAGACGTCTAGTGTTATCCCGTGAGGTGTGTTATATTTTGATAAAGTTCAATTTGCTGGAGAATAAAGTCATTATTTCATTGTGCTTGTAATAAATGATATTGGTTATACGACTGTACTCTAATTTTCGATCGGTATAATTTATTCAGTTTGCCCGTGCGGGAGTTAGGGGCATCGCCATTTGTAGCAGCTTATGCCATTTGTACCTGAAGAAGCTTTGATGAAATATTTGAATTTTTCCTGAACTGTATCAATTGCTTAAGTGAAGCTTTGATGAAATATTTGAATGTTTCCTATAATGAATCAATTGCTTAAGAAAATACTCTTTTGATTCTGTTCTTGGGGTTGCTCTCTTTTCTGAGCGCCTATCTATTAAAAAAGCATCTAGAGTTACGAGACATTTATTTTAGGATGACTAGACGTGGAGATTTATGCAATGATGTGAGAGTAGATATTTCTTTGATGAATTATTAATGCAATAGATTAGAATCACTGGATGTTTTCTCTAATGTCAAAATCTCCTTTAAATTATTAGAAAATCACCCAAACCAATGCCGTTAGGAGAGAGGGTTTCGCAAAAAATGTTTAAACTTGAAGGGGTATTTTGAGAATCCCAATACTTAAGGGGAGGTTTCATGGCATTTTAGAAATCAAAGGGGTTATTTTAGATGCTCAAATCTAGGGTTGGTTTTGTGAAATTCACCCATATTTATTCTTAGGATTCTCAGCTTCCATGGACACAGATGTATAATTAAGTGCTAACTTGATCCAGCTCAGAAAATAAGAAAAGATTACTCACCGTTAGGATTGCAAATGGATTCAGATACGCTTTAGGTATGATATTTATATTCATTTTCTAAAAGTAGGATACTGGATATGGGCAAAAAAATTTCGATAAGAAAAGTCATAATCATATCCATAAAACAACTAAATATGCATCGATATAAGAGAATGTCAGTATACTAATTGTTCTATTTTACACCAAAGAGATAGAACATGACCTAAAATTGCAATGTATCCACATAACCTAAACACAAATAATCACATAAAATAACAAATATAGCAATACTCTAAATCTTTCCGACTTTTTCCATATCCCAATGAATTAAAATGAAAAAAACCATACATTTAATTAAAATTATAATATAACATAAAATTGACCATGAATAAATCAATAATACACAATTATCACAATCCACATGACCTAAAAATAAATAATCACATAAAAATACATATAGCAATACTCGAATCTTCTACTCCTCAAATTTCACAAAGGAGAGTAACAAACTCCTCTCCCCTAAAATCCCCAATCTCATCCTTTATTTAAAGGGATCGTAACAATCTCATCATCACCTCAAATAAATTCCCAAAAATGCTGCTCTTCACCTTCATCTTCTTCCCACTCTCCGTCTCCTCCCTCCATCCTTCCCCAAATCTCCCGCCATTGGCGTCGCCTTCAACCCCAAAACCTCCGGCAGCGATCTCCCCTCCTCCGACTGCCTCGTGTACACCCTCCACCATGCAGGCATCCGCCGCCTCCTCCTCAACGATCCTGACCACTCTCTCCTCAGCTCTCTCAAAGATACCGACATCTCCATCGTCGTCTCTCTCCAAAACCTAGCCTCCTATGGTAACTACACAGACCACCTCCTCTCCCACCTCCTCCCCTTCCACCCTCGCCCCAATATCTCCGCCATCATTCTCGGCCATGATGGCGATCCCGATGATGTCATTCCCGCCATCGCCGCCCTCCGATCAACCCTCTCTGCCCTCGGCCTCCCTCCAATCCCGATCTCAACCATACTGTCTTTCTCAGAAGCTTTTGATGAAGTATTTGAATATTTTGTATTGAATCAATTGCTTAAGAAAATACTTTTGATTTTGTTATTGGGGTTGCTCTCTTTTAAAGCCTATCTATTAAAAAGCATCTAGAGTTCTGAGACATTTATTTTAGGATGACTAGGCGTGGAGATTTATGCAATGATGTGAGAGTAGGCATTCATTTGATGAATTATTAATGCGATGGATTAGAATGACCGGATCTTTTCTCTAATGCGAAAATCTCCTTTAAATTAATAGAAAATCACCCAGACCAATGCTAGTAGGAGGGAGGGTTTCACAAAAAATGTTTTGTATTGAATGCATTGGATTAGAATGACCGGATGTTTTCTATAAGGGAAAGACGTCTAGTGTTATCCCGTGAGGTGTGTTATATTTTGATAAAGTTCAATTTGCTGGAGAATAAAGTCATTATTTCATTGTGCTTGTAATAAATGATATTGGTTATACGACTGTACTCTAATTTTCGATCGGTATAATTTATTCAGTTTGCCCGTGCGGGAGTTAGGGGCATCGCCATTTGTAGCAGCTTATGCCATTTGTACCTGAAGAAGCTTTGATGAAATATTTGAATTTTTCCTATAATGAATCAATTGCTTAAGTGAAGCTTTGATGAAATATTTGAATGTTTCCTATAATGAATCAATTGCTTAAGAAAATACTCTTTTGATTCTGTTCTT
The DNA here is from genome assembly GCA_012295165.1 of Asparagus setaceus. Taxonomy (NCBI): domain Eukaryota; kingdom Viridiplantae; phylum Streptophyta; class Magnoliopsida; order Asparagales; family Asparagaceae; genus Asparagus; species Asparagus setaceus. Next base: position 7,935,963 of record CM022710.1, read on the forward strand.
GGGGTTGCTCTCTTTTCTGAGCGCCTATCTATTAAAAAAGCATCTAGAGTTACGAGACATTTATTTTAGGATGACTAGACGTGGAGATTTATGCAATGATGTGAGTAGATATTTCTTTGATGAATTATTAATGCAATAGATTAGAATCACTGGATGTTTTCTCTAATGTCAAAATCTCCTTTAAATTATTAGAAAATCACCCAAACCAATGCCGTTAGGAGAGAGGGTTTCGCAAAAAATGTTTAAACTTGAAGGGGTATTTTGAGAATCCCAATACTTAAGGGGAGGTTTCATGGCATTTTAGAAATCAAAGGGGTTATTTTAGATGCTCAAATCTAGGGTTGGTTTTGTGAAATTCACCCATATTTATTCTTAGGATTCTCACTTCCATGGACACAGATGTATAATTAAGTGCTAACTTGATCCAGCTCAGAAAATAAGAAAAGATTACTCACCGTTAGGATTGCAAATGGATTCAGATACGCTTTAGGTATGATATTTATATTCATTTTCTAAAAGTAGGATACGGATATGGGCAAAAAAATTTCGATAAGAAAAGTCATAATCATATCCATAAAACAACTAAATATGCATCGATATAAGAGAATGTCAGTATACTAATTGTTCTATTTTACACCAAAGAGATAGAACATGACCTAAAATTGCAATGTATCCCCTACTATTAATTTTAAAATAATATACAATATCTAATACAAACGAAGTAATTCAATTCTCAAAGGAGGAGAAAATTTAATTAATTGCTATTAATAAAATAATTAAATTATAGTATAACATTAATTTAACTATTAATAAGTCAATAATACACAATTATCACAATTCACAAAACCTAAAAACATATAATAAAAAATATAACAATACTCCCAATCAACATCCGATTTTTGTTACACTATCCCAGTTCCACATTTAGAATGGAAATGAAAAAATAATAGTAAACACTTAATTTTAGATTTGGGCGGGGGCCGCGCGTGCGCGTACCCCCTCAGCAACAAATAATGACGTCCACTCTCCCACTTGGGGAGATGGTAGCTCAGCGCACCCACAACGTGCAATGTGGGCCACTGAACTAGGCCTGGGCCTCATTGATCACCCAAAGACCCCGTCCAGGTAAGTATGGATCTTAGCCGGCCCACAACCTCTATTTATTGGCATCTCAAGCTCGTAAACTATTCTACTTGGTCGATGTGGGACTAAACCACGCAGTTCCTGTTCAATTCGGCTATTCTATTCCTTTCTTGATCTACGTGTCCCTCAACTCTATTCTATTTACAAATGTGCTCTCCAAGTCTACATATATTTCTTAATTTACGAAGTTAATTTTTTTTTCTTAAATTTTGTTTTGAGGATTGTTAGGAGCGAGTCTTATTTTTTCTGCTCTCAAAGGTGTATAGACCTCTCTTTTAGCAGTGATTTTTTTAAGCTTTCAATAATCCATCAATTTCGAATTTTTTCCTTTTTTTTTGGAGGGGGAAAGACTGTGGGTGTCCTCATGACTCATCAACTATGATGACAATTTAAGTGTGAAGAACTCCGCACTTTTGTGTGTAGTAGCGTATCAATAGTCTAGAGAGTGCAATTTAGTTAAAATCATCCAAAAATTATATCTTCAGGTGTCTTCATATTAGATGTATGCATTGACTTAAAACTTCTAATTCTGAAAACCGGCGTCTTTAACTAACTCTGATTACTCATTTTAAAATTGTCGCAATACAGTTCTAGCAACTTAGTACTGATGAAGAAAAGTTTGTACTCATGATCTTAGCAGCAAACAATCAAATTCAATATGATTTTTTTTTCTTTCAATATCAACCCACACTGATCAATTTAAAACGGGCAAACAAAGTATGTTTTCACAATAAACCAGAAGGATACAAGGCAGACCATAATGCAATGAGCAAAACATAAAGGAAAATAAAAAGAGTGGTAAAAAGATTGATTTCACAAAGAGGATGCTTGAGCATATTCTTCCCCGTTAACAAATTATAACAAAGAAACAGATCTTTGGCTGCTGTTAGGGTGCTTGATTTAGGATCAACAGGTTTTGATACCTGGCTGCAAAAAACAATTTGTTTTTACAAAAGCACTCCTCTTTAGAAGAGTCACACTTCTGACTGCATTTTACATACTAACATTAAAGGATACCAGGCTTACCAACACATCACAAAACATTTCTGAAAAAAGCAAGCTACCTCTCAACTCTAAAAGGGAATATTCCATGTCCTATATATACTCCAAACCTCCGTATCTTGGTCAGCGAACCTTGCCGATGAATTCGTTGCCTATGTCAGGCCTCTGAACAGGAACTATACATTCCAGAAGGTCAAAAGCCGGGAAATTTCTTCTCCTACTCTTGAATGCGTCTTTGTTCCTTCTCAGTATTTCTCTATGGACATCTTGCTTAACTCAATAGGTTATTAATTACTTTCAACTGCCTCATACCTGTCAAGCATGTACAACATTTACAACCAAATGAGATACAGAAGTTTCTCAAACAAATTAATAGGATATTTTACTTAGAAAGAAGGGATTATTACCATAGAAATAAATATACGACAACTAGGCTCAGGCTTCTAATTGTATGCATCTAGGCTAAGGCTAATGCTTCTAATTGTATGCAACATTTTTGGGGTAGGATAAGACCTGAATTAGCACCAGCGACAATAAAACAATACACAACAAAGCCATTGTCCCATATTTTTGGGGTAGGCTACACAAATTCTATTCTTCTATTCAGTTTCGATTTTGGGACGTCTCTTCCATTAAGCTAACTATTACCATATTCTTCTTAGTTGCTTCCTCACAAATACTGGATAGTAATGTATGCTTAAAGACATAACAGTTAGTTATGCCTTAACATATTGAGATATATGTTTTATCTTTCAGCAAGAAATCATATGTTACCATATAGAATGGGACCAGCAAACGTAACCGATTAGTGCGTAGGAAATATTATGAAAATGAATCTAGATTCAAGCCAATCAAACATATAATACACATGAAAATGTTAGAAGCTATCTATTTCCTGTCAATTAAAATTTAGTTCATAGACCATAATAGAGCATCCCGATTCAAACAAAGTAGCGTTGAATTTGATAACAAGCATTAGCAATGCTCTTGGGAACAAGTTTCGATTGTAGCAGGAGTAAATACTAAAGTTAGACACGAACCGAAAGAAGCTTATAAAGGTAAACGGTTCTTACAATTATCAACAGGTTTAAGCAAGCTACAGTTAAATTCTTATCTAAAAACAAATCCAACCATATGTAAAGTTCAGGGCCAAAAAATAGTTTACTCGGGTTCCATGCATGGAATCAATCCATATACAGTTCATCACTCATAGCACCTATGCAGAAGAAATCCAATAAAAAGAATAAAAACTATATAAATTCTTGTAGGCATATCCATACATAATTACATACCTAACTAACCGGCAGGTTGGGGCACAGGGCCAGGAGGTACTGCACGAGGAGAAGGTGTTGGACCCGGAGCTGCTGTGGCCAAAGATGATGGCCCAGTGGATGTTGGGCCAGGTTGTGCCGGCCCAGTGGATGTTGGGCTGGGCTGTGCTGGCCCAGTAAGTGTTGGGCTGGGCTGTGCTGGCCCAGTGGGTGTTGGGCCCGGCTGTGCTGGGCCACTAGGCACTAATCCAGCAGGCGGAAGGCTAGGTTCGCTAGAGCTTTCAACAGACTGCCCTATCTTTCTTCGACGAGTCACTTTCCTTTTCCTACCGGGCTGTCCAGCTGTCACAGTAGGGTCCTTCGGTTGCTGTCCAGCCTGCATATTATTTGTGTCAGCTAAAACCCTCCAAATCAATTCGAAAGAAGAAAGGGTATATTTTGAAAGATACCATGAACTTTGACGGGGAAGGGGGGTTTTGCACAAAACTACGATAAAATATATTTATTGGAGGAAACTAACCATGGACTAGTGGATTGTTACTGACAACGATGATGTCTTGGATAAACTGTCTTAACTTATCCTTATTACTGTCCGTCAACCTTAAGGTCCTTAACCCAAAAAATACATACAAGAAAATTTTTCCAAAACATGTCAAGTGTGAAGCACATGACAACTACCCAAATTGCCGTCAAACTCACACATGAGATCTTACCCTAATTGCCTTCACGAGCAAAGTCACATGTACTCCAGGTTAGGAAAGTGCCTAACCTGGTTTTTGTAGATTTCCCTTTGCTAATGTTTTATGCTTATATAGTGCCCATTTAAGTTCATGATGTAGCCACATCTCTTGCATATATGCTATTCGTATAAGTTCTTGTTAAAACAACATTAAAATACTAACTCAGATTTTTTCCAAATATGTTACTCAATTTTAAATTGCCCTCAAACTCGATAGTTTAGTGAAAAAAGTCCATCAACCTTATTTCTTAAAAGTAGTTCACAGTAGTTTTGAGCAAAATCCCCCAAAGTTCATAGTAGCCTTGTGAAACTTATAACAATGATTAAAAAAAAAAATCCCGAGAACTTGGATAAAAATTAACTTATGGTCAGACCTGGTACATCTGCGGATAGATCCATGGCATCATCGATCCATTTCCAAGTGTTTGCGGATCGTAACCCCCCTATCATGAAATAAGAGTCATTTTTCAGAAAGATAGCACTGTGTTCAATATAAGCAGCATCTACTTTTGGGGAAACAATTAAGGCAGTAATTCAAATATGTCAAATAATAAGTATAGAATAAGGTGCTGTTCTGTTCAACATGATCGTGACATTCACGTTTCCAACTTTTCACAATAAACTTACCGAGAAAATGAAATAACTTGGTTTACGTATTCTTTTTTAACTAATTACCCACCGGAAACATATAAACAACACTGGGCCTCATTGCTGCTTGATTGCCAATATATTGTTGCGGATTCATCTGCACTCCATATTGACTACCTATTGGTAAAGCATTTGGACTTGTTCCGTCCTAAAAAAGAAGACATTTATATAAAGGCAAATCCAAGTTGTACAGTAGAATATACACAAAAAAGACAAAACTATGGGATATTATAAATACCATTGCCTTATTGCCTGGTTGTGCCCCAACATTGGGTTGTAAATATGGTACAGCTGGAACGACGTGAAACTGATAGGCTGGATTACCAACCTTGGACATTCCTTGAGGAATCTGATGCAGTGAAAGAATATTAACTGAAGCAGGTCTAATTTTAAATCTCACCAATAAATTAAATATCCTATTTTGATGATTATATTGTTGCCCATACCTGAGACTCTTTTCCTTGTGGTGGCCTCCCACGCCGTCGTCTCCCTTCATCTCCATTTTCAACACCCACAATCTTTCCAACACCTTGAACACCATCCTTGTCTGGTTTATTAGCTTTATTTATGCGAGAAATAATCTTAGGCCGTGTATCATCATACGTGGTATCACTGAGAAGAAACTTCTCTGCCTCCCTAATCAACTTTAGAGCAAGTTGATACTTATCAGATAAAACCCCTACCTCAACAAGCTGAAGGCATCTCATTGATAAATAATCATAACGATCCACACGGTTGTTAGCAATGATATCTTCTGAAGGTCGGTTCATAACATGCAAGCGCTTAAAGTCCTTCTTCCAGCGATCTAAAACGAACTGAGATGGAATCTCATGCACTTGTTGCAGTTTGAAGACAGACAAAGCATGTCTACAGAGAATACCCCTGAACTCGAAAGAGCCACATATGCAGCGAACATCCTTTTTTTCTGCATCATAAAGAACTCCATGATTCTTATTCATTGTCCTCTTACCATCTTCCAGAAAGATACATTCCTTGACATCGAAGGTAGAACTTGACCCATCCACACTGACAACTGAAGCATGGCAGTACATTATGGCCTCAATTTCGTCTTGGAATTTTTTGAACATGTTAATAGTGTACACCTTGGACAACTGCTCTTCCATGTAAAACTTCGACACCGCAGGTCGCCTCTTATGGAATGTCTCAAAATCTGCTTGGGCTTCCTTTTCATACTTACTCTGTAAAGCCATCTCATATTTACTAATGAACTGCTTTAAGGAGGTTTTTTGATCAACATACCCTTCAAAGAAGGGTGTAGGAGATTCATTTCGTTGAATAGTGGACATACCTGCCCAAAATGCATCTTTCAAATAGGCTGGTACCCATGAATGACGGAACTCATACAACAAGCTTAACCAATCATTACCCTGAAGCCCATATATCTCCACCATCTTCCTCCATTCCTCCTCATACTCATCCATCCTCAATGAGTCATACACCGCCTTCTGCAATTGCTTGTGAATAGCTCTATACTCGGCCAACCCACCCAAATTCTCTGGGACTTTCTTCATTATCTGAAATAAGCAGAAACGATGACGAACCCCTGGTAGCACCTCAGCAACTGCACTCTGAATCCCTTTGCAATAATCAGAAATCACAGCATTCGGCATGTATCCTGACATACAAGCAATCCAAGCCTTCAGCAACCAAATGTATGTCTCCGCCGTCTCATCAGAAAGCAAACCACAACCCAATAGCACAGGCTGGCCATGATGATTCACACCAACAAAACATGCAAGCGGCAAATCAAATCTATTCGATATACACGTTGTGTCCAACGTAACCACGTCACTATAATACTGATAAGCAGCCCTAGACCTTGCATCAGCCCAAAACACATTTCTAGCACAACCCTCCTCATCCAAATCAAGCACATTGAAAAAGTTTGAATTTTTGGCTTGCATCCGCGTAAAAAACAACCTAATCGCCTCCGAATCTCCCTCACCAAATCTCAACCTCCCTCTCTCGACAAAACCCCGACACTCGTTTTCCCTAAACAAAAGCTCCTCGAGCGCAGCCAATTTATCAACATGCACGGATTGTACTGGCTCCTCACTTTGAGCTACCATATTCTCCTCTTGTTCCCTCAGCGCCTTCTTCTTCGCGAATCCAGTCAAATGCTTATAACAATTCAAAAACCTCGCCATCGAGGGGCTAACCGGATGATTATGATCCAAGCTAGCCAGCTCCAAATGTAACAACCCATCTCCCCAAAGCTTAACCCTAACCCTAGCCTGACAATTAGTAGTTGCACTAGTTCTCTTCCTAAATTTAGGTTCTGGTCTTTTCCTACCCCCTTTACAACACATCAATTCTAAGTACAAGCAATGCCCTTCTTTAGTAAACGAAGATCTGCGAACCGAAACCCCGAACCCAACTCGACGAGCGTAGCGCTTATAGAATTTGGAAACTTCTTGGTGGGTTTTGAAGACCATACCGACCTCGGGAACGCCGTCGTAACCGCCATCGGCGCCGTCGTCGTCGTCGTCGTCGAGTTCCAGTAATTCGGCGTCGGTTTCCTGAAAAAGATTGACTTTTTAGGGTTAGGGTAAAGATTGACTTTTTAGGGTTTCTTTTTTATTTGTTAGGGTTTTGAGTTCTGACCTGGGAATTGAGATCGCGATTAGCGAGGCGAGCGCGTCTAGGGTTTTTGGGGGGTCGAGTGCTGGTGCCTTCGTCCATGGCCGGAGAGTACCGGTGGTGACCGGAATCGGCGGTAACGGGTTTTTTAGGGTTTTTTTTTCGGGGGAAGGGCGGTGACCGGACCCGGGTGAGGGTTTTTTTGGCAGTATTTTTTATTTTTTTTCGGGAGAGATTGCGGACGCTAAAATGGGACGCGATTTCGGTAAGAGTGGGTAAGTGGGGCCAGGAAGAGACACGTAGGATAGTGAGAATTTGGGTGCTTGTACTTTTGTTCAGAGCGTGGTTTGGGTGGATCTGGGTGGGGGTCAGGAAGAATGGAACCAGAATCTAGGACCATCAATAGGACCCACGTGCATGTGGTCAAACGCTGGGTGCAGAAGGGCCGCAAACTCTCTTTTTCTAAAAAAAGATTTTTTTTTCTTTTTTTTTTTCCATTTCAAAATTATAGTTCCATTTCGGGGGAAAAAACAAGAGAGCAACGTAGTCTTTTATCTTACTATTCTTTTATTTGGAGGTTGCATAAATAAGAGAAGCCATTAATCACAGCTTTGAGGTTTCACTATCTATTTTTCCTTTCTTTCGAACTGAGAGACATTCTAATTCCGAGTAAAAATAATTTGCTTAACGATTATAATATGGTGGAGTCACGTCTAACACGATGGGAGAAAGAATGTCATATAGAGAAGTCTTCTCCTTGTGGTAATGATAGAGAAGCGAGGGTTGTCATTTGCGGGTTGCCATGTGTACCCGAGGAATGGTACAAATTTTAAGTGGTAAAAATTAGTATGTATATCAGTATTTTAATAAAATGTGATCTAGTCTAACATAATGTTTCTTCCAATTCTATATAGTCAATGCCAAAGGTGTCACCATATAAGTTTTTTAGTCTCATCATTTGGATCATATAGAAACTTTCATATTCAAATTAGGGACTCCCCTTTGACATTACACTTATTTATAACCAACACATACTTACAAACCAAAACCTAAATATTTTATTCAACAAAATTACTAATAAAATTGAAGCTCATATTTTTCAAGCCTACATGATGACAATGGTGGTACTGTTACAATGAGATGATCCCGAGTTGTGAGACAATAGTGGGGCTAAGTGTTTTCAATTGTCAGCCACTACAGAAATTGATGATGTTTATGAAATTATTGAAAACATTTGCATAGTTGGTGGTGGTCACAATATCTGGTCTACAGCGTTTGTTCTTGATTTCAGTATCATTTAAAATGTATGGTCCCAATATCAGGTCTCAATTTAACTGTAGCAAGTGTGTGACGTTGATCCAATTTTATCTTGGTTTTTCTTTCTTCTTCTGTTTCCTCCTCTTATTATATCAATGTCGATATTTTTTTTAGCATAATCTTTTTCTGAATTATTGCTGTAGTTTGATCTCTAAATGCAGAACTTTTATAATCTAATTTCACATTTTTAAGACTAAAAAATATTGCTCGGTCAAAAGAAAACTATATAAAAACCCAAATGGATCTTAGCAAGGAATACAAAAACATAGATAACCTTAGGAATATAAAGCAAGAAAAGTAATAGTATGCAATAAAAAGAAAAATCTTCTTGGTAAGCTATGATCATTTCCTCTTTACACATACTAAAGATAAAAATTGGGCTATCAACAGAGAGACTGCAAGCTTATACACCACAAGCAAAAACTAAAAAATTACAAGAAACTTCTATCAAACTAAACAGCTCACTAGCGAATACATGCTTCAAGGCTCTTTTCTTTCTTGAAAGCATCCTTGTTTTCACCAGTAAGGTTTCAGATGCCAGTTTGCTTGCAGCTCTTACACAGAAAAGGGTGCACATTCAGCCGCGAGCATCATCGAAACAAATTCCTTATTTCAAATTTGCACTTTCTCCGTCAACTTTGCTTGTTCTTTGGCTAAGCATCTTTCTTGTACTTAAATTCGAAATTTCATGTGGCTGCAATGTATCTCTGAGCTGGAATAGGCAGTTACTACATCTTCGAATGGGCAACAAATGAGCTTTCACTATAAACATGCTCTTAAGACTTGTGCAAACTCTTTTTCTTGTATGGTGCATCCAGTGCAACTGGGAAAAGAAAAATCAAAATCAAAATCAAGAGAGAAATTACAGCAGTAATAAGATGCTGAAATATTGTAGACCAATTAAATTGATGAGAAGTACGAGCAACAAGGTAACGGTACAAAAGAACTTCTAGTCTGATTCAGGGTGTATATTAATGAAGCTAATAAGTTAAGGGAAAAAAAACTTGTTTATTTTGATATAATAGTTATGTTTGAGAGATTACAGGCCTTGAAGAACTTGTATCAGCTGAAGAAGACAAATACAGAAGATAAGTTTTTAGGTCTTGGTAACATTAGCTACTGCTACTAGCCAGAAAGTAAGCTTAGACCAAACAATTAAATTTTCAGTAATAAGGAAATTAAGTACTATTAACTGGAGTATAAAAGAAAGAAAATAAGCAAGAAACATTCAGGGTAGGAGTAATGTTCAGTACTAAAAGAAACTCATTAACAATTGGTTGCCGCCTCATTATCTGTTTGTGCCATGCGGTGCCCTTGGGAGTTGCCGTTCCTGCAGCATGACAACATGAAATTACATCACATATAAGAACATAAGACATGCATAATACTGTCAAACATTTCTTAAAGTAAATTATTTTCAAGTGGTAAAGAAATTTAAGAAAATTTGAGAATTTAGTTTTTTCCCATCATAATTGAGAATTTAGTTACAAAATAGAGAAGCAGATTAACGTCAGGAACACATTTGACACAACAAAAACCTGGAATATTTGGTGATAGAGCCACTGTGACCTCCCTTGGTTTCCAATAGTTTGGGGAGAATACTGGCTCTGTGGTACAAAATTTGCTCATAAAAGAACTGAATACAATCATGTACAAAATCATATATATCGTACAGAGAATTATATTTAATGAATGAATATGTACAAAACAAGGGGAGAAGGAGAAATGACTAACATCATGCAAATAACTAAATTACAGACCTGAATGATGCTCGGTTGTATCCCTGACTGTCCGGCAACAGGATGCTGTGGGTTAACGTGCATCCCAAAATGACCGCTAGATGAGTAATCATTCAGGTTCACGTCTGCCTAGATCAATGCAATCTTGATTAGTAATACATTATGCAATAATATAATGTACAAAATCATAGAAATCCAGAGATGAAAAGTTTGAAGACCATTAGATTTGTGCCTCCTTGTATATGGGAATGTGAGCCAAGATGTGCAGAAGTTGGGCCAACTTGTAGAACATCTCTGTGATCCGCAACCAATGCTGTCATTGATGAATCCTGTTCGAGGAATATTTAGGAAGTATCAGGAAAAATAAAAAAAGGGGGATTTCGCATATTTGTCATATTCTTATATTAGACACTTAAATATTCATATTCTTAACTTACACCCCAAATCCTTTAAGTTGTTTAAATTACACCCCAAGGAAATTTCCGCCCAAATCTAGTAATATGGTGTAGATATCTTAATAATTACTGGTCATTTTCCTTAACACCCTTGATTAGGTATACTACATGAGCTACTCTCCTTCACTTTCTCTCTATAGGCAGACTCTCTCCCCAATCTCTCACTTCTCCTCCTGTCTCTAGTTGACTCTCCTCTCTTCCTCCTTTTTTGTAGTTTAATTTCTGAAGTTAAATCAGTGTAGTATTTCCTAATCAAGGATCATATAAGTCAGGAACGCGGTACGCTACAGCGAACCGCGACCCAAGTTCAATCATCCCAGATTCACGTGGAACACGACCCGATTCACCAACTCCAACAACCCGAGTTAGAATTCAAACAGGTTAAAATTTTGAAAAAAATAACTCTTTTTGAAAGAATAAACAACAAAAAACGTGAGAAATTAAGCAAATAAGGTATGCATATCTTAATTGCAACATGATTCTCAAGGTTCTTTTACCATTACTGATATCAACTAGCATTTAAGAACTGAATCTAAAACGTACCACGCTCCCTGGTGTACCATATAAGCCTCCCCCCTCGTACCTGATTCCTAATGAGTGGCGTACCACGTTCCCGTACCCATCCCGTGAACCGAAACGAATCGGGTACATGCAACTATGTCAAGGATATTACAGTAAATTACCACCAGCAAGTAAGAATTAATCACACCAAAGTAGCAAATTTGGAGAAAATGATTCACTTAGGGGTGTTATTTAAAACAACATAAAGGTTTTGGGGTGCAAATAAAAATATGAAGAGTTAGGGACCAAAGACAAAAAATAGCAGTAACATATTTAAGTGTCTTGTGATTGATTTAATTACCATTCCAGTATTCGATCTAGTTATTGCCTCTGCCTCTGCCTCTTTCCTTTTCTTTGGTGGACGACCTCTTCGTTTCATTTGCTGTGAAGAATCATGAACCTGCTCATTCTGGGAGAAACCAAATTGTAGTGTTGCTAGATCCTCCCTATTCTTTTGATTTCCATCCCCCTGTGATGAATCATCTAGAAGTTGTTTCTCTACCTCTCTTATTAATTTCAGAGCAAGCTGATACTTATCATTAGATATAAGCCCCACCTCAAGCAGTTGAAGGCAACGCATCCATAAATAATCATATTTCTCCATTAGGTTTTTGGACACCACATCATCACAGGATTGCTCCAAAAGGTGCAGTCTCTTATAGTCCTTTTGCCAACGACTGAGAATGTAATGAGAAGGAATCTCATAAACTTGTTGCAACTTAAGCACAGCTAAAGCATGTCTGCATAAAATGCCTCTAAATTGAAAAGAACCACAGATGCACTGCACTTTAAGTTCATCAGAATAGTAGAGAACTTCATAATAGTTAATCTTTGTTGTCTTGCCATCTTCTAAGAAAAGAGATTCCTTAACTTCAAATGTAGAAACTACCCCATCAACTTTAAATAAAGAAACATCACAATACATAGTGGCCTTCAACTCATCCTGGAAAAGTTTAAAAATGTTAAGTGTATATAGTTTGGACAGCTGCTCTTCCATGTGAAATTTAGAGATCATTCGCCAATATCCACTAAATGAATCAGAATCTGCTTCTATTTCCTTTTCGTATTTAGCTTGCAAGACAGCTTCATATATAATGAAAAAACGCTTTAAAGAAGTCTTTGAGTTTACAAACCCATCAAAAAACGGGGTGACACTTTCTTTGGGTTGAGTAGTAGAAAGTCCTGCCCAAAATGTGTCTTTCAGAAAAACTGGGACCCAACTATTACGGCTTTTGTATATGGAATTGAGCCACTCGCAACCTTCAAGGTTGTATCTGTCTATCATAATCCTCCAATTTTCCTCAAATTCCTCGACTTTCAAAGAGTCATAGACCACTTTCATTAGTGTCTTCTTAATCTCTGTGTATGCTGAATATTCCCTCAATTTCTCTGCCATTTTTTCCATTATATTATATAAGCATAGACGGTGTCTCACACCATGAAAAACTTCAGCAACTGCACCTTGTATGGCCTTACAATGATCAGTTACAATGGCATTTGGAAGTTTGCTTGACATACAAGCTACAAATGCCTTGAACACCCAGATGTAGTTTTCTATTGTTTCACCTGAAAGTAAGCCGCAACCTAGCAACACAGATTGCCCATGATTGTTGACACCAAGAAATAAAACAAGAGGAACCTCAAATGCATCCCTGAGGTAAGTTGTATCAAATGACATAACGTCACCAAAATATTTGTATGCTGCTCTTGACCGAGAATCAGCCCAAAACACATTACACAAGCAACCATCTTCATTCAAATCTATTAAGTAAAAGAAGTGAGAGTTCTTGTTCTGCAATCGTGTAAAAAACTGTTGAATAGCTTCATCATCTCCTTGTCCAAGCTTTAGGTGTCTTCTTCCACTAGAGTTTCTGTGTTCCTCTTCAACAGTCGGATAGTTTTGTCTTTCATGAGCTTGGATCGGATTGTGGCCAGATTTGGGTCGTAGAACTTTGTTATTAGACAGAATTTTGAAGCATCTGTAGACTTTGGTGATAGATGGATTCAGTTCGTGATTATGTTCAAGATTAACTTTCTCCAAATGCAACAAGCCTTCACCTCGTAACCTCAATTTTATTGAAGCCTGACAATTTGTTTTTGCTGTAGGTCTTGATTGATACTCTTCTCCTTCTCGCCCTTTACCCCATTTACAGCATGCAAGTATCAAATGAAGACACTCTCCATTCTCTTTAAATGATGATCTTCTCACTGTTGCAGCAAAACCCACACTCTGAGCATACTGCTTATAGAAATAGCAAGCTTCTCCATAGGATTTAAAAACCATTCCCAATTGGGGAGTTTTATCATCTCCAACATTTAAATTCTGATCACCATTTAGCCCATTTCCATCTTTGATGTTATCTGACATTTCCTAAATAAAATAAAAACAGAAATAAAAATGACAAAATGCATGAAAGTTATACTAGCTGCTTCCATTGACGATATTTAACTCGGATATCTCTCTTACACCTCTGTATTACCATCTCCATCTTTGTCTGCAGGTGATCGCCCTTCGACAAAGTCATTTGCTATCCCCTGACAGATCACAGAAAAATTATTACTAAGATCTGTATACGATTATGTTGCATATGAGTTGCAATTTATTTCACTGAAACTAACAGCAAGTCAGCAACCACCTCTTTATTGCTATCTACTTCTTTATCCCCGGTTGATGGCTCTTCTGCTACAGTATTATCTGCCATAACCTGAAATGACAGCATAATCTAAGTGATCCAGTATATGTAAACTCAAAATCCAAAGACAGGTTCTTTATCCGGTTTTTCTTTATTTTTTTTTCTTTTCTTCTTCTTCTGTTTAAAAAATAAAAATAATATACAATCTCTTGCAGGAATGGGGGATTTACTTGTTATATGAATTATGAAGATAAATTTTACCAGAAACAAACAAGCTTCCACCAGACTCACCTAAGTTGCATTGTAAGTGTGTCGATTATTAACCAAACTACAAAGGGTTATATCAGCACTAATTACCAGAACTTAGAAATGAGAGAATGATAAATAATGAAACCTTGGGTAAATGATTATTTTTATTCTTGCTTTAGCTTCGTTATGAGGCGTGTGCTGGGGAGGGGGAAACATGAGTAAGGTGAGCTATTAAAAGAACAGTGATAGAAGATCTGTCTGCACTCTGGCTCTATGATTCAAGGATTCTTCTCAAGTACGGGAATTACTCAGAACAAAGGAAGATTTTTGGACTAGTACATATGCTGATGTATCAAGTAAGGACTACGCATGGACCTAAACAAACATGAATTGAGACAACTAATTTTTTTTTTTTGGTTTGTTAGCTGTGTGTGGTGGTGGTGGGTGTTTTGGGGTTAAACAAACAGTGAAAGAACATCCAAATCTAGATGATGTATCAAATCCGCAACGATATCCAATGGATATATACAAAATAGTACTATTCATATCTGACTACAAGAGATAAGTCCAAATTAGGACAATATCTAAATCTGACAAAATATCCATAAAGGATACAGGACATTTAAAAATAACAAGAAGTTATATATAAGCTAATCCAAATGAAACTTTTAGCGTCAACTTTAAAGAGTATAATTATTAATCTACAAATTACGAAGCACGCATACATTCTTATATATTATTTTGGTAACATATACATAGTAGTAATGAGATATATGTAAATACCATAAACGAATCATATGAAGAGTGCAGATTAAATGGAGCAGATGCCACAACATATGTGCCCTCTTTGCTTATAGCCGGATACACCGTACAGATTAAATGATACACAAAACGGTACAAAGCGGATTCAAATATTTTCAATATACATTCACACCCCTACATATAATAAACATCAATTTAATGAAAATTATGTCTCCTTATAGAACTTAAGGCGACAAGAGATTCATGCAGGCCCCTTCTCAAGTTCCTCTCATGCATGTGCATGTCCAAACCCGGCAACTTTTCAAGTCGCATCCCATTCCTAATGAATTCTTCCCATGTTCCACTTTTAGCTGTTATTACATTCTACTTGAATAAGCAAATAAATTGATAATAATACCTACAAACCACTGGATACTTACTAAAATAACTAATACGTTAACTTTGCGTAGGAGACAAACACCATAAACTAAATCAGGTGCACATTCAGAATAGGGTTTAACAAAGAAATAGTAGTTTGGGGTCTCAAACCAGAAAAAGACATTTCGGATGTAAAACCCCTAAAAAGATGAGATCTTGACGCCAATTTGACAGAGAAATCAAAGAACAGGGCAAGGGAAAACATGGCATTGGATCTGAGAAGCATCAGCGAAAGTGAGAATTTTGGCCATACCTAGGGTTTCCTGAGCCCTAGAGCTCCTGAATTTCCTTCGGATTTCGCTGAAATTGGAGAGAATTGTTAGGGTTTGGAATCAAAGAGAGGTAGAGGAGGCGAAGGGGAGAGAGTGGTCAGAAATTGGGTGCACGAAAAAAAAAATCTTGTAATGAAAAGGATTTTATTTGTTTTGTGAACCCAAGGGAAGGTGACTCGTATCTCACGCGACCTGGTGCTCGTCATTTGGACAGCAAGCCATGTGACCACATTTCCACCCTGTAAGATTTGTTTTTTTTTTTCACCTTCATTTTCAAGGGGGTTTTCGTTAAATTGGAAAAATTATTTTGGGTAAAATTCACATCCCCATAAACTTGAAACTTTCCTAAAGGGACCCTATCTGACAAATAACTAAATTGTACTTGAGAGAAAGGTCTTATTTAATCATTTGATACTCACAGGCAATGAACTGCCTCTTCCCCAGTTGGGCATTTTTCTTTTCTTTTTCTTAAAGATATTTTAGTATTTGTCTTACAGGTAAGGGGACCACTGCAAAAAGTGGAAAGATCAAGAGGGTTATATGAAAACCCTGTTAGTAGAGTAAACGAACTTTAGGACTTTACATCATAAACAACTCAAGGTTTGGAGGGGTTTGTGAAATTTACCCAATTCTTTTCATACCCTTCTTTGTTTAATCATGAAAATGAGTCCGACTAGATACAACACCTCGTTTGGTATGTGGAAATTAAGTGAAGTGAGAATGAAATGAAGCAAGAAATGGAGCAAAATTAATGTGGGAATGAAATATTCATTTCTATTATCACGTTTGGGTATAATTTAGAGAATGAAGCGGGAATGAACATATTTGGAAGTTATTTATTTTTTGATTCCCACTTAAGTGGCAATGCCCATTCTCTACCATCTCATGGGAAATCTTCATTCCCACTTAAAGTGGGAATGAAGAAGAGAAAATGAGTATGGGCATTCTAGCTTCCAAAATAAGATTGTGTTTGTACTAAGGAATGAGAAGTGGAAATTATCATTCAATTCTCACTCATTCTCCCGAAAGTACTTATGCCAGTAAGATTATTTCAGTTCTAAAATATATTATATTTTCTCAATTTTTGAAAGGAAGAGAGAAGTGATCTTTCCGGGTAGCTAAGTTGAGTTTTCTATAATCGGTACATGCTCGACATCTGGTTTAGATTCAAGTGGGAACCAATTCATTAGCATCATTCTGGATCACGGTGATCCCAGACTTCTTAGGAACAACCTGGACTGGACTAACCCAAGAACTATCAGAAATGGGATAAATGATCCTATTACTAAAATATTTTAAAATATTTTTCCTAACTGCTTCTTTCATCACTGGTTTAAACCTACGCTGGAGATACCTAGTAGGTTTGACATCATCTATCAAATGGATTCTATGTTAAACAATAGTAGACTAATCCTTTTAATATCAGCCATGGTGCATCTAGTGGCTTCCCTATTTTCTCTCAAGACATCTAAGAGAGAGCTTCTTTTTGACCGGTTGTCAAATCAGAAACAAAAATAACTGGTAGAGTCTCATTCTCCCTTAAGTAGACATACTCCAGATTTTTAGGTAAATGTTTGAGCTCTAGCTTAGGGGATTCCTTTATAGACTGACAAAGTAGGACTCAGGGTTCTATATCTAAAGGTTCAAGTTGTCATCTCAATGCAAATACATGATCTACCAGTGGATCTAACTCTTCTAGTAGTTTCATTTCTTTATCAAAGATCTCCTCAAAACTCAGGTTAGATAAACTAATATCTAATTCACACTCTCCTTCTAAATGTTCACTCGATATTCTTTGGATGAAGTTCACTTCTAGGGGTTGATCCGATGGGTCACTTGGCTATTTTCCTAAATTGAAAATAATGAGATCAACAGTCATGTTCCCAAAAGATAACTTGATTTGATATATTTCTACAATTGATCAAAGTATTTGGAGTGGCTAACAAGGGTCTTCCTAAAATGACTGGGATATGACCTTTGAGATTGGAAATGGGCTGCGTTTCCTAGACTCTGAAATCAACAGGAAAAATAAACTCCCTAACATTGATCAGAACATCCTCTATCTCTCCCTTAGGTATCTTCATAGATTTATAAGCTAACTGGAGGGTACATAAGGTTAGTTTTAATTCTTCTAACCCTAGCTATTAGTAGACTGAATAAGGGAGAAGATTTACACTAGTTCTTATATCTAGAAGTGCCTTATCAATGAAGGTATTTTCTATAACACATAACATAATAAAATAACCTGGGTTCTTATATTTCAGAGGCATGAGCTTTGAGAGTATGTCACTGATATTAGCAGCAAAAAAAAAAAAAACCTTTCTTAGGCACATTGGTTTTCTTTTCGTAGTGGATAAATCCTTCAAAATTTTTACATAAGATGGGATTTTTGGATGAGATCTAAGAGAGAAATATTGCCTTTGACATGTTTGAAAGTTTCTAGAATTTTCTCTACCTGTGGAGAGTTTTTTCGAGGCCTGAGTCTATCTGAAAAGAGAGCAGCAAGCTTATATATATCTGGATTGAGCTCAAGTTTGTAGGCATAAAAAATTGCTGAAGAACCTCAAATATGACTAAATTATGAGAAGATCGAAGGACAACGTCGTTGAAGTCTCAAAAAAGTCAACATATGGGAAGATTGTGTCTCGCTACAGTGCGAGACACTTGTTTGTGCCTCGCTACGAGCGAGACACTTGTTGGTGCCTCGCTACAAGCGAGACACTTGGTTGTGCCTCGCCACGGCGAGACACCTTGATGTGTCTCGCTATAGGCGAGACACTTACTTGTGTCTCGCCAAACGCGAGACACCCAGAATATTGGAAATGAGCTCTTGAAGATGCGATGGGGCCCACTTGACTTTATCAATGCAGAGACGTTCAGATACTTTAATGGGCGGTTACCGCGAAAATCGCCCACTAGGCGTGATTTTAGGGCATTTAATCGTGCCTAAAAGCGTGAAACCGTTACAACGGTGGAGGGGCGACAACGCCTCGCCGGTCGGTGAGGCAGCCAAAACTACCTCGCCGCTGGCGGTATAATGTCGCCGATGGCGAGGCTGACTTAGCGTGGCGACTCGGTACGCCGCATGCTTGCAAATGTGGAGCACTTATGACACCGGTGTTTCTTGAAGGCACGTTTCCCAAAGGCTATAAATACCCTCCTCGTCCACTTGGAAGTCGGCTATCGAAGGGCAATCGAGATCCAAGCTTCGGAGTTCAAGAACACGATCCACACGGAGATTCCTCGAGTTTAAGCTTTGACTTATTCTTGAGAAGAGTAGATATCTTACTTTGCTAAGATATTTGCTTAAGTTCTTGTTTCCTTTGAAGCATCAACTAAACCCGTCGATTCGACGATCGCTGCTTCGGTGGTCCACGGATTACGCTGGCCCCCAAGACAGCAAAGTCCCACGAAAACAAGAGATCTACACTTGTAGTGTCTTTTGTTCGAGTTTGTGAGAGAGTTATTTAAATTTCTTTGTAACTGAGAACCAAAAGTGTAATTTTCTCAAGTTTTACAATGGAAACAACTTTCGACCCAAACAAAGTTCAATCTCAAATTCTTGATCATTAGAAGAGGGTGATTATTGAACATAGTTATCAGAAGGGGGGTAGGGAGGGGGAGAGGGGGAGAGAGAGAGAGAGAGAGAGAGAGAGTTTGTTCAGGTTCAATGTTTTCGATAGGAGAAAAGAAAGAAGGAGTTTGATCCGGAGGCATTCTAACTTGATTATCGACCTATTTTTCTGACTGAGTTTGTTCAGGTTCAATGTTTTCGATAGGAGAAAAGAAAAAAAGGAGTTTGATCCGGAGGCATTCTAACTTGATTATCGATCTATTTTTCTGACTGCAATGTGTGGACTCCATTTACTTAAGCTGGATGGGTTGAACTTGATCCAGTGTATTTAGGATTTGCAACTAGTTGACCCGAAAAATTTTCCTTCTCTCTCTCACTCACGGAACTAGCTAGTTGACCTAGTTGGTTTTCTAGTCTGGCTATAGTTTGAGTATTGGAATTTAGCAGTTGAGCAATTATTTGCATGAAAGAATTTAGAGTGTTGGATGACTGAGTCAACATATTGGTGGTTTGAGTAGATGCTTTTATCATGGCTTCTAGATCTTTCTCTAAGACACGGAATTATTTTTCGTGATCAGAACTCGATGGAATAGGATTTACTGATTGATGATGAGGAGGCTGATTTTGGTATGAAAGATTGGGTTGTGGAAAATTATTGTGGGTGTTGAATGGACATGTGTTTTCTCTAGGAATTTGTAGAGTTGAAGTGGAAGTAAAATTTTGATTCCTGAGAAATTTTTCTAATTTCATGCAAAATTCGGATGATTTCTCCAATCCTAATTGTAGGTCAGAGAAAATAGATCATTTCTAGGACGCTAAAACACATCATTCATTTGATCCAGTGGTTGGCTATTTTTTGAGAGTGGATATTCCTCTGAAACATGAGCTGGAGATAGGCACTTATGACATCCTGGGAAAGAATGTTGGTTGATTTGAGCTGGAACTCGTCTTTTGATTTTTAGGGCTTCTAACTGATGCATGATTGTAGCCATCTTAGCTTCAAAGGCTATGTTCGACTCTAGGAACAGACTACTGGATTTGGTTAAGGGAATTGATGAAACTCATTCATCGCAATGTTCCCACTAAATGGTTTTCTCAGACAAATTTTCTAAAAAATTTCAGGCTTCATTATCATTTTTCTTTATAAAATCCCCTTGAGATATAGATTCTAATGATATATTTAAAGAATAATCCAATTCTTCATATATAGTTTGGCATAAATGCTACTTCTCTAAACCATGATGAGGACATTGGATAAGAAGAACCTTAAACCTATCAAAATACTTTCAAAGTGGATCCCCTAGAATTATTTTATAAGATTGAATGCTATTTTTAAGCTTTACCATTTTATGAATTGGGAAGAATTTTTTAGAAAATTGGTAATAAATTCATTCCAAATTGAGATAGAATTTATGGGCAAGCTAAACAACTATTAATTAGCCTTATCTTTTAAAGCAAAGGGAAAAATTTTGAGCTTAATTGTATCCTCAATAACTCTCTAATCTTAATCATTAGACAAACTTCCTCAAATTTGGATATAAAAATGTATGCATCTTCGGGCTCATTTCCTAAAACTTAAAAGCATGCTTATGAAGTGAGGTCTAAGCTCATAATTACCACCATTAAACTCGAGAAAGTCTAATGCAAGATGAGATTGCATTTCTAGTAGAATAGCACATATCTGAAGAATAGGTGGATTTGGATTAGCCATTTCTTTTATTTTAAAAATAGATTCAACATGAGCGAATGATTTGTATTATCCCCAATCCAAACTTGCATACACGAATGATTTTTTTTTACAAATTTTTTATATTATGTTATTTATAAAACCTAAGAATGAGGTAAAAAAGGAAAAAAATTTAAAAAGGAGAAAAAACTAAAAGATCTGAAAGATATGTGAAAGAGGAGGAAGAAGGAGAAAAGAAAAACCTAACTAAACAAATTAAAAGTTAACCACTTGAACAATCACCCTTAATTTCTAGGGTTAAGCCTAAACTCCACGAGACCAGCTCCTAACCAAAACTTCTTGAGTGAAAAGATTTAATTTTACTTGATCAGTTAGCCAGGTAAGGATAGTACTAAAGGGATGCCGGAGACCGTTTAAGACCCTCTTTCCTTGCAAAGCGCTTTACGTGACTCTTAAATCTTGCCTTAAATACCAACGAAGTTAAAAAAACTTAAACCGGTTCACTTAAGAATTTCTTATTTTCTAATAAGCTCAAATTCTTAGGGGCCAACATCTAATGAGTTTTAAAGGCTTGAGTTTGTATAGTGAGAAATTGTTGATTTTTATGCTAAGAAAAAGGTGATGAAATCCCTAACCTTATCTTAATTTGGGGTTTATGCCCTTAAGACTATTTTCAAATGTGCGCTCAAATCAAAGTGGTCAAATAACTTTGGTGAATTCCTACTAACTATATGCAATGCAACCCTAAGAAATAAAAGCGACTATAAGTGGATGCCTTAAGCAATTATTTCTAGTCAGTCTTTTAATTAGGGTTAACAATCAACAAATGAGAGAGAGAGAGAGAGAGAGAGAGAGAGAGAGAGAGAGAGAGAGAGAGAGAGAGAGAGAGAGAGAGAGAGAGCTCTTGTTTGAATTATTATCTTAAATAGTTATTCAAGTGAGAGGTAGATTTTGTTATGGTCAACAAGAGAATTTTTCTAATTAGTTCCTAACTATCTTTAATTATAAAAAGCCTAACTAGAGGGTGGAATTGAAAATCACAAGAAAGAGAGCTTACCTTTGCAAGGGGGTAACCCCTCTTGAAGTAAATCTTCTTCTTCAATTATCAATCTTCTTCTTCTAGATTAATCCTTTACAATGAAATACACAAATCAAAGAACCAAAATAGAAATCCTAATTACATTGCCTTCCCCGGCAACGGGCCAAAAACTTAATGTGAATAAAACTAAAACATTGCAAGTGTATAACAATCAAGTTATAGTATAAAAATATCGATCCACATGGAAAGAATGTATTAGAGAAAATCCAATAAGGTTTTTGAAATGTGTAGAAAAAGAGAGTGTAGAGTGTGGAGTGGTTGAGGGTTGTCACAAATAAATGAAGCAATGAGATGCTCCATAATTGAAAAGAACATGTGCAAGTTTATTATTGATAAGAATAATACATGTACGACATCACCAGCTTCTTTAGCTTCCTCAGCTGTCAAGGCATAAGCATACCCTTGACCGGAGATGTGTCAGCTTCACCCTTCTGATTTGCATTATTGCATGTGCTCTTGATTAGCATATTTTATATTATTTTTATATCCCCATTTACCTTTATTTTTTATATATGTTTAATTGCTACTCCAATATTTTTTTATTGATCTACAATAGGAAATTAAGAGAAAAAAAAGAAATATCAATCACTTGAAAGTCAAGAAAAATGAAAATAAGAAATTAAATATAGAATATAAAAACTTACTAAATTGAAGAAATTAAAAAGAAACTTAAACTCCAAAATAGCAAAGAAGAAGGAGAACTTGCTCTCTTCCGCTTCCTGTTGTACGCTTTACCAAAACGCTTGAATTACTTTTCTTGGTAGAGTATAATTTCCTTGCTATTTGCTTGTTGATTCATAGGCTGCACTTGGATAATTACTCGGGACTTAGGGCAAAAAGCAAGCAGTTTTATGATTCGTAGCCTCACGAGTGTTACACTTCCATCAAATACTAGATAAAATGTCTAAAAGAGATATCATGAAGTATCTACTAAAAATAAATAAATAATCTAATTATTATTTATCAGTACTACAACATGACACAACTACTTTCTCATAACCTACTTATTCAGATATACTTGGTCCGTGTAGTCGGACTCACTTCATTAATTGAAGAAGGGGGTTGATGGGTAATTTTGAGTGATTACCTTAGTTGCAAGTATACAACCCTTATCAAGTTATAGTATAAAAGATTATTGATCCCACGAGGAACGGGAAAGTAGGGAGAGTTTTGCTCAAGTTTTGGTTCTCAAATTATGCGCGTGACAATTAGGAGTTTATTAAAATAAAATGAAAGTAAGAAAATGGTGAAAGTGGATGTGGAGAGATAAGAGAGAGTGGATGTGGATTATGTGCAAAAGAGGAGAAAAATAAAGTTGAGAGTGTGGTGGTGGTTATATGCACATAATAACAAAACTAAGTTTGAGATTATATGCACATGGAGGGAATATGAGATTGAGAGAAAATAAGTGCAAAATAAAAGAAAGCAAGATTGAGAGAGAGAGAGGAGAGGAAAATCAAAATCAAGAATAAAGGAAAATAACAAACAAATGAAAAATAAGGATAAGTGCAAAATCAAGAAGGTAAAGTATGGAGGGTTAATTAAAGATATGAGGAATCTAGAGTAGATCCACTTAGCTTATCTCAATCTCATGAAAATGAGTTGGATTTGTTAGCTAGTTTCAAATAATCTCTAGGGATCCCACAAATATTGGCTCCACACTTAGAAAAGGGTAATTCCCAAGAGGGTTCTAGCCTCAAGGTGAATTAAAGAAAAGGAAAATCTATTCTAGAAAGTAAATACAAGAATTAAATACATTGCATGAAAGTAAATTGCATGAAAGTAAATTGCATGAAATTAAATTACATGAAAGTAAATCTAAGCTACAAAGCAATAAATGAACAAAAAAGAAAATGAAAAAGAAATAAAATAGAAACCAACAACTCTTGATCTTAATCTAATCCTCCTTTTGGTCCTTGGATTAGAAGAAGAGAAAGGAAATTGAAGGGTGAAAAATTTCATTTATTGTGTAACAAAGTTACAATTTTGGAAGGTCTTCTCAATTAAGAGTGACCCTCCTCTCCAAATGGAGTTTTACAAAATATTTCACACTCAAAACACTCACCTTCACCCCTATTTATAGCCCAACGGAGTTGATGTGAACCATTGGATCAAACCTAGCCAAAAGGAAGAGAAATCCACCATTAATCTGGAATGTTGGGAACCGTCGGTTGGCCGATCGGTTATAACCGGTTAGCCAACCGGTTGGTCAACCGATTGGTTCCCAACCGAATTTGTCTTTTCTTGATTTTTCTTCACGAATTTCTCTTGGATCAATTTGTTATCTTGGGCCTTGGTTTGTCTTGATTTGGGCTTCAAATATTGGTAGAAATTGAGAATTTGAGTCATTTGGGCTTTTATTCATTATTTCTTTATTAGCACGCAAAATAAGATAAAAATGATTATTAGTAATATCGTTATTCATATAACATAGGTAATAAGGGTATAAAATGTAATTAAAATGTGATAATCAAATACCCCACACCTAAACTTTTGCTAGTCCTCTAGCAAAGAAAATAAAAAGAAAACCTAACTCACTTTCAGGAATCGCGGTTGTATTTAGCACATACAACAAGCCTTTAAACCCTAGGTTACCCTAGTGGACGAGTTGTAGTCTCGTGAGGGTTTACAGTGAATATACCCACAAAATTCAGTCAACTTGCCAATTTAAAGAAGTTAATAAAATAATTAATTCATTTGATATCTTCAAACATTCCAATTGAAGTTGGTTAATACTCAAGAAAACGTTTTTATCATAACTCCAATGTAATTTTCTTAAGAAAATCCTTCCATTATAGTTATACAAAACTAAGTTTAACTCAAAATTTAATTTAAAAGTTTTGAAACGGACATGCTAACCCTTTGTTTTAAACAACTTCAAGTCTTTTAATCCATTTTATTTTTCAAGAACATATACAAATATAACTATATACAAAAACATGGTTAGTATGATTTTTTTTACTCTTTATTCCTTGGTGGTTTTGTTCTTTTAATCGGGCTTTCTAAGTGACCATTTAGCGAGTTTTGGGCCAATGAATCCCAACCCAATTGGGCTTAGGTCATTAAGCATAGAAATACTCCTCGGGCTTAATTACTCAGTCAACTTAGGCTTAGTAAAATAGAACCACCAATGATTTTAAGAGAAATTTTTCTTCTATTTATTAAGTTAGTATAATATATACGTGTGTATATGTATATATATTCTGAACAATATTTGGATCAAGACAACTTGAAAAATTATTTTCAACTCTAAGTTAGGCATGCAAAATTTCATTACTTTATTTAAAATCTAAGTTACAACTTAAGTAAAGTATACTACTTTGAAAATCATTTCTTAAGAAATTTATTTGGAGTTATCATAAAAGGTAAACTTGAGTATAGAACCAACTAAGGATTAGAAGACTT
Organism: Asparagus setaceus; assembly: GCA_012295165.1. NCBI lineage: Eukaryota > Viridiplantae > Streptophyta > Magnoliopsida > Asparagales > Asparagaceae > Asparagus > Asparagus setaceus. The sequence continues at coordinate 7,961,537 of CM022710.1, forward strand.
AAATTCTATCAAATTGATCAATTATTAATCAACTCTATTAAGTTAGCAAGTGACTTTTTTTTTTATGAGAAGAGGAAAAAAATGACATAAAAAAAATGGTAAGAAGAGGAAAAATGACTAAGATAAAGAGCAAAAATGACTAATTCCCACCCCCACACCTAAATTTTGCATTGTCCTCAATGCAAATTCTATTATGCACAAAGTAAAACAGATAAGCATGGAAGCACTTACCTTTGTTCGGTCGACTTCGAACAATGATAAAAATTCTGTAATTACCTTTGGTATGAGAAGGTGAAGTCAAAAATTTATTCTCTCTTTTTTATTTTCTTGTTTTTTTTTCATATGTTTATTTTTCTTTTTCTTTTTTTTTTTTTTTTTTTTTTTTTTTTTGAAAAGAACAAGAAACTCTCACATGAGAGAAGAATAAATTCTTTTTATTATTATTGTGGGACAAAAAGTAAAAATGTAGAATAAAAGATAAAACATGAGAAGCGCACATTCTACATTAAATCCTACCTTATTCTTTGAAAATTCTACCCAGAAATTTAAAGAATTTCAAGATGATATAATCAATGATGTTCTCAAATTCTAAAATTCCATGGTTTGCAATGTGTTTTGCGACAAATTAAGGTAGGTCTTATTGGTGTTATGCATTTTGAACTTAGATTTTTGATTAATGAAAATTTGACATTTTGGTTGCTCTTCCAAAATCTAAGCTCATCGAAAAGAGTTCTTCAATGTTGCATTCAAGAGGCATGTATTCAACACAGTTTCCTCATTTTGAAAAATAAAACCGAATTTTTAAAATTTCCAGTTCCTCATGAAAGATTTCCTCAAAACTAATGTCGATTCATTCTCTACTTACATTAAACTTTCTTGGATGTAATTGATTTGAAAGGTCGCTTATCAATATTATTTCTGGATTGAAAATATTAAGTTCGTGATCAAATTCCCAAAACGACTTCATGTGACCAGTTCTACAATTGATGAGAGCATTAGAAGTGGCTAAGAACGGTCTTCCTAAGATCACGGGTATCGTCCTTTGGGATTGGAAGCGGGTTTTGTTTCGGGACTACGAAATCAACAGAAAAATAAAGTCTCCAACCTTTATCAATACATCATTATTTCACCCATAGGGACCTTAATGATCTATCACTAATCAAGTGTACATCTAGTTGGCTTGAGTTCCCGACACCTAGTTGTTGGTAGATTGAATATGGAAGCAAGTTAACACGGCCCCTAAGTCTAAAAGCCTTATCAATACGAGTATTACCAATGATACATGGGATGGTAGGACAACACGGATCCTTATGTTTCAATGGTACAGACTTTGAGAGGACTTCACCGATATTGGCGTGAGAAAGACTTTCTTTGGAACATTCATTTGCCTCTTCTTGGTACATAATTCCTTTAAAAATTTGGCATAAGAAGGAATTTGTTCAATGACATCTAAAGAGGAATGTTGACCTTAACACGCTTGAAAGTCTCTAGAATTTTCTCCTCCTGAGAGGAGTGCTTCCTAGGCCTGAGTCTATCAGGGTAAGGAGCAACTGGTTTAAATTGATTAGACTCTGGTTCTGGTTCAGGTTCTGGGTCATCAGAAGGGTGTGATTTCTCAGAAGGAGAGAATTTGTTACAGTTCGGGGTTTCACTTAGAGGCATTCTAACCGATTATCGACTGTCTACGGCCGGAGTGAATGGATTGCATGCACTTCAGCTTGGTAGGTTGAACTTGATCCCGTGTCCTTCGGGTTGGGCACGGGTTGACTCGGAAAAGTTCCTTTCTCTCTCTCACTCATGGCATTAGCTAGTTGACCAAGTTGGGTTTCTAACCTAGCTATGGCTTGAGTGTTGGAAGTGAGGATTTGCCCGGTTGATTGCATGAAGGAATTCAATGTGTTTGATGTTTGAGTCAATAAGTTCGTGGTCTGTGTAGAGGTTTTAATCAAAGTTTCTAGACCCTTTTCCAGAACGTTAAGACGTTTATCATGATCAGCAATTTGAGGAGTGTGATTTGCAGATTGGTGATGAGGAGACTGATTTTGAAAGGATAGATTCGGTTGTTGAAAATTGATAGGAACTGTATTGCCCCTAGAGAATTGTTGGTTTGAAGAGGGAGTGAAATTTTGATTTCCGGAGTAGTTTCCCTGGTTCCATGCAAAATTCGGATGATTTCTCCAACCTGGATTGTAGGTTGGAGAAAATGGATCATTAACCGGACGCTGGAATGCAGCGTTTATCTGACCTAGTGGCTGACCGGATCCTAAAAGAGGACATTCCTCTGAAACATGAGATGGAGACAGACAGTTATGACAACCTGAGGCAGAAACTTGGTTGATTTGAGCTGGAGCTCGTTCTTTGACTTCTAAAGCTTCTAACCTACGCATGATTGTCGCCATCTTTGCTTCAGAGGCTATGTTCGTTTCTAAGGAAAGACCACGGTTTTGGGTTGGGAAGCCGATGAAACACGGTCATCACAATGTTCCCCTTGCATGGTTTTCTCGGATAAACTCTCTAAAAGTCCCAAGCTTCATCTGCATTTTTCTTCATGAAATCCCCTTGACACATTGACTCTAAGGAAGTTTTTGAAGAATAATCCAATCCTTCATAAATGATTTGGCATAATCGCCACTTTTCAAGACCATGGTGAGGACATTGGATAAGAAGATCTTTGAATTTGTCAAAATACTTCCAAAAAGGTTCTCCCGGGACAATTTTAAAATTTTGAATGCTGTTTCTAAGCTTGATTGTTTTGTGGATAGGAAAGAATTTTTTCAGAAAAACTGTTACAAATTCACCCCAAGTTGAGATGGAATCTGTGGGCAAGCTATACAGCCATTTTTTGGCTTTGTCCTTAAGGGCAAATGGAATAAATCGGAGTTTGATCGCATCTTCAGTTAAGTCCCTCATCTTAATCATGAGGCAAACTTCTTCAAATTCGGAGATAAAGATGTATGCGTCTTCGGTTTCGACTCCTAGGAATTTGGGAAGCATGTTAATAAAATGCGGTCTAAGTTCAAAATTGGTTCCATTTACCTCGGGGAGTTTTATGCAAGAGGGGATTGCATTTCTAGTGGGGTAACAAACATCTTGAAGAACAGGTGGGTTGGTATTAGTCATTTCGTTTGGTTCAAGAGATGAATCAAAACGAATTAAATGATTGGTATTATCCCTAATCCAAGTTTGCATACACCACAATCAAAAAAAATTTTTTTTTTTTTTATTTGAAAAAGGATAAGAGAAAAAGTTAAGAAGATGAGAAAAACTAACTAAAAATAAATCAAAGCAATCACTTTTCAATCACCCTAACTCTAGGGTTAAGCCTAAACTTGACTTAGACCAGCTCCTAACCAAGAATTCCCTTAATGAAAAGATCAAAGTTTACTTGGGTAATTAGCCAGGTAAGGATAGTACTAGAGGGAGATCAAAGATCAATTAAGTACCTCTTTCCTTTGAGCCTTACATAACCCTAAACCTTGCCTTAGACACCAATTAATCCAAATAAACTTGGACCGGTTCACTTAAGAAATTATTGTTCCTTAATGAGCTCGAATCCGTAGGGGCCAACGTCTAATCAAATTTTAAGAGGCTTGAGTAAGTGTAGTGAGGAATTAGTGATTTTTGGGCTAAGGAAAGGGTGATGAAATCCCTCACCTTATCTTGATTAGTGGGTTTTGCCCTTAAAATATTTTCAAGTGTGTGCCAAATCAAGATGCTCAAATCACTTGGTGAATTCCTACTATTATATGAAATGCAACCCTAAGAATTAAAAGCAACTAAAAAGGATGCAAAAACAAAAATCTTTTTATTTTTTATTATGGTCGACAATAAAAGAAATGAAGTTTATTAGGGTCGACAAGGGTAAAAATCCTTTTATTTATTTTTTATTTTTTATTTTTTTTATCCTAATTGTCTCTAATGTATATGAACTATCTAAAGGGTGGAATTGAAAATACTAGATAGAGAAGTTACCCATAAAAGCAATGCAAAGCCTCGTTGGAGGCAATTCCTCAATCTTGAATCTTCAACTCTTGATCTTCAAGCTCCAAGTTCCTACACAAAAGAAAACACACAAAATAAAAACCAAACTTAATGAAAATCCTACTTATGCACCGTTCCCCGGCAACGGCGCCAAAAACTTGATGGGTAATTTTGAGTGATTACCTTAGTTGCAAGTATACAACCCTTATCAAGTTATAGTATAAAAGATTATCGATCCTCGAGGAGCGGAAAGTAGGAGAGTTTTGCTCAAGTTTTGGTTCTCAAATTATGCGCGTGACAATTAGGAGTTTATTAAAATAAAATGAAAGTAAGAAAATGGTGAAAGTGGATGTGGAGAGATAAGAGAGAGTGGATGTGGATTATGTGCAAAAGAGGAGAAAATAAAGTTGAGAGTGTGGTGGTGGTTATATGCACATAATAACAAAACTAAGTTTGAGATTATATGCACATGGAGGGAATATGAGATTGAGAGAAAATAAGTGCAAAATAAAAGAAAGCAAGATTGAGAGAGAGAGGAGAGGAAAATCAAAATCAAGAATAAAGGAAAATAACAAACAAATGAAAAATAAGGATAAGTGCAAAATCAAGAAGGTAAAGTATGGAGGGTTAATTAAAGATATGAGGAATCTAGAGTAGATCCACTTAGCTTATCTCAATCTCATGAAAATGAGTTGGATTTGTTAGCTAGTTTCAAACAATCTCTAGGGATCCCACAAATATTGGCTCCACACTTAGAAAAGGGTAATTCCCTAGAGGGTTCTAGCCTCAAGGTGAATTAAAGAAAAGGAAAATCTATTCTAGAAAGTAAATACAAGAATTAAATACATTGCATGAAAGTAAATTGCATGAAAGTAAATTGCATGAAATTAAATTACATGAAAGTAAATCTAAGCTACAAAGCAATAAATGAACAAAAAGAAAATGAAAAAGAAATAAAATAGAAACCAACAACTCTGATCTTAATCTAATCCTCCTTTTGGTCCTTGGATTAGAAGAAGAGAAAGGAAATTGAAGGTGAAAAATTTCATTTATTGTGTAACAAAGTTACAATTTTGGAAGGTCTTCTCAATTAAGAGTGACCTTCCTCTCCAAATGGAGTTTTACAAAATATTTCACACTCAAAACACTCGACCTTCACCCTATTTATAGCCCAACGGAGTTGATGTGAACCATTGGATCAAACCTAGCCAAAAGGAAGAGAAATCCACCATTAATCTGGAATCATTTGGGAACCGTCGGTTGGCCGATCGGTTAATAACCGTTAATAACCGGTTGGCCAACCGTTGGTCAACCGATTGGTTCCCAACCAATTTGTCTTTTCTTGATTTTTCTTCACGAATTTCTCTTGGATCAATTTGTTATCTTGGGCCTTGGTTTGTCTTGATTTGGGCTTCAAATATTGGTAGAAATTGAGAATTTGAGTCATTTGGGCTTTTATTCATTATTTCTTTATTAGCACGCAAAATAAGATAAAAATGATTATTAGTAATATCGTTATTCATATAACATAGGTAATAAGGGTATAAAAATGTAATTAAAATGTGATAATCGGGGTCAACGAAAATTAAGGGTTAGGCGTAAGGTCTAAGTGAGGCCAATATGAGGAACTGCAGAATCAAGGTATAGGCGCACAATAATAATGATAATATCCTTATCGGCTAGACGAGAATAATACAAGAATCAACTCATAAATCTCAAATGGATATAGTATGTAGTGTTGTGCACGCAATGTATATTAAAACATAAACAGCATATTAAAGAAACTAACTATATTCTTATTTGGATATGAAATGGTTGTGTAACATCATATGATAGTCTCACATCGGTGATGACTAGAGTTTGTGAAGGTTTATAATGTAATCTGAAGCCAAGTGTAGCATCGACTTGTCGATTTTGGCAATGGTTTGACCTAAACAACACGCTACACGCAGCCGGGGCATGATAAATAGTATCGAGCGGTTTGCCGGTAGGAAGTGTGGAGCTAAATGTTATGCGGGGCTAAGTGTTACTCGCGTGGCTGATGGGAACCACCTCTAAAGCTCATAGGAGCCACCTCTAGAGTTCACGTCACCTGGCGGTAATATTGAGATGTGCCAATTGTCATTTCGCAATGAGGACGTCGCCTTTATAAGGTGGGGTGATTGTAACATCCCATATGATAGTCCCACATCAGTGATGACTAGAGTTTGTGAAGGTTCATAATGTAATCCATGGAAGCCAAGTGTAGCATCGGCTAGGCGATTTTGGCGGTGCTTTAAGGCAAACAACATGCTACACGAGGCATAGGGTGTGACAGATTGAGTCTATCCACTTAAGATGGTTAAACATATATAACACATAATAATCAAATAGGCACTCATATCGAAGTCCTCTGGACAAGCAACCAAACTTAAGTCCTGATTCATATCATTACTTATCCCCAAACCCGATGTTATTAATTTGTATCGTAATTTTATGCACTAAAATCCAAATTCTATGGTAATCTCACACAATCTAGTTAGTGCTAATCGAATGGTCCAAGATAGGGATCAGTGCCTAGTCGACTCATGTAGTAGGACTAACAAAATCATGTTACACTTTATAGTCTAGGCTACGGTCTCAGAGCTCGTCTATGTGTACAAAGATTAGAGTGTAAGTCCTAACATATCAACTTAAATTACATGAAAGTAAATCTAAGCTACAAAGCAATAAATGAACAAAAAGAAAATGAAAAAGAAATAAAATAGAAACCAACAACTCTCGATCTTAATCTAATCCTCCTTTTGGTCCTTGGATTAGAAGAAGAGAAAGGAAATTGAAGGTGAAAATTTCATTTATTGTGTAACAAAGTTACAATTTTGGAAGGTCTTCTCAATTAAGAGTGACCTTCCTCTCCAAATGGAGTTTTACAAAATATTTCACACTCAAAACACTCACCTTCACCCCTATTTATAGCCCAACGGAGTTGATGTGAACCATTGGATCAAACCTAGCCAAAAGGAAGAGAAATCCACCATTAATCTGAATTGTTGGGAACCGACGGTTGGCCGATCGGTTAGCCAACCTTAATAACCGGTTGGCCAACCGGTTGGTCAACCGATTGGTTCCCAACCGAATTTGTCTTTTCTTGATTTTTCTTCACGAATTTCTCTTGGATCAATTTGTTATCTTGGGCCTTGGTTTGTCTTGATTTGGGCTTCAAATATTGGTAGAAATTGAGAATTTGAGTCATTTGGGCTTTTATTCATTATTTCTTTATTAGCACGCAAAATAAGATAAAAATGATTATTAGTAATATCGTTATTCATATAACATAGGTAATAAGGGTATAAAAATGTAATTAAAATGTGATAATCAGGGGTCAACGAAAATTAAGGGTTAGACGTAAGGTCTAAGTGAGGCCAATATGAGGAACTGCAAGAATCAAGGTATAGCTGCACAATAATAATGATAATATCCTTATCAGCTAGACCAGAATAATACAAGAATCAACTCATAAATCTCAAATGGATATAGTATGTAGTGTTGTGCACGCAATGTATATTAAAACATAAACAGCATATTAAAGAAACTAACTATATTCTTATTTGGATATGAAATGGTTGTGTAACATCGCATATGATAGTCTCACATCGAGTGATGACTAGAGTTTGTGAAGGTTTATAATGTAATCTACAGAAGCCAAGTGTAGCATCGACTTGTCGATTTTTGGCAATGGTTTGACCTAAACAACACGCTACACGCAGGCCAGGGGCATGATAAATAGTATCAGAGCAGTTTGCCAGCCGGAAGTGTGGAGCTAAATGTTATGCGGGGCTAAGTGTTACTCGCGTGAGCGCGATGGGAGCCACCTCTAAAGCTCATAGGAGCCACCTCTAGAGTTCACGTCACCTGGCGGTAATATTGAGATGTGCCAATTGTCATTTCGCAATGAGGACGTCGCCTTTATAAGGTGGGGTGATTGTAACATCCCATATGATAGTCCCACATCGAGTGATGACTAGAGTTTGTGAAGGTTCATAATGTAATCCATGGAAGCCAAGTGTAGCATCGGCTAGCTGATTTTGGCGGTGCTTTAAGGCAAACAACATGCTACACGCAGGCATAGGGTGTGACAGATTGAGTCTATCCACTTAAGATGGTTAAACATATATAACACATAATAATCAAATAGGCACTCATATCGAAGTCCTCTGGACAAGCAACCAAACTTAAGTCCTGATTCATATCATTACTTATCCCCCAAACCCGATGTTATTAATTTGTATACGTAATTTTATGCACTAAAATCCAAATTCTATGGTAATCTCACACAATCTAGTTAGTGCTAATCAGAATGGTCCAAGATAGGGATCAGCTGCCTAGTCGACTCATGTAGTAGGACTAACAAAATCATGTTACACTTTATAGTCTAGGCTACAGGTCTCCGAGCTCGTCTATGTGTACAAAGATTAGAGTGTAAGTCCTAACATATCAACTCTAGCACCATCTAATTCATAATGATGTTTATATTATCATTCATTTGCCTTGAAGCGAGTTCTACATTCATTTAACAATGAGCTGAGTCATTTGAGTGATTAAAACACTCTATATGTTGTGTAGGTATCTTCTAGGACTACTCCTACATCATCAAATAGTCTCATATTATCTTATATATTATTTAAAAATAGGTATATATTCTAAACAGACTAAAGTACATATCAAAAGAGAGATAATATGAAAATAGAATAAACTAGATGGCTGACAATATCCTCAGACGTTTGAAATTCCCAAACCATACATCTGGCCAAAAATCTAGATGACTCTTATAACAAAAACTAAAAATTGGGTTTTTGTCAAACCCGATTAGATGATAGATCACCACGACCAGACATCTGACGCTCGACCAAACATCTGATGTCGCATGTCTAGACGTCTATATCTCATCTAGATGGCTGTTGTCGGTCGACTAGACGGATGATTCATCGCTGCTCCTGCATGATTGATTTTCTATGAGGTTGTTCCTTCATCATTTTGCCTCCAATCTATTCTTAACTCATTAGAAGTGTTATGGAGACTAATTTATCATGTTTTTACATGTTTTGCAAGAACAACAAACATCAAATATGATGAACTATGGTTTTGTGTAGGTTTTGTGCATGCTTTTCCAATTCCATCGATTGTGTAGGGGTTAAAACCAAATGGATATGATATTAACTTGTCTAAATCATCTAGAAAATATCATCTAAGAATTCTAACATGATTTGCGCATGTTTCTAGGATTTTATATTAGAATCAAAGAATAAAGATCAAGATAAACCCCATATAAAGATTAAGAATAAGTGGAGAAACCCTTGCTTAAATTAAAGATCATTTTCTCGTGAGGATTCTCCTTCCTATTTAGTTGTCCTCTGTTGTAAAATTTCTGCTCCAGAGATTACGTTTAGAAAAGAAGGAAAACCCTAAGGATATGGGTATTTATAAGCATTAAACCTATTTGCAAATATTTTATCTTTTACTCTTATAACCACGAGGGTTATATATGCAAATCTCCTTTACTATTAAGTCCAATTCATGAATCTCATTCTAATAAAGTTATACTTTAGGAATTTCTCTATATCGAGTAGAAATAATTACACATTTTATAAAAATTTCCTCAATTAAATATATAATTTAATCTAAAATATGGGGCTTTACAGTAATATATTAGCTACAAATATTGATAACGAGCGCAAATAAGGGCAAGGGAAATATCAAACACATTACTTTGAATAAACGCGACGATGAGCGACATATTCAAGTGTAAACTACACCCGAACGTCGATAATCTCGGTGAAGAGATACCAAAAGAATGTGCCTAAAATGCACTTCGCATATGCAATCGTATACGTTGTTCCTGGAATACATAGTACTTAATCGCACTGTCCAGTTTAAATACATATATAAACCCCGTAGTTTTCTCATGTGTCTACAAATGCCCATGTGGATTCCATTCTTGCTTCATGTAAGTGTAGCTGACTCATATTACCAACATTAAATGCATTATCAAGTGTGACTCAAAACAACAAACAAGTATCATATGCATGTAAACAACTATATATGAACAAACTAAATTAAGAAGAAAAACGATCTCAACTTTCATAGAAAGACCAAAATTTCAGCCTATCACCTCGGCTATATAGGGCTTATAAGAAACAAATTGTCATCATTTAGTGTGGGAAATACCTCTTCATCATGTGCAAATATCATCTCCTCGAGTCCATATTCATCTTTTTAATTGACAGATTGTCCTTCAGGAAAATTAAAATAAATATCATACAATATACCGAAGTAAACACAACAGCGCAAACCACTTAACAATAAGACAAGAGAACATTTATGTAAAGCAACTGATTCCAGATTAAGTTTAACTCAAGGCGTTGAGCACTTCAAAAGAGCAATTAGCAACATCATCATCAGTACACATGAAGAATTAAGATCTGAGTACTCCCTTTCTCCTTTAGAAATGCTTGGATTTACATGCATCAATATAGTATAATAGTTTTTCCAAGTTGGGCCCAGTGCACAGGAACACCCTACTAGAATTGTGCCAACCATAAAAAGAAAGAATCAAAATATTTAAAATAATGATAGGCACACACATTATTAATTATTCCTCTCTCTTCTATATAGTGCATTGGACCCACATGAAATTATTTTTTGCAATTTTATGGGATCTCAATGCACTATAGAGAGAGAGGTGACATTGGTAATGAAGTGTGCCCCTATTAGACTCAAATATTTATAGTTCCTACGGTTAGCTAGTATAAGTTATCGGTTACCAAGTAAGAATATGAACTAGCTACTGCCATCTTAAGCCGGAAAGTATTCAATTATTCATATTTAAGACATTATCAAGCATAAACTTTCGAAAAAGGCTCTTCCTACGTAGGGGAAAAAATCTCAATTGTCCTGTTACAGTAAGAATATAAACTAACTATTGTCATCTTAAGCAGGAGTATTCATGTATTCATATTAAGATGTTACCATGCATAAACTTTCAGAATATGGCTCCTCCTTGGTAGGGAAAAAATCTCAATTGTCCCATTATAGTACCATTATAGTAGATCGCTTCATGTTTTCTTCCTAACAAGACCCTATATGACATTCACATTCTCAATAAATTCTTTCCAAGAACATCTCCTACTTACTAACAAGTTTGATTGCTCTTACTTGAATATATGAAATGTGCAAGTTGAAAAATAAAATAAAATAGAGAGAGAGAGAGAGAGAGAGAGAGAGAGAGAGAGAGACCAACATAAAGCTGATATTTTTGGTCAACCCTTGATACTGAGGAAAAAGAGCAAAAAGTAACACATTGGCACCTGATATTTCTATTTACTTCCTTTCTTTCCCCACTGCTTTAATAGCTGCAAAATAAATTTCTCCACTCATAAGTAGAATTCTAAATGTGTTCCTTACCATACCCTAACCTTTATCATAATTATAATCAAAGATAACTTGCAACATATAGTCAGAATGAGGCCTCACTTGGGCAACGGTCTGGCATTACTGACACACGCTACTAACTTTTTACTATTATCAAAGTATGTGTGCGTGCTTGTGCTTTAATTACGACGAGCATAAATAATTGAAAATCGATATAGATGCATGAGGCATAGCAGCTAAGAATATGATCACATAGATCCACAAGTGAATCAACCATAAGCAAATATATGGAATCTAAGAATCGCATAGATGCATAAGTGAAATCGATATAAGCAAATAAAAGTATGAATCAACTATAGTTTAGCACGGCAACAATCTAAAGACAAAACTTTACAAAGTTAACCTTGCAAATTATCGTTTACAAACACACCTAAGGAACCCATGCTCTAAGGTGTGTTGGCAATACTCCAAAACCGGGTCGACTGAACCTAGCACAATTTTAGGTGCTCGCTGTTTGTAAAAATTAATGTTGGTCCAGCTTTTATAAGCCAAAAAGCCCATAAATTGGTTTTAGTTTGGACTCGAGAGGGTGGTCCAAACTAAAACCGCTCTAGTCCAACTAAACCAGCTTTAGGATGAAACTAGGTCGGGACTGATCCAGTCCAGCTTTTAACATTTTTCCAAACACCCCTAAGATTGCGCTCCCATTTATAAGTAGTCTCATCATCATCGGTGAATTATTCTTCACCATCCGGGCGGAGTTGATGGCCTTTCATCAAGATCTACTGTTCTCTCATTGACTCCATCCCCGAGCTCACCATTGGTGCCATTTTAAGAGCCTCTGCCTCCGCCTCTTTCACCTCCTTCTCCCATTTCAGAAAGTCATCGCCAGCATTGTCCGGAAACTCTGCAACACACAGTATGTTATAAGTTGGGACCTGAAAATAGAACCAAACAATGGCATAAAAATCCGAAGAAGGAAGCTAACCTTGAGAATCCATTACTTCCAGTGCAAAATGGATTATAGGCACCAAATAAGAAAGCAAAGAAAAGAGGGAACTTTGAACCATAGCATGAATAGCACACAAATTAGAAAGCAGGACGAAAGAGAAAATTTCAATTAAGAGAAAATGTATTCAAGGAACAAGACCGACCCGACCCATGTGTTTCTAGTTTCTACTCATCCCTAAGCCTAAGGAAAATAATAATAATAATAATAATAGTAATAAATAAAGAGGTAAACCTTCTGTTTAATGCTTATCTTAGCATCTTACAAAATCAATCCTGTATCAAGCAATGAATGAATACAAATAAAAATAATCTAACCTTCCAACTAAAGAAACCCATATTTCAAACGACGCAAAATGCACGACTAGTCATGAGTTAAACAAGAACACATGGGAAATATCAGCCACCTCCCGTTACAACGAAAAATATTAATAATAAAAAACAGCAAAAGCTACGTCTAAAAGATCAAATAACAACCCCCAAATCACTAAATCGCAAATCTCTTCCCCCTTCATGATACCTTTGTTGGCGGCTTGGGGCTTATCACCTAACTATAACACTAGCACTTATTATATCTTAAACAACAAAAACAAGAAAAATCGATATTACAACTAAAATGATACGAAAAATAAGAATCAATATTTAACAAGACAATACAGTGTAAAAATCTTGAGCTAGGAAAATTCACACGGTGAATAACAACAACAAAACTTCAATGGAAATGATGCTTAAAAACAATGAGAACATTATATCTCAACACTAAAATGAATTCGTCATAATACCAGCCATATCTCAAACAAGAGCAAAACCAACTTTCAAAAGAAAGATAAGGCAAAATTTTTATAAAGTACTAGACATCAACATAATTAGTGATTGCAATTTGTACAGTTAAATTACATTCTCCATCCTCAGTTCTCATGCACAAGGAGACCCACTATAACAGAGTGAACACAAATTACAACCAGCATATCACGTCTTCTGTAGAAAAGTTTTGCACAAGAAACATATATCAATCTGCTTCCAGCTCTGCACCAAACTGCTCCAGTCTCGAGCATCAGCATCGTAATCGAATAAGAGCATGGTTGACAGTACCATCATCTTCACTCGCATGTACCAAGTTGCCGCCAAACCTACAGCCAAGAGAGGGATAGCAGTTAGGTATATATACAAGTCACTGCCAAATGACAATCGAACATCATGGATAATATCTAGGGTAAATTGCATAGAACCCCTGTAGTATCGCTGTTTTCAAAGGGCGGTTTCACTTTTCCAGAAACACCTCCTGGGTTAAATTTTTTCTGACTCTTTTACCCTAGGTGAAATTTTGGCAGATATTGCCTACGATATTTATATATTCAATTACTACTAAATATATGTTAAATAAGTGCAAGACTAGTTGTTCTGCACAATCTACAACAATGAAACAACAGGGATACATAGTTCAAACCAGCGATACTAAGGGGGTCTATGTGCTTTAACCCTAATATCTATGGCGAATATACATACTAAGGGGGTCTATGTGCTTTAAGCCTAATATCTATGGCGAATATACAATCAGTCTTGCATAGGTTTACAAAGCCTAAATCGATCTTATCTCTCTCATCTAAGTGACCAAACAGAGAAATGAATTTCATGCAAATTTCTAGTCAGACTCAACCCATGACAGAAAATGAAAGATTCTGAACCTTAAGAAAATAGTACTTTTGGCTAGAAAGGGCGAAAACAAATGTTCCATTGAACATAACCTGATGTGTAAGTGGTTTCTAGCAAGTTCAGGCACAATTGGTAAGTTTCTCCCCAGTTCATGTTGCCTCTAGCAATGAAACTTAAATTGCAGAAAATTTACATAAGAGCGTAAGCGTAGCCATTTATGAGAGACAGACTAGTCGTACCATGCGTAGATATATAGGGCATCAGTTTACAATACCAAGCAGACTGTAAGGATTTGGAATGGATTGAATCTTGGCTTCCAAGAATACCTAGCGAGGAATTACATTCAATTGTTTTCATAAACATAGTTATTCCATCTTGTTTATAAGTACAGCATAACCTTCCAGTTGATATCTTGATATAGATGCACATTTTTAAAGTTTAAATCAAAATACACCTAATGATAATGGTGTTTTGCATACGCAGAAAGAAACCATTGAGCTCCCTCTATTGATCGGTGGAAGATGCACGTCTATGGCGGTGCATTTGTGTGTGATTTGCCCAAGTATATTAAATGAATTAGTGAGGTAAAATGCCACAGCAATGCGTATCTTGCTGCTGGTGGTGCCATGGTGGTGGCAGGGTAGTTGGTGGTGGTTGAGGTCGCTAGGATAGAAATCACAAACTGCACAACTGATACTAAAACCAATTCTCAGCCCTAAAATCAAGTTAATGCATCATAAACACCCTTACAAGCGCTATGATTATGCTAGCCTGAAACAGTGCTTAGAACTTCGCTATGATCGTGGTCTTTTTTCATTGCCTAGTAAATTAGGTCAGGAAGAGCCTGTTGAAACTTCAGAAGTTCCAATAGCATGTAGTTTATGATAGGTTATTTATTCATATGACAAAATCATGTAGAAACACTTTTATTTATTTATTTATTTTTATTGATTGAAACAGTTGAAGTTTTTATGAGACACTTACCAGACAAGTATTATGTAGTTGCAGACAAAAGTGAAACTAGAATAGCTATTGCAATAAACTGAAAGAAACGCACCATCTGCCATTCAGGAGCTCAATGCACTTAGCACCATCTCTTGATCCTTGAACTTCACTAAAATGACACCTTGTGGGTGATTTTCACACACCTGCAAAAATACATTTATCAATAAAATACATTAAACAAAAATTATCAAAATTCAGTTGACTGCCACAGTATGCCATTTATTGGTGACAATGCACATAAAAAGATTAACGAGATATGAAGGAGAATGAGGTTGACATGTAACAAGAAAATGAGTACAATTTATGAGATATCAAGGAGAATGAGTTTGGCATCTAACAAAAAAGTTTGCAATGTATTTCATCTGCTTTAGTTCCCTTAGCCTATTCACCTCATACATACTATGTATATTACAATAGATGCTGCTCCTGACGGAGAATTTCAGCATATATGTTATGAAACTTAATAATATCTTTAAACAAACTTCAATAACCTGGATTTCTATTCATCCATTCTTGATAAAAGAACTTCTATCCAACTTGGGCATCATCAATCTTCTTCAAGTACGACCATGTAATTCTATGATACTTCAGCATTTAAATTAATTCCCAAGCTTCCTTGAAATGAACCACATCCCGCCATGATTATTTAATATAGTTTTACAATTATAAAAGGTGGGAATAGACGATCTGAGGCAGCATTACCTGGTTTCACAACATTTTGCTTAGAAACTTCCGTGTAACAAAGAAAGCAAAAAAATAAAACATCATTGTGTTTAAGGAATTGAAAGGCTAAGGAAAGAATAAGGAAAAGTTTTAACAAGTGTTATATTAATCCCATAGGCAACACTGCCAAAGTCATAAAAAACATGCACCACAAATTTTAAACCGTTTAATGTCTTGAGATAAACAAAGAAATAATGCTAAGTAGCATTTTAATCCTCTGATGGGTGTGTGTGACTGTGTACGTGTGCCTATGTCATGCTCAGTAGCTATCATATCAGTCACCTCAGGACACTTGACACGTGTCACATGACTGTAGTGTTGACCGCACACAGAACTTGATTCTATGGCATCATACGGCAAACTGTACCAAAATTAAGATCACAAGATGCAGGTCATCCTGGATAATGATAAATACCTTCAACAGAGCAGTTTTAGGAGACAGCCATATGGAGTATCATGATATTTTCACACATGACATGATGGCATGAAATGTTTTTAAGTATATGAAGGCAAAATTAACATGCAAGAGACTCTCAAAAGTACAAATGTGATGATGTATGTCATGGTTGTAAGTAACTTAATGAACGTGGATGAAAAACTTTTGCAAATACCCCATGTTTTTGGACGCATATAAACTGAGAGCTAATAATTGCATCAAATGATTGTTTGCTATGTCTTTTGTGCCTCACCACCGAAGAAATAAGGAGAAATGATAGTGATTTGCATGTCATATATATGATAATCTATGCCAAAAATATTTTCATTATCCCTTTGCTTAATAGTTGTCTTTCTCCTTCTAAAACTAGATTCAGAAGGGCGTACGCAGGTGAAGAAGTCTTTAGCCATGTTCATATATTGAAAAATCATTAAATTACTAACTATGAAATAACGTAAGATCTATGATGAAACTATGCAGCAATCTCGGAGCTAGTCTGAGATTGAATAATGCACTTGGTAAGAGGAATTTAAAATAGGGTTAATTGCATTATTCCCTTAAATCATCCATCATTGGAAGTTAGTCCCTCAAATCTCAATATTTGCTCATTAGTCCCTCAAATCTACAGTTATATTGCAATTTCATCCTTCTGTTATTTTCTCTAACCATGGTTGGGTTAACCCTTAACCTAACATTTGTAATTACCCAAATACCCTCTAGTATATGTTTCCTCTCAAAGCAACCTAATGGCTGCTCAGTTCTCAAATTCTTCCAGCTCTCTAAAAGGAAACAACATCCCCAAATCAAGTGAAACTGTGAAATTGATGAAGAATTCTCCCCATCTAACATAGTTTGAGATAATAAAGAAAAAACCCAACTTTTACTTTAGAACATTAAAAGGGATGATGAGAAATGGATAGCGTGGAAAATTTAGAGGATTATATAGGGTTTAGAGGAACATTACCATGGAAAGAACTCTAAAATGGGTTTGGAGGTCCTTGACAGTTGGGGAAGAACTTTTGGGTTTGGGTTTGAGGATAAGTGGGTTATGGGTTTAAACCCGCTAAGAAATGGGTAGGTGAATTTTAAATGAGGGTATAATGGGTAAATCCTCTCATTAAGTTAAAGATGATGGAAAATTCCCCTAAAAACTCACATTACTAAACCACAGGTCGAAATTGCAAGAGGCATATAGATTTGAGGGACTACTGAGAAAATACTAAGACCTGAGGGAATAATTTGCAAATATGGATGATTTAAGAGACTAATATGTGATTAACCCTTTAAAATAATACTCATATCATTTGAAAAACCTGGCCACTATTCTAAAGAGATGGCATTGTTAAACAATAAACTAAACTATGAATTCTGCCACCTGTAAAGTCTACAACAGAATTTCTTTGTTAATTAAATCTTTACAGTTAATGAAAATAGAATCTAGCTGTGGTGGAAGTGGATTTCTTCTGCCGGTGTTTTAAATGAGCAGTGTTAGATATTTCCAAAGAAAAAAATAGCATTGTTTGCACAAGAATCCTGAATTTGATGAAAATGAAATCAATCAGAGTACTTTTTGAAAAGGTCAGATTACTGTAAAAACTCAAGCAATCTGAATACTTTGAATAGAAAACACATTGAGAAATTTCAGTAAATTAAAGCCCAACTCCCATTGATGCCTATCTTCTGATCCTCACTGTGAACTTCTATGAAGTTATGAGTTAGTGCTCATGAGTTTGTTAAATTTGATTTGTCAGGACATCCACAGTTAAACCCAAAACTATATTCTTATACGAGTCAAGGAGTAGGAGAATTGAATTTGAAAACACACAAAAAAAAAGAATTTGAGAGAATTTTTTTTTAGAAAAAAGTGATTTTCGAATGAGTCATCTAGGAAGGTTATCAAAAACCCTTTTTAAATATATAAAAGACCTCATGATAACAGTACAAGTTTTATAAGCTTTATCATCGCAGCAAGAAAAGAAACAAAATAATAACTCAGGAAGGATGCAAAAGAAATGCATACAGTCATCAAACAAATGGAAGCGTAAGTGCCACCAAGAAAGTGTTAAGTAGCACCATGCATTTTCCACAAAATTTGACCAATAGATGTCTGGGTTAAGTTAAACGGATTGCCTTAAAAACGCATGCGGTCCGTCTAAATTGCTTCATGCATATTTTCATAGAATGGTTCAATTACAACCCATTATTCCAAGCATATGTCTGTTGCAAAGTGAGCAATACTGTGCAAGTAAGAATAGTAGGTTTCAAAGTTGAACATAAACTATTTTAATATAAATAACTTCCTAAATAGTGACAGCAGGAGGATTTAGTAGAGATACAATCTCATCCAAGTATCGTTTTTACCTTAACAGATTCAACTGGACCCATCTTCATACATTCCTCTCGAACTTCTTCCTCTAGCTCCGAAGAAGAGTCTCATCAGCCTGACAATGAAAAAATGAAATGAAAAACGAACCACTGATGAGCAAATAATTATGATTTCAGAACCTAAAAAAGCCAACTCATAGATTACAACGGGTGAAAATAAAAACAAAAACAACCCTAAAAACAAAATTGTTGATATGATTCTACATGACCATTTTGATATGCTTACCCTCAATTCAGCAGGTTTAAACATATTCCGTGAGGACAATAGTCGTTGGAATTGACACCTTTGCATCATCATGGCCACCTAGGTGAAATAAAGGTGAAGGCTACAAAAGTGACCAATTAGCGCAACATATGATACTAATGATGATTATCTGAACCAAGCACAATTACACAGTCAAAATAAATATAAAACTTGCAGGAGGGTTCTGGCTCATCAAAGTGACAATACTGTCGATTCTTCCATCCCTGTTATCGTGAATTACATCCTTTTTATTCATTTTGCTGAATCTTGCTAACTCCAACTCCTTTGGATTCTAAGATTTCTCTCCACCTGTCTTTGTTAGATGTTATCACTCTGCCAATCTTATCAAGTAAGAAATATCACTATCCAACAACACACAACAAGAGACCCTATTTCACACGTCTTGTCAGCTCATCACAAGCACAAATGTACTTGATTTTGCTTGAAAAAGGATGTGTGGTTTCTACGTAACAAAAATTGTTCAGAAGAATGCAGTAACCATTATTCTGGACTTAATGAAAGCAAAAGTAAAAAATCTTTTCACTTTTTTCCTAAATTGCACGGTTATGGGTACGGGTACTGGTACGGATACAGGTAGGGGACAAGGCAATTGTAAAAGGTAGGTTAAGAGGACACGGCTATATAAGGGTATGTTATGTATATTTATATGTATTAAAATTAATAATTTACATAAGATCAATATTGTTTTTTTCATGTACGTGCGAACAATATATAAGAATAGATATGAAGTGTAGAATATACGTCAAAGAAGCGCATGAGGAGTGTTTTAAATCAAAACATGTATTATATTATTAAGTATACTGAATAAACGTGATGCAAAAATTCAAGTGTCCAAGAAGTTTGGGTATGGGTACGAGTGCAATGCGGTCGTAATGGGTATAGCTTCTGATAGAGGTACCCAGGTAACATAGCTTTTTCATAGAAATAACTATCAAGCGGAAATCCAACCAATGGGATCTCCCAACATCTTATGCCAGGATGTAGATACAATCATACAGTTTCACTAACAAGTTAACCGTCAGATTCAGATTTAGATATCTGTCTATGGATACAGTATTCTCCGTGAGTTGAGCAATTTCAAGTGCTGAATCAAATATGAGATTGTTCCCCGATTCGATACAAGTTCAGTAACAAATAACTGTCAGATTCAGATTCAAATATCTGCAGATTTGTTTTCATTTGAGTGTTTGCAAGTATAAATGATTGGTGCATATGGAAGCAAAAATTCCTTTTCGAGAATCCCTACTCATATTGGGTAATACTGGAATATGGCCATAGAAAGAATTATTTCAAATTCATAATACATCCCTACTGATGTCAATGTTGAAAATTGCAATGATAATATTAAATATACTAGATGAACATATATTTCATAACAATTCATCAAATATATTGGTTTATATGCCTAGTCCCTTCTGATGTTAACATTCAAACATGCCATGATAAACGTAACTACTAGATAAACATATGTTTCACAACTAAACTCATCAAAATATGTTCTTATCCATTTATTTTTATCCTCCTAAGTCCACAATGGTTGTTTTGCTTGCTTACACGATATAACTATTTAGCCATAAAATAACAATAAAAACATAGAATAACAATACTTAGGTGATATAAGAATTAAAATTTAGTGCAGTAGCAGAAACTAATTTAATTTAGATCCCTACATGAATCAGCATATTCTCACACTTCAACAGCTAATATGTGATAACAAAACGCATCAAATATATTGGTACTTATATCCCTAGTGATGTCAACATTGAAAGATGTCATGAAAAATGTAAACTATACTAGATAAACATGTGTTTCATAAGAAAACTCATCAAATATGTTCGATCCCATTCATTTTATCCTCCTAAGTACACAATGGCAGTTGTGCTTGCCTACAAGTGTATAACTATAAACCATAGAAGAACAATATTTACATGATATAAGAACTAAAATTTTAGTGCAATACAACAAACAGATTTCAATCTAGATTCTTATGTGAATCGGTATACGCCACACTTCAACAGCTACTGTGTGTAATATGCATGACTTCTAAAGTAAAATTATGTGGGAGAGGAATAATGTAAGAATTATTTGATACATAAACAGTAAATGTCAAGTCTAATTATGCAAACACGTTAACAGATGAAAGAACTCATGTGACTAGTTAGACAACCAAAGACATGTTTCAACATACATGGTTAGACCTTACCCCACCCAAGAATCTTGTCTTCAACTCTCTTTAGTTTCTTCTTCTTCTTTTTATCTTGCTGCTTGGCAATAAATTTATCCCCTGCAGATGGACATAGAGGCATAAACTTTTTATTATGACACTACAACCATTAAGTAAAAAAGATTTCATGCAACTGGGTTAAAATACTTACCTTTTTGCTCAAACTTCGCTTGACTAACAGACATAGGGATCTTACCCCCTGGACGGAATGGCGCACCATCCAAAATTTTAATTGCCAAAGCGACAGAAGGTTCCTTAATAACAAAAATTTAAATTGAAAATTGAATCTTTGAACTATTTGCAAAGACTATACAAATTATTTTAACTAAGCACAAAATCAAAAGGATACCTTCAAATATGACACAAGTGCATCTCCCTTGGTTCTACCTGTTTCTTTATCAACATAGATCTTCACTGAGGCTTCTTCGCTTCAGGATCCTAGAGATGATGCTATCAAATTAGTGACAAGCATGAGGATAACAAGAGCGAAGGTACACTCATTATAATAGAATAAGAACTAATTATGCTGTTTTGAAAATAACATGCCTCTTTTCCTTCATAACTCAATCAAAGTGTCCCAAGTGAGAACAGTGAATAGACCGACAAACAATCTAACAGAAGGCTGATCCTAATAAACAGTCTTATATTCTTAGCTTGATCAAAATCTGTCAATACAGCAAAACACCTTGTGTAACCATTTGAAATCTTTATCTCTTAACTTACTCTAATTGAAACAGATCAACAAGCCAATGAAGATTGCGTGTAAAAGAAAACTGTTGAGTCCAAATATTTGAACATGAAGACTAGGTGTAAACTGATGTGTAGCTGTAGGTATAAAAACAAAATAGACATCTAACAATATTAACTGCAGACAAATTCAGCTTTTCAATATTGATTGCAGATTTTTCAATTTTGAAGAACTAGCAAAGCTCATAAATTTAGAATGTTTCGTTTACCTCTTTTATGATGCCGCATTTGGAAAACACTTCCACGATCTGTAATAAATGTTTGAAATTAGTTTCAAGCCGAGCAACATTTAGAAGAAGAGTGGCTAATTTCTTGCATGCCAGAATCATTATCTATTTGCTGAACTAGATGGCAGCAGCTTAAAAGTCCACTTACTTCTTCAACAGTAACATCATCAGGCAAACCAGTGACATAGACATGTGTATTGACCTTCAAGTCAAACCAACTATCTGGAGGTTTATTTGCTTCCTGCCAAGGTACAATTTGTAAAAGTTTCAGCAACCTCCCAAATATCATAATATATGCAAGATTTAACTTCCATAGATATCACAATATATGCTAGATTTCAGATCCATCACAATTTACTTTGTAATATCCAAGTAAGCTACCAAAACAAAAAAAAAAAAAACCTAAATGCATAGTGTAGATCTGATAGACAACAAATAAATTATGCAACTATCAAAGACAGAACCCTCACTGGCAACTCTTTGAAAACAAACCAATAGGAATATCAGGAGCCATAACAAGCAGATATATAAACTTCATCAAGAGAACTACAAAAAGAAAAGGGATTCACAATGTACCTTCTTTTCAGTGGACTTCTCAGGCAGCTTTCGCTTTGCATCTGGCACTGTCTCAGCTTTCTCAGTAACAGGAGGATTTTCTTCCTTTACAGCTGTTTCTGCAACATTTACTGTGGGAAATACCTCTTCATCATGTGCAAATGTCATCTCCTCCAGTCCAGATTGCCTTTTTAATTGACAAATTGTCCTTCAGGAAAATTGGAACAAATATCAGATAATATACGAACAGTAAACAGAACAGCACAAACCACTTAACAATAAGACAACAGAACATTTATGTACAGAATAACACAAATAAAACTGTGGTAAGCAAGCATCAAATTACCAACACTACCTAAGAAATAAATTAGAAGAAAAGAATACTAAATTTTAAAAAACAGAACTAGTGTATACAAAATTTAAAGTGAAACTAGAAGCTAAAAAATAAGACAGTAAAGCAACTGATTCCATATTAACTCAAGGCGGAAAGCACTTCAAAAGAGCAATTAGCAACATCATCATCAGTATACATAAAGAAATAAAGACTAGGATAAGCACCCTCAAGACGAGAGATTAAGATCTGAATACTCCCTTTCTCCTATTGAAATGCTTGGATTTGCATGCATTAGGATAGTATAATAGTTTTTCCAAGTTGGGCCCAGTGCACATGAACATGAATGCCCGTACTAGAATTTTGCCAACCATAAAAAGAAAGAATCAAAATATTTAAAATAATGATAAAAAGATAATTCAATCATTATTAACTCTTTCTATGTGCATGAGACCCACATGAAATTATTTTTTGCAATTTTATGGGATCTCAATGCACTATAGAGAGAGAGAGAGACCAACATAAAGCTGATATTTTTGGTCAACCCTTGATACTGAGGAAAAAGAGCAAAAAGTAACACATTGGCACCTGATATTTCTATTTACTTCCTTTCTTTCCCCACTGCTTTAATAGCTGCAAAATAAATTTCTCCACTCATAAGTAGAATTCTAAATGTGTTCCTTACCATACCCTAACCTTTATCATAATTATAATCAAAGATAACTTGCAACATATAGTCAGAATGAGGCCTCACTTGGGCAACGGTCTGGCATTACTGACACACGCTACTAACTTTTTTACTATTATCAAAGTATGTGTGCGTGCTTGTGCTTTTAATTACGACGAGCATAAATAATTGAAAATCGATATAGATGCATGAGGCATAGCAGCTAAGAATATGATCACATAGATCCACAAGTGAATCAACCATAAGCAAATATATGGAATCTAAGAATCGCATAGATGCATAAGTGAAATCGATATAAGCAAATAAAAGTATGAATCAACTATAGTTTAGCGGCAACAATCTAAAGACAAAACTTTACAAAGTTAACCTTAAGCAGCGTTACTGTTTACAAACACACCTAAGGAACCCATGCTCTAAGGTGTGTTTGGCAATACTCCAAAACTGGGTCAGGACTGAACCTAGCACAATTTTAGGTGCTTTCCTGTTTGGCAAAAATTCGGGTCAATGTTGGTCCAGTTTTTATAAGCCAAAAAAAGCCCCATAAATTGGTTTTAGTTTGGACCTGGAGAGGGCTGGTCCAAACTAAAACCAAGCTAGTCCAAACTAAAACCAGTTTAGGATGAAACTAGGTCAGGACTGATCCAGGTCCAGTTTTTAACATTTTTCCAAACACCCCCTAAGATTGCGCTCCCATTTATAAGTAGTCTCATCATCATCAGTGAATTATTCTTCACCATCTGGCGGAGTTGATGGCCTTTCATCAGTATCTACCTCTGTTCTCTCATTGACTCCATCCCCGAGCTCACCATTGGTGCCATTTTTAAGAGCCTCTGCCTCCGCCTCTTTCACCTCCTTCTCCCATTTCGCAAAGTCATCGCCAGCATTGTCCGGAAACTCTGCAACACACAGTATGTTATAAGTTGGGACCTGAAAATAGAACCAAACAATGGCATAAAAATCCGAAGAAGGAAGCTAACCTTGAGAATCCATTACTTCCAGTGCAAAATGGATTATAGGCACCAAAATAAGAAAGCAAGGAAAAGAGGGAACTTTGAACCATAGCATGAATAGCACACAAATTAGAAAGCAGGACGAAAGAGAAAATTTCAATTAAGAGAAAATGTATTCAAGGAACAAGACCGACCCGACCCATGTGTTTCTAGTTTCTACTCATCCCTAAGCCTAAGGAAAATAATAATAATAATAATAATAATAATAATAATAATAATAGTAATAAATAAAGAGGTAAACCTTCTGTTTAATGCTTATCTTAGCATCTTACAAAATCAATCCTGTATCAAGCAATGAATGAATACAAATAAAAATAATCTAACCTTCCAACTAAGAAACCCCATATTTCAAACGACGCAAAATGCACGACTAGTCATGAGTTAAACAAGAACACATGGGAAATATCAGCCACCTCCCGTTACAACGAAAAATATTAATAATAAAAACAGCAAAGCTACGTCTAAAAGATCAAATAACAACCCCAAATCACTAAATCGCAAATCTCTTCCCCTTCATGATACCTTTGTTGGCGGCTTGGGGCTTATCACCTAACTATAACACTAGCACTTATTATATCTTAAACAACAAAAACAAGAAAAATCGATATTACAACTAAAATGATACGAAAAATAAGAATCAATATTTAACAAGACAATACAGTGTAAAAATCTTGAGCTAGGAAAATTCACACGGTGAATAACAACAACAAAACTTCAATGGAAATGATGCTTAAAAACAATGAGAACATTATATCTCAACACTAAAATGAATTCGTCATAATACCAGCCATATCTCAAACAAGAGCAAAACCAACTTTCAAAAGAAAGATAAGGCAAAATTTTTATAAAGTACTAGACATCAACATAATTAGTGATTGCAATTTGTACAGTTAAATTACATTCTCCATCCTCAGTTCTCATGCACAAGGAGACCCACTATAACAGAGTGAACACAAATTACAACCAGCATATCACGTCTTCTGTAGAAAAAGTTTTGCACAAGAAACATATATCAATCTGCTTCCAGCTCTGCACCAAACTGCTCCAGTCTCGCAGCATCAGCATCGTAATCACGAATAAGAGCATGGTTGACAGTACCATCATCTTCACTGCATGTACCAAGTTGCCGCCAAACCTACAGCCAAGAGAGGGATAGCAGTTAGGTATATATACAAGTCACTGCCAAATGACAATCGAACATCATGGATAATATCTAGGGTAAATTGCATAGAACCCTGTAGTATCGCTGTTTTCAAAGGGCGGTTTCACTTTTCCAGAAACACCTCCTGGGTTAAATTTTTCTGACTCTTTTACCCTAGGTGAAATTTTGGCAGATATTGCCTACGATATTTATATATTCAATTACTACTAAATATATGTTAAATAAGTGCAAGACTAGTTGTTCTGCACAATCTACAACAATGAAACAACAGGGATACATAGTTCAAACCAGCGATACTAAGGGGTCTATGTGCTTTAACCCTAATATCTATGGCTAATATACATACTAAGGGGTCTATGTGCTTTAAGCCTAATATCTATGGCGAATATACAATCAGTCTTGCATAGGTTTACAAAGCCTAAATCGATCTTATCTCTCTCATCTAAGTGACCAAACAGAGAAATGAATTTCATGCAAATTTCTAGTCAGACTCAACCCATGACAGAAAATGAAAGATTCTGAACCTTAAGAAAATAGTACTTTTGGCTAGAAAGGGCGAAAACAAATGTTCCATTGAACATAACCTGATGTGTAAGTGGTTTCTAGCAAGTTCAGGCACAATTGGTAAGTTTCTCCCCAGTTCATGTTGCCTCTAGCAATGAAACTTAAATTGCAGAAAATTTACATAAGAGCGTAAACGTAGCCATTTATGAGAGACAGACTAGTCGTGTACCATGCGTAGATATATAGGGCATCAGTTTACAATACCAAGCAGACTGTAAGGATTTGGAATGGATTGAATCTTGGCTTCCAAGAATACCTAGCTTAGGAATTACATTCAATTGTTTTCATAAACATAGTTATTCCATCTTGTTTATAAGTACAGCATAACCTTCCAGTTGATATCTTGATATAGATGCACATTTTTTAAAGTTTAAATCAAAATACACCTAATGATAATGGTGTTTTGCATACGCAGAAAGAAACCATTGAGCTCCCTCTATTGATCGGTGGAAGATGCACGTCTATGGCGGTGCATTTGTGTGTGATTTGCCCAAGTATATTAAATGAATTAGTGAGGTAAAATGCCACAGCAATGCGTATCTTGCTGCTGGTGGTGCCATGGTGGTGGCAGGGTAGTTGGTGGTGGTTGAGGTCGCTAGGATAGAAATCACAAACTGCACAACTGATACTAAAACCAATTCTCAGCCCTAAAATCAAGTTAATGCATCATAAACACCCTTACAAGCTATGATTATGCTAGCCTGAAACAGTGCTTAGAACTGCTATGATCGTGGTCTTTTTCATTGCCTAGTAAATTAGGTCAGGAAGAGCCTGTTGAAACTTCAGAAGTTCCAATAGCATGTAGTTTATGATAGGTTATTTATTCATATGACAAAATCATGTAGAAACACTTTTATTTATTTATTTATTTTTATTGATTGAAACAGTTGAAGTTTTGCGTGAGACACTTACCAGACAAGTATTATGTAGTTGCAGACAAAAGTGAAACTAGAATAGCTATTGCAATAAACTGAAAGAAACGTACCATCTGCCATTCAGGAGCTCAATGCACTTAGCACCATCTCTTCGATCCTTGAACTTCACTAAAATGACACCTTGTGGGTGATTTTCACACACCTGCAAAAATACATTTATCAATAAAATACATTAAACAAAAAATTATCAAAATTCAGTTGACTGCCACAGTATGCCATTTATTGGTGACAATGCACATAAAAAGATTAACGAGATATGAAGGAGAATGAGGTTGACATGTAACAAGAAAATGAGTACAATTTATGAGATATCAAGGAGAATGAGTTTGGCATCTAACAAAAAAGTTTGCAATGTATTTCATCTGCTTTAGTTCCCTTAGCCTATTCACCTCATACATACTATGTATATTACAATAGATGCTGCTCCTGACGGAGAATTTCAGCATATATGTTATGAAACTTAATAATATCTTTAAACAAACTTCAATAACCTGGATTTCTATTCATCCATTCTTGATAAAAAGAACTTCTATCCAACTTGGGCATCATCAATCTTCTTCAAGTACGACCATGTAATTCTATGATACTTCAGCATTTAAATTAATTCCCAAGCTTCCTTCGAAATGAACCACATCCCGCCATGATTATTTAATATAGTTTTACAATTATAAAAGGTGGGAATAGACGCATCTGAGGCAGCATTACCTGGTTTCACAACATTTTGCTTAGAAACTTCCGTGTAACAAAGAAAGCAAAAAAATAAAACATCATTGTGTTTAAGGAATTGAAAGGCTAAGGAAAGAATAAGGAAAAGTTTTAACAAGTGTTATATTAATCCCATAGGCAACACTGCCAAAGTCATAAAAAACATGCACCACAAATTTTAAACCGTTTAATGTCTTGAGATAAACAAAGAAATAATGCTAAGTAGCATTTTAATCCTCTGATGGGTGTGTGTGACTGTGTACGTGTGCCTATGTCATGCTCAGTAGCTATCATATCAGTCACCTCAGGACACTTGACACGTGTCACATGACTGTAGTGTTGACCGCACACAGAACTTGATTCTATGGCATCATACGCAAACTGTACCAAAATTAAGATCACAAGATGCAGGTCATCCTGGATAATGATAAATACCTTCAACAGAGCAGTTTTAGGAGACAGCCATATGGAGTATCATGATATTTTCACACATGACATGATGGCATGAAATGTTTTTAAGTATATGAAGGCAAAATTAACATGCAAGAGACTCTCAAAAGTACAAATGTGATGATGTATGTCATGGTTGTAAGTAACTTAATGAACGTGGATGAAAAACTTTTGCAAATACCCCATGTTTTTGGACGCATATAAACTGAGAGCTAATAATTGCATCAAATGATTGTTTGCTATGTCTTTTGTGCCTCACCACCGAAGAAATAAGGAGAAATGATAGTGATTTGCATGTCATATATATGATAATCTATGCCAAAAATATTTTCATTATCCCTTTGCTTAATAGTTGTCTTTCTCCTTCTAAAACTAGATTCAGAAGGGCTGCATGAGTGAAGAAGTCTTTAGCCATGTTCATATATTGAAAAATCATTAAATTACTAACTATGAAATAACGTAAGATCTATGATGAAACTATGCAGCAATCTCGAGCTAGTCTGAGATTGAATAATGCACTTGGTAAGAGGAATTTAAAATAGGGTTAATTGCATATTACTCCTTAAATCATCCATCATTGGAAGTTAGTCCCTCAAATCTCAATATTTGCTCATTAGTCCCTCAAATCTACAGTTATATTGCAATTTCATCCTTCTGTTATTTTCTCTAACCATGGTTGGGTTAACCCTTAACCTAACATTTGTAATTACCCAAATACCCTCTAGTATATGTTTCCTCTCAAAGCAACCTAATGGCTGCTCAGTTCTCAAATTCTTCCAGCTCTCTAAAAGGGAAACAACATCCCCAAATCAAGTGAAACTGTGAAATTGACGAAGAATTCTCCCCATCTAACATAGTTTGAGATAATAAAGAAAAAAAAACCCAACTTTTTACTTTAGAACATTAAAAGGGATGATGAGAAATGGATAGCGTGGAAAATTTAGAGGATTATATAGGGTTTAGAGGGAACATTACCATGGAAAGAACTCTAAAATGGGTTTGGAGGCGTCCTTGACAGTTGGGGAAGAACTTTTTGGGTTTGGGTTTGAGGATAAGTGGGTTATGGGTTTAAACCCGCTAAGAAATGGGTAGGTGAATTTTAAATGAGGGTATAATGGGTAAATCCTCTCATTAAGTTAAAGATGATGGAAAATTCCCCTAAAAACTCACATTACTAAACCACAGGTCGAAATTGCAAGAGGCATATAGATTTGAGGGACTACTGAGAAAATACTAAGACCTGAGGGAATAATTTGCAAATATGGATGATTTAAGAGACTAATATGTGATTAACCCTTTAAAATAATACTCATATCATTTGAAAAACCTGGCCACTATTCTAAAGAGATGGCATTGTTAAACAATAAACTAAACTATGAATTCTGCCACCTGTAAAGTCTACAACAGAATTTCTTTGTTAATTAAATCTTTACAGTTAATGAAAATAGAATCTAGCTGTGGTGGAAGTGGATTTCTTCTGCGGTGTTTTAAATGAGCAGTGTTAGATATTTCCAAAGAAAAAATAGCATTGTTTGCACAAGAATCCTGAATTTGATGAAAATGAAATCAATCAGAGTACTTTTGAAAAGGTCAGATTACTGTAAAACTCAAGCAATCTGAATACTTTGAATAGAAAACACATTGAGAAATTTCAGTAAATTAAAGCCCAACTCCCATTGATGCCTATCTTCTGATCCTCACTGTGAACTTCTATGAAGTTATGAGTTAGTGCTCATGAGTTTGTTAAATTTGATTTGTCAGGACATCCACAGTTAAACCCAAAACTATATTCTTATCTGAGTCAAGGAGTAGGAGAATTGAATTTGAAAACACACAAAAAAGAATTTGAGAGAATTTTTTTAGAAAAAGTGATTTTGAATGAGTCATCTAGGAAGGTTATCAAAACCCTTTTAAATATATAAAAGACCTCATGATAACAGTACAAGTTTTATAAGCTTTATCATCGCAGCAAGAAAAGAAACAAAATAATAACTCAGGAAGGATGCAAAAGAAATGCATACAGTCATCAAACAAATGGAAGCGTAAGTGCCACCAAGAAAGTGTTAAGTAGCACCATGCATTTTCCACAAAATTTGACCAATAGATGTCTGGGTTAAGTTAAACGGATTGCCTTAAAAACGCATGCGGTCCGTCTAAATTGCTTCATGCATATTTTCATAGAATGGTTCAATTACAACCCATTATTCCAAGCATATGTCTGTTGCAAAGTGAGCAATACTGTGCAAGTAAGAATAGTAGGTTTCAAAGTTGAACATAAACTATTTTTAATATAAATAACTTCCTAAATAGTGACAGCAGGAGGATTTAGTAGAGATACAATCTCATCCAAGTATCGTTTTTTTACCTTAACAGATTCAACTGGACCCATCTTCATACATTCCTCTCGAACTTCTTCCTCTAGCTCCGGAAGAAGAGTCTCATCAGCCTGACAATGAAAAAATGAAATGAAAAACGAACCACTGATGAGCAAATAATTATGATTTCAGAACCTAAAAAAGCCAACTCATAGATTACAACGGGTGAAAATAAAAACAAAAACAACCCTAAAAACAAAATTGTTGATATGATTCTACATGACCATTTTGATATGCTTACCCTCAATTCAGCAGGTTTAAACATATTCCGTGAGGACAATAGTCGTTGGAATTGACACCTTTGCATCATCATGGCCACCTAGGTGAAATAAAGGTGAAGGCGACAAAAGTGACCAATTAGCGCAACATATGATACTAATGATGATTATCTGAACCAAGCACAATTACACAGTCAAAAATAAATATAAAAACTTGCAGGAGGGTTCTGGCTCATCAAAGTGACAATACTGTCGATTCTTCCATCCCTGTTATCGTGAATTACATCCTTTTTATTCATTTTGCTGAATCTTGCTAACTCCAACTCCTTTGGATTCTAAGATTTCTCTCCACCTGTCTTTGTTAGATGTTATCACTCTGCCAATCTTATCAAGTAAGAAATATCACTATCCAACAACACACAACAAGAGACCCTATTTCACACGCCTTGTCAGCTCATCACAAGCACAAATGTACTTGATTTTGCTTGAAAAGGATGTGTGGTTTCTACGTAACAAAAATTGTTCAGAAGAATGCAGTAACCATTATTCTGGACTTAATGAAAGCAAAAGTAAAAAATCTTTTCACTTTTTTCCTAAATTGCACGGTTATGGGTACGGGTACTGGTACGGATACAGGTAGGGGACAAGGCAATTGTAAAAGGTAGGTTAAGAGGACACGGCTATATAAGGGTATGTTATGTATATTTATATGTATTAAAATTAATAATTTACATAAGATCAATATTGTTTTTTCATGTAATGCGAACAATATATAAGAATAGATATGAAGTGTAGAATATACGCCAAAGAAGCATGAGGAGTGTTTTAAATCAAAACATGTATTATATTATTAAGTATACGCCTGAATAAACGTATGCAAAAATTCAAGTGTCCAAGAAGTTTGGGTATGGGTACGAGTACGGTACGTGTCAGGTACGGGTATAGCTTCTGATAGAGGTACCCAGGTAACATAGCTTTTTTCATAGAAATAACTATCAACGTGAAATCCAACCAATGGGATCTCCCAACATCTTATGCCAGGATGTAGATACAATCATACAGTTTCACTAACAAGTTAACCGTCAGATTCAGATTTAGATATCTGTCTATGGATACAGTATTCTCCGTGAGTTGAGCAATTTCAAGTGCTGAATCAAATATGAGATTGTTCCCAGATTCGATACAAGTTCAGTAACAAATAACTGTCAGATTCAGATTCAAATATCTGCAGATTTGTTTTCATTTGAGTGTTTGCAAGTATAAATGATTGGTGCATATGGAAGCAAAAATTCCTTTTCGAGAATCCCTACTCATATTGGGTAATACTGGAATATGGCCATAGAAAGAATTATTTCAAATTCATAATACATCCCTACTGATGTCAATGTTGAAAATTGCAATGATAATATTAAATATACTAGATGAACATATATTTCATAACAATTCATCAAATATATTGGTTTATATGCCTAGTCCCTTCTGATGTTAACATTCAAACATGCCATGATAAACGTAACTACTAGATAAACATATGTTTCACAACTAAACTCATCAAAATATGTTCTTATCCATTTATTTTTATCCTCCTAAGTCCACAATGGTTGTTTTGCTTGCTTACACGTATATAACTATTTAGCCATAAAATAACAATAAAAAACATAGAATAACAATACTTAGGTGATATAAGAATTAAAATTTAGTGCAGTAGCAGAAACTAATTTAATTTAGATCCCTACATGAATCAGCATATTCTCACACTTCAACAGCTAATATGTGATAACAAAACGCATCAAATATATTGGTACTTATATCCCTAGTGATGTCAACATTGAAAGATGTCATGAAAAATGTAAACTATACTAGATAAACATGTGTTTCATAAGAAAACTCATCAAAATATGTTCAGATCCGATTCATTTTATCCTCCTAAGTACACAATGGCAGTTGTGCTTGCCTACAAGTGTATAACTATAAACCATAGAAGAACAATATTTACATGATATAAGAACTAAAATTTTAGTGCAATACAACAAACAGATTTCAATCTAGATTCTTATGTGAATCGGTATACGCTCACACTTCAACAGCTACTGTGTGTAATATGCATGACTTCTAAAGTAAAATTATGTGGGAGAGGAATAATGTAAGAATTATTTGATACATAAACAGTAAATGTCAAGTCTAATTATGCAAACACGTTAACAGATGAAAGAACTCATGTGACTAGTTAGACAACCAAAGACATGTTTCAACATACATGGTTAGACCTTACCCCACCCAAGAATCTTGTCTTCAACTCTCTTTAGTTTCTTCTTCTTCTTTTTATCTTGCTGCTTGGCAATAAATTTATCCCCTGCAGATGGACATAGAGGCATAAACTTTTATTATGACACTACAACCATTAAGTAAAAAGATTTCATGCAACTGGGTTAAAATACTTACCTTTTGCTCAAACTTGCTTGACTAACAGACATAGGGATCTTACCCCTGGACGGAATGGCACCATCCAAAATTTTAATTGCCAAAGCGACAGAAGGTTCCTTAATAACAAAAATTTAAATTGAAAATTGAATCTTTGAACTATTTGCAAAGACTATACAAATTATTTTAACTAAGCACAAAATCAAAAGGATACCTTCAAATATGACACAAGTGCATCTCCCTTGGTTCTACCTGTTTCTTTATCAACATAGATCTTCACTCGAGGCTTCTTCGTTTCAGGATCCTAGAGATGATGCTATCAAATTAGTGACAAGCATGAGGATAACAAGAGCGAAGGTACACTCATTATAATAGAATAAGAACTAATTATGCTGTTTTGAAAATAACATGCCTCTTTTCCTTCATAACTCAATCAAAGTGTCCCAAGTGAGAACAGTGAATAGACCCGACAAACAATCTAACAGAAGGCTGATCCTAATAAACAGTCTTATATTCTTAGCTTGATCAAAATCTGTCAATACAGCAAAACACCTTGTGTAACCATTTGAAATCTTTATCTCTTAACTTACTCTAATTGAAACAGATCAACAAGCCAATACGAGAAGATTGCGTGTAAAAGAAAACTGTTGAGTCCAAATATTTGAACATGAAGACTAGGTGTAAACTGATGTGTAGCTGTAGGTATAAAAAAACAAAATAGACATCTAACAATATTAACTGCAGACAAATTCAGCTTTTCAATATTGATTGCAGATTTTTCAATTTTGAAGAACTAGCAAAGCTCATAAATTTAGAATGTTTCGTTTACCTCTTTTATGATGCATTTGGAAAACACTTCCACGATCTGTAATAAATGTTTGAAATTAGTTTCAAGCCGAGCAACATTTAGAAGAAGAGTGGCTAATTTCTTGCATGCCAGAATCATTATCTATTTGCTGAACTAGATGGCAGCAGCTTAAAAGTCCACTTACTTCTTCAACAGTAACATCATCAGGCAAACCAGTGACATAGACATGTGTATTGACCTTCAAGTCAAACCAACTATCTGGAGGTTTATTTGCTT
Source organism: Asparagus setaceus (assembly GCA_012295165.1). Lineage (NCBI taxonomy): Eukaryota > Viridiplantae > Streptophyta > Magnoliopsida > Asparagales > Asparagaceae > Asparagus > Asparagus setaceus. Next base: position 7,996,096 of record CM022710.1, read on the forward strand.
CCTGCCAAGGTACAATTTGTAAAAGTTTCAGCAACCTCCCAAATATCATAATATATGCAAGATTTAACTTCCATAGATATCACAATATATGCTAGATTTCAGATCCATCACAATTTACTTTTGTAATATCCAAGTAAGCTACCAAAACAAAAAAAAAAAAAACCTAAATGCATAGTGTAGATCTGATAGACAACAAATAAATTATGCAACTATCAAAGACAGAACCCTCACTGGCAACTCTTTGAAAACAAACCAATAGGAATATCAGGAGCCATAACAAGCAGATATATAAACTTCATCAAGAGAACTACAAAAGAAAAGGGATTCACAATGTACCTTCTTTTCAGTGGACTTCTCAGGCAGCTTTCTTTGCATCTGGCACTGTCTCAGCTTTCTCAGTAACAGGAGGATTTTCTTCCTTTACAGCTGTTTCTGCAACATTTACTGTGGGAAATACCTCTTCATCATGTGCAAATGTCATCTCCTCCAGTCCAGATTCGTCTTTTTAATTGACAAATTGTCCTTCAGGAAAATTGGAACAAATATCAGATAATATACGAACAGTAAACAGAACAGCACAAACCACTTAACAATAAGACAACAGAACATTTATGTACAGAATAACACAAATAAAACTGTGGTAAGCAAGCATCAAATTGCCAACACTACCTAAGAAATAAATTTAGAAGAAAAGAATACTAAATTTTAAAAAACAGAACTAGTGCCAACAAAATTTAAAGTGGAACCAGAAGGCAAAAATAAGACAGTAAAGCAACTGATTCCAGATTATGTTAACCCAAGGTGGAAAGGACTTCAAAAGAGCAATTAGCAACATCATCATCAGTAAACATAAAGAATCAAAGACTAGAATAAGCACCCACAAGATGAGAGATTAAGATCTAAATACTCCCTTTCTCCTTTAGAAATGCTTGGATTTACATGCATCAGGAATCGATAATAGTTTTTCCAAGTTGGGCCCAGTGCACATGAACAGGAATACCCGTACGAGAATTTTGGCAACCATAAAAAGAAAGAATCACAATATTTACAGCTCCTACTAGTTATCTAGTATAAATCGTCTGGTTACCAAGTAAGAATATAAACTAGCTACTGCCATCTTAAGCAGGAAAGTATTCAATTATTCATATTTAAGACATTATCAAGCATAAACTTTGAATAAGGCTCTTCCCTCATTAGGGGAAAATCTCAATTGTCCCATTGTAGTAAGAATATAAATTAACTACTGCCATCTTAAGCAGGAAAGTGTTCAAATATTCATATTATGACATTACCAAGCATAAACTTTCGGAACATAGCTCCTCCTATGTAGGTAAAAAAATCTCAATTGTCCCATTATAGTACCATTATAGTAGATCGCTTCATGTTTTCTTCCTAACAAGACCCTATATGACATTCACATTCTCAATAAATTCTTTCCAAGAACATCTCCTACTTACTAACAAGTTTGATTGCTCTTACTTGAATATATGAAATGTGCAAGTTGAAAAAATAAAATAAGAGAGAGAGAGAGACCAACATAAAGCTGATATTTTTGGTCAACCCTTGATACTGAGGAAAAAGAGCAAAAAGTAACACATTGGCACCTGATATTTCTATTTACTTCCTTTCTTTCCCCACTGCTTTAATAGCTGCAAAATAAATTTCTCCACTCATAAGTAGAATTCTAAATGTGTTCCTTACCATACCCTAACCTTTATCATAATTATAATCAAAGATAACTTGCAACATATAGTCAGAATGAGGCCTCACTTGGGCAACGGTCTGGCATTACTGACACACTACTAACTTTTTACTATTATCAAAGTATGTGTGCGTGCTTGTGCTTTTAATTACGACGAGCATAAATAATTGAAAATCGATATAGATGCATGAGGCATAGCAGCTAAGAATATGATCACATAGATCCACAAGTGAATCAACCATAAGCAAATATATGGAATCTAAGAATCGCATAGATGCATAAGTGAAATCGATATAAGCAAATAAAAGTATGAATCAACTATAGTTTAGCACGGCAACAATCTAAAGACAAACTTTACAAAGTTAACCTTAAGCGGCGTTCTTGTTTACAAACACACCTAAGGAACCCATGCTCTAAGGTGTGTTTGGCAATACTCAAAAGCGGGTCGGATCGAACCTAGCACAATTTTAGGTGCTTTCTCGTTTGGCAAAATTGGTCAATGTTGGTCCAGTTTTTATAAGCCAAAAAGCATAAATTGGTTTTAGTTTGGACAGGAGAGTGGTCCAAACTAAAACCAGCTAATCAAACTAAAACCAGGTTTAGGATGAAACTAGGTCGGGACTGATCAGTCCGCTTTTAACATTTTTCCAAACACCCCTAAGATTGCTCCCATTTATAAGTAGTCTCATCATCATCGGTGAATTATTCTTCACCATCGGCGGAGTTGATGGCCTTTCATCGATATCTACCTCTGTTCTCTCATTGACTCCATCCCAGAGCTCACCATTGGTGCCATTTTTAAGAGCCTCTGCCTCCGCCTCCGCCTCTTTCACCTCCTTCTCCCATTTCAGCAAAGTCATCGCCAGCATTGTCCGGAAACTCTGCAACACACAGTATGTTATAAGTTGGGACCTGAAAATAGAACCAAACAATGGCATAAAAATCCGAAGAAGCTAACCTTGAGAATCCATTACTTCCAGTGCAAAATGGATTATAGGCACCAAAATAAGAAAGCAAAGAAAAGAAACTTTGAACCATAGCATGAATAGCACACAAATTAGAAAGCAGGACGAAAGAGAAAATTTCAATTAAGAGAAAATGTATTCAAGGAACAAGACCGACCCGACCCATGTGTTTCTAGTTTCTACTCATCCCTAAGCCTAAGGAAAATAATAATAATAATAATAATAGTAATAAATAAAGAGGTAAACCTTCTGTTTAATGCTTATCTTAGCATCTTACAAAATCAATCCTGTATCAAGCAATGAATGAATACAAATAAAAATAATCTAACCTTCCAACTAAAGAAACCCATATTTCAAACGACGCAAAATGCACGACTAGTCATGAGTTAAACAAGAACACATGGGAAATATCAGCCACCTCCCGTTACAACGAAAAATATTAATAATAAAACAGCAAAGCTACGTCTAAAAGATCAAATAACAACCCCAAATCACTAAATCGCAAATCTCTTCCCCCATTCCTTTGTTGGCGGCTTGGGCTTATCACCTAACTATAACACTAGCACTTATTATATCTTAAACAACAAAAACAAGAAAAATCGATATTACAACTAAAATGATACGAAAAATAAGAATCAATATTTAACAAGACAATACAGTGTAAAAATCTTGAGCTAGGAAAATTCACACGGTGAATAACAACAACAAAACTTCAATGGAAATGATGCTTAAAAACAATGAGAACATTATATCTCAACACTAAAATGAATTCGTCATAATACCAGCCATATCTCAAACAAGAGCAAAACCAACTTTCAAAAGAAAGATAAGGCAAAATTTTTATAAAGTACTAGACATCAACATAATTAGTGATTGCAATTTGTACAGTTAAATTACATTCTCCATCCTCAGTTCTCATGCACAAGGAGACCCACTATAACAGAGTGAACACAAATTACAACCAGCATATCACGTCTTCTGTAGAAAAGTTTTGCACAAGAAACATATATCAATCTGCTTCCAGCTCTGCACCAAACTGCTCCAGTCTGCAGCATCAGCATCGTAATCACGAATAAGAGCATGGTTGACAGTACCATCATCTTCACTCGCGTACCAAGTTGCCGCCAAACCTACAGCCAAGAGAGGGATAGCAGTTAGGTATATATACAAGTCACTGCCAAATGACAATCGAACATCATGGATAATATCTAGGGTAAATTGCATAGAACCCTGTAGTATCGCTGTTTTCAAAGGCGGTTTCACTTTTCCAGAAACACCTCCTGGGTTAAATTTTTCTGACTCTTTTACCCTAGGTGAAATTTTGGCAGATATTGCCTACGATATTTATATATTCAATTACTACTAAATATATGTTAAATAAGTGCAAGACTAGTTGTTCTGCACAATCTACAACAATGAAACAACAGGGATACATAGTTCAAACCAGCGATACTAAGGGGTCTATGTGCTTTAACCCTAATATCTATGGCGAATATACATACTAAGGGGTCTATGTGCTTTAAGCCTAATATCTATGGCGAATATACAATCAGTCTTGCATAGGTTTACAAAGCCTAAATCGATCTTATCTCTCTCATCTAAGTGACCAAACAGAGAAATGAATTTCATGCAAATTTCTAGTCAGACTCAACCCATGACAGAAAATGAAAGATTCTGAACCTTAAGAAAATAGTACTTTTGGCTAGAAAGGGCGAAAACAAATGTTCCATTGAACATAACCTGATGTGTAAGTGGTTTCTAGCAAGTTCAGGCACAATTGGTAAGTTTCTCCCCAGTTCATGTTGCCTCTAGCAATGAAACTTAAATTGCAGAAAATTTACATAAGAGCGCAATAGCCATTTATGAGAGACAGACTAGTCGGTACCATGCGTAGATATATAGGGCATCAGTTTACAATACCAAGCAGACTGTAAGGATTTGGAATGGATTGAATCTTGGCTTCCAAGAATACCTAGCGCAGGAATTACATTCAATTGTTTTCATAAACATAGTTATTCCATCTTGTTTATAAGTACAGCATAACCTTCCAGTTGATATCTTGATATAGATGCACATTTTTAAAGTTTAAATCAAAATACACCTAATGATAATGGTGTTTTGCATCGCAGAAAGAAACCATTGAGCTCCCTCTATTGATCGGTGGAAGATGCGTCTATGGCGGTGCATTTGTGTGTGATTTGCCCAAGTATATTAAATGAATTAGTGAGGTAAAATGCCACAGCAATGCGTATCTTGCTGCTGGTGGTGCCATGGTGGTGGCAGGGTAGTTGGTGGTGGTTGAGGTCGCTAGGATAGAAATCACAAACTGCACAACTGATACTAAAACCAATTCTCAGCCCTAAAATCAAGTTAATGCATCATAAACACCCTTACAAGCTATGATTATGCTAGCCTGAAACAGTGCTTAGAACCGCTATGATCGTGGTCTTTTTCATTGCCTAGTAAATTAGGTCAGGAAGAGCCTGTTGAAACTTCAGAAGTTCCAATAGCATGTAGTTTATGATAGGTTATTTATTCATATGACAAAATCATGTAGAAACACTTTTATTTATTTATTTATTTTTATTGATTGAAACAGTTGAAGTTTTGCGTGAGACACTTACCAGACAAGTATTATGTAGTTGCAGACAAAAGTGAAACTAGAATAGCTATTGCAATAAACTGAAAGAAACGCATACCATCTGCCATTCAGGAGCTCAATGCACTTAGCACCATCTCTTGATCCTTGAACTTCACTAAAATGACACCTTGTGGGTGATTTTCACACACCTGCAAAAATACATTTATCAATAAAATACATTAAACAAAAATTATCAAAATTCAGTTGACTGCCACAGTATGCCATTTATTGGTGACAATGCACATAAAAGATTAACGAGATATGAAGGAGAATGAGGTTGACATGTAACAAGAAAATGAGTACAATTTATGAGATATCAAGGAGAATGAGTTTGGCATCTAACAAAAAGTTTGCAATGTATTTCATCTGCTTTAGTTCCCTTAGCCTATTCACCTCATACATACTATGTATATTACAATAGATGCTGCTCCTGACGGAGAATTTCAGCATATATGTTATGAAACTTAATAATATCTTTAAACAAACTTCAATAACCTGGATTTCTATTCATCCATTCTTGATAAAAGAACTTCTATCCAACTTGGGCATCATCAATCTTCTTCAAGTCGACCATGTAATTCTATGATACTTCAGCATTTAAATTAATTCCCAAGCTTCCTTGAAATGAACCACATCCCGCCATGATTATTTAATATAGTTTTACAATTATAAAAGGTGGGAATAGACGATCTGAGGCAGCATTACCTGGTTTCACAACATTTTGCTTAGAAACTTCCGTGTAACAAAGAAAGCAAAAAATAAAACATCATTGTGTTTAAGGAATTGAAAGGCTAAGGAAAGAATAAGGAAAAGTTTTAACAAGTGTTATATTAATCCCATAGGCAACACTGCCAAAGTCATAAAAACATGCACCACAAATTTTAAACCGTTTAATGTCTTGAGATAAACAAAGAAATAATGCTAAGTAGCATTTTAATCCTCTGATGGGTGTGTGTGACTGTGTACGTGTGCCTATGTCATGCTCAGTAGCTATCATATCAGTCACCTCAGGACACTTGACACGTGTCACATGACTGTAGTGTTGACCGCACACAGAACTTGATTCTATGGCATCATCTGCAAACTGTACCAAAATTAAGATCACAAGATGCAGGTCATCCTGGATAATGATAAATACCTTCAACAGAGCAGTTTTAGGAGACAGCCATATGGAGTATCATGATATTTTCACACATGACATGATGGCATGAAATGTTTTAAGTATATGAAGGCAAAATTAACATGCAAGAGACTCTCAAAAGTACAAATGTGATGATGTATGTCATGGTTGTAAGTAACTTAATGAACGTGGATGAAAAACTTTTGCAAATACCCCATGTTTTGGGCGATATAAACTGAGAGCTAATAATTGCATCAAATGATTGTTTGCTATGTCTTTTGTGCCTCACCACCGAAGAAATAAGGAGAAATGATAGTGATTTGCATGTCATATATATGATAATCTATGCCAAAATATTTTCATTATCCCTTTGCTTAATAGTTGTCTTTCTCCTTCTAAAACTAGATTCAGAAGGATGCATGAGTGAAGAAGTCTTTAGCCATGTTCATATATTGAAAAATCATTAAATTACTAACTATGAAATAACGTAAGATCTATGATGAAACTATGCAGCAATCTCGAGCTAGTCTGAGATTGAATAATGCACTTGGTAAGAGGAATTTAAAATAGGGTTAATTGCATATTACTCCTTAAATCATCCATCATTGGAAGTTAGTCCCTCAAATCTCAATATTTGCTCATTAGTCCCTCAAATCTACAGTTATATTGCAATTTCATCCTTCTGTTATTTTCTCTAACCATGGTTGGGTTAACCCTTAACCTAACATTTGTAATTACCCAAATACCCCTCTAGTATATGTTTCCCTCTCAAAGCAACCTAATGGCTGCTCAGTTCTCAAATTCTTCCAGCTCTCTAAAAGGGGAAACAACATCCCCAAATCAAGTGAAACTGTGAAATTGTGAAGAATTCTCCCCATCTAACATAGTTTGAGATAATAAAGAAAAAAAAACCCAACTTTTTACTTTAGAACATTAAAAGGGATGATGAGAAATGGATAGCGTGGAAAATTTAGAGGATTATATAGGGTTTAGAGGGAACATTACCATGGAAAGAACTCTAAAATGGGTTTGGAGGCGTCCTTGACAGTTGGGGAAGAACTTTTTGGGTTTGGGTTTGAGGATAAGTGGGTTATGGGTTTAAACCCGCTAAGAAATGGGTAGGTGAATTTTAAATGAGGGTATAATGGGTAAATCCTCTCATTAAGTTAAAGATGATGGAAAATTCCCCTAAAAACTCACATTACTAAACCACAGGTCGAAATTGCAAGAGGCATATAGATTTGAGGGACTACTGAGAAAATACTAAGACCTGAGGGAATAATTTGCAAATATGGATGATTTAAGAGACTAATATGTGATTAACCCTTTAAAATAATACTCATATCATTTGAAAAACCTGGCCACTATTCTAAAGAGATGGCATTGTTAAACAATAAACTAAACTATGAATTCTGCCACCTGTAAAGTCTACAACAGAATTTCTTTGTTAATTAAATCTTTACAGTTAATGAAAATAGAATCTAGCTGTGGTGGAAGTGGATTTCTTCTGCGGTGTTTTAAATGAGCAGTGTTAGATATTTCCAAAGAAAAAATAGCATTGTTTGCACAAGAATCCTGAATTTGATGAAAATGAAATCAATCAGAGTACTTTTGAAAAGGTCAGATTACTGTAAAACTCAAGCAATCTGAATACTTTGAATAGAAAACACATTGAGAAATTTCAGTAAATTAAAGCCCAACTCCCATTGATGCCTATCTTCTGATCCTCACTGTGAACTTCTATGAAGTTATGAGTTAGTGCTCATGAGTTTGTTAAATTTGATTTGTCAGGACATCCACAGTTAAACCCAAAACTATATTCTTATACGAGTCAAGGAGTAGGAGAATTGAATTTGAAAACACACAAAAAAGAATTTGAGAGAATTTTTTTAGAAAAAGTGATTTTCGAATGAGTCATCTAGGAAGGTTATCAAAACCCTTTTAAATATATAAAGACCTCATGATAACAGTACAAGTTTTATAAGCTTTATCATCGCAGCAAGAAAACAAAATAATAACTCAGGAAGGATGCAAAAGAAATGCATACAGTCATCAAACAAATGGAAGCGTAAGTGCCACCAAGAAAGTGTTAAGTAGCACCATGCATTTTCCACAAAATTTGACCAATAGATGTCTGGGTTAAGTTAAGCGGATTGCCTTAAAATGCGGTCCGTCTAAATTGCTTCATGCATATTTTCATAGAATGGTTCAATTACAACCCATTATTCCAAGCATATGTCTGTTGCAAAGTGAGCAATACTGTGCAAGTAAGAATAGTAGGTTTCAAAGTTGAACATAAACTATTTTTAATATAAATAACTTCCTAAATAGTGACAGCAGGAGGATTTAGTAGAGATACAATCTCATCCAAGTATCGTTTTTTTACCTTAACAGATTCAACTGGACCCATCTTCATACATTCCTCTCGAACTTCTTCCTCTAGCTCCGGAAGAAGAGTCTCATCAGCCTGACAATGAAAAAATGAAATGAAAAACGAACCACTGATGAGCAAATAATTATGATTTCAGAACCTAAAAAAAAGCCAACTCATAGATTACAACGGGTGAAAATAAAAACAAAAAACAACCCTAAAAACAAAATTGTTGATATGATTCTACATGACCATTTTGATATGCTTACCCTCAATTCAGCAGGTTTAAACATATTCCGTGGACAATAGTCGTTGGAATTGACACCTTTGCATCATCATGGCCACCTAGGTGAAATAAAGGTGAAGGCGACAAAAGTGACCAATTAGCGGCAACATATGATACTAATGATGATTATCTGAACCAAGCACAATTACACAGTCAAAATAAATATAAAACTTGCAGGAGGGTTCTGGCTCATCAAAGTGACAATACTGTCGATTCTTCCATCCCTGTTATCGTGAATTACATCCTTTTATTCATTTTGCTGAATCTTGCTAACTCCAACTCCTTTGGATTCTAAGATTTCTCTCCACCTGTCTTTGTTAGATGTTATCACTCTGCCAATCTTATCAAGTAAGAAATATCACTATCCAACAACACACAACAAGAGACCCTATTTCACGTCTTGTCAGCTCATCACAAGCACAAATGTACTTGATTTTGCTTGAAAAAGGATGTGTGGTTTCTCGTAACAAAATTGTTCAGAAGAATGCAGTAACCATTATTCTGGACTTAATGAAAGCAAAAGTAAAAATCTTTTCTTTTTCCTAAATTGCGGTTATGGAGTGCGAGTGCTGAGTAGGATACGGTAGGGGACAAGGCAATTGTAAAAGGTAGGTTAAGAGGACACGGCTATATAAGGGTATGTTATGTATATTTATATGTATTAAAATTAATAATTTACATAAGATCAATATTGTTTTTTCATGCGTCGCGAACAATATATAAGAATAGATATGAAGTGTAGAATATCGTCAAAGAAGCATGAGGAGTGTTTTAAATCAAAACATGTATTATATTATTAAGTATCGCTGAATAAGCGTATGCAAAATTCAAGTGTCCAAGAAGTTTGGGTATGGGTGCAGTGCAGTGCGTGTCGGTCACGGGTATAGCTTCTGATAGAGGTACCCAGGTAACATAGCTTTTTCATAGAAATAACTATCAACGTGAAATCCAACCAATGGGATCTCCCAACATCTTATGCCAGGATGTAGATACAATCATACAGTTTCACTAACAAGTTAACCGTCAGATTCAGATTTAGATATCTGTCTATGGATACAGTATTCTCCGTAGTTGAGCAATTTCAAGTGCTGAATCAAATATGAGATTGTTCCCGGATTCCGATACAAGTTCAGTAACAAATAACTGTCAGATTCAGATTCAAATATCTGCAGATTTGTTTTCATTTGAGTGTTTGCAAGTATAAATGATTGGTGCATATGGAAGCAAAAATTCCTTTTGAGAATCCCTACTCATATTGGGTAATACTGGAATATGGCCATAGAAAGAATTATTTCAAATTCATAATACATCCCTACTGATGTCAATGTTGAAAATTGCAATGATAATATTAAATATACTAGATGAACATATATTTCATAACAATTCATCAAATATATTGGTTTATATGCCTAGTCCCTTCTGATGTTAACATTCAAACATGCCATGATAAACGTAACTACTAGATAAACATATGTTTCACAACTAAACTCATCAAAATATGTTCTTATCCATTTATTTTTATCCTCCTAAGTCCACAATGGTTGTTTTGCTTGCTTACGTATATAACTATTTAGCCATAAAATAACAATAAAAAACATAGAATAACAATACTTAGGTGATATAAGAATTAAAATTTAGTGCAGTAGCAGAAACTAATTTAATTTAGATCCCTACATGAATCAGCATATTCTCACACTTCAACAGCTAATATGTGATAACAAAACGCATCAAATATATTGGTACTTATATCCCTAGTGATGTCAACATTGAAAGATGTCATGAAAAATGTAAACTATACTAGATAAACATGTGTTTCATAAGAAAACTCATCAAATATGTTAGTATCCATTCATTTTATCCTCCTAAGTACACAATGGCAGTTGTGCTTGCCTACAAGTGTATAACTATAAACCATAGAAGAACAATATTTACATGATATAAGAACTAAAATTTTAGTGCAATACAACAAACAGATTTCAATCTAGATTCTTATGTGAATCGGTATACGCTCACACTTCAACAGCTACTGTGTGTAATATGCATGACTTCTAAAGTAAAATTATGTGGGAGAGGAATAATGTAAGAATTATTTGATACATAAACAGTAAATGTCAAGTCTAATTATGCAAACACGTTAACAGATGAAAGAACTCATGTGACTAGTTAGACAACCAAAGACATGTTTCAACATACATGGTTAGACCTTACCCCACCCAAGAATCTTGTCTTCAACTCTCTTTAGTTTCTTCTTCTTCTTTTTATCTTGCTGCTTGGCAATAAATTTATCCTGCAGATGGACATAGAGGCATAAACTTTTATTATGACACTACAACCATTAAGTAAAAAGATTTCATGCAACTGGGTTAAAATACTTACCTTTTGCTCAAACTGCTGACTAACAGACATAGGGATCTTACCCCTGGACGGAATGGCGCACCATCCAAAATTTTAATTGCCAAAGCGACAGAAGGTTCCTTAATAACAAAAATTTAAATTGAAAATTGAATCTTTGAACTATTTGCAAAGACTATACAAATTATTTTAACTAAGCACAAAATCAAAAGGATACCTTCAAATATGACACAAGTGCATCTCCCTTGGTTCTACCTGTTTCTTTATCAACATAGATCTTCACTCGAGGCTTCTTCGTTTCAGGATCCTAGAGATGATGCTATCAAATTAGTGACAAGCATGAGGATAACAAGAGCGAAGGTACACTCATTATAATAGAATAAGAACTAATTATGCTGTTTTGAAAATAACATGCCTCTTTTCCTTCATAACTCAATCAAAGTGTCCCAAGTGAGAACAGTGAATAGACCCGACAAACAATCTAACAGAAGGCTGATCCTAATAAACAGTCTTATATTCTTAGCTTGATCAAAATCTGTCAATACAGCAAAACACCTTGTGTAACCATTTGAAATCTTTATCTCTTAACTTACTCTAATTGAAACAGATCAACAAGCCAATACGAGAAGATTGCGTGTAAAGAAAACTGTTGAGTCCAAATATTTGAACATGAAGACTAGGTGTAAACTGATGTGTAGCTGTAGGTATAAAAACAAAATAGACATCTAACAATATTAACTGCAGACAAATTCAGCTTTTCAATATTGATTGCAGATTTTTCAATTTTGAAGAACTAGCAAAGCTCATAAATTTAGAATGTTTCGTTTACCTCTTTTATGATGCGCATTTGGAAAACACTTCCACGATCTGTAATAAATGTTTGAAATTAGTTTCAAGCCGAGCAACATTTAGAAGAAGAGTGGCTAATTTCTTGCATGCCAGAATCATTATCTATTTGCTGAACTAGATGGCAGCAGCTTAAAGTCCACTTACTTCTTCAACAGTAACATCATCAGGCAAACCAGTGACATAGACATGTGTATTGACCTTCAAGTCAAACCAACTATCTGGAGGTTTATTTGCTTCCTGCCAAGGTACAATTTGTAAAAGTTTCAGCAACCTCCCAAATATCATAATATATGCAAGATTTAACTTCCATAGATATCACAATATATGCTAGATTTCAGATCCATCACAATTTACTTTTGTAATATCCAAGTAAGCTACCAAAACAAAAAAAAAAAAACCTAAATGCATAGTGTAGATCTGATAGACAACAAATAAATTATGCAACTATCAAAGACAGAACCCTCACTGGCAACTCTTTGAAAACAAACCAATAGGAATATCAGGAGCCATAACAAGCAGATATATAAACTTCATCAAGAGAACTACAAAAGAAAAGGGATTCACAATGTACCTTCTTTTCAGTGGACTTCTCAGGCAGCTTTCTTTGCATCTGGCACTGTCTCAGCTTTCTCAGTAACAGGAGGATTTTCTTCCTTTACAGCTGTTTCTGCAACATTTACTGTGGGAAATACCTCTTCATCATGTGCAAATGTCATCTCCTCCAGTCCATATTCATCTTTTTAATTGACAGATTGTCCTTCAGGAAAATTAAAATAAATATCATACAATATACCGAAGTAAACACAACAGCGCAAACCACTTAACAATAAGACAAGAGAACATTTATGTAAAGCAACTGATTCCAGATTAAGTTTAACTCAAGGCGTTGAGCACTTCAAAAGAGCAATTAGCAACATCATCATCAGTACACATGAAGAATTAAGATCTGAGTACTCCCTTTCTCCTTTAGAAATGCTTGGATTTACATGCATCAATATAGTATAATAGTTTTTCCAAGTTGGGCCCAGTGCACAGGAACACCCTACTAGAATTGTGCCAACCATAAAAAGAAAGAATCAAAATATTTAAAATAATGATAGAGCCTGGCCATCTGTATCAACCACCTCTCTCTATATGCATTGAGACCGTGAAATTATTTTTTTGCAATTTTATGGGATCTCAATGCACTATAGAGAGAGAGAGGGTGTGGTTGATGGTGTGGATGTGGGTGTGCCCCTATTAGGACTCAAATATTTATAGTTCCTACTGGTTAGCTAGTATAAGTTATCTGGTTACCAAGTAAGAATATGAACTAGCTACTGCCATCTTAAGCCGGAAAGTATTCAATTATTCATATTTAAGACATTATCAAGCATAAACTTTCGAAAAAAGGCTCTTCCTACGTAGGGGAAAAATCTCAATTGTCCTGTTACAGTAAGAATATAAACTAACTATTGTCATCTTAAGCAGGAGAGTATTCATGTATTCATATTAAGATGTTACCATGCATAAACTTTCAGAATATGGCTCCTCCTTGGTAGGGGAAAAAAATCTCAATTGTCCCATTATAGTACCATTATAGTAGATCGCTTCATGTTTTCTTCCTAACAAGACCCTATATGACATTCACATTCTCAATAAATTCTTTCCAAGAACATCTCCTACTTACTAACAAGTTTGATTGCTCTTACTTGAATATATGAAATGTGCAAGTTGAAAAATAAAATAAAATAAGAGAGAGAGAGAGAGAGAGAGAGAGAGAGAGAGAGAGAGAGACCAACATAAAGCTGATATTTTTGGTCAACCCTTGATACTGAGGAAAAAGAGCAAAAAGTAACACATTGGCACCTGATATTTCTATTTACTTCCTTTCTTTCCCCACTGCTTTAATAGCTGCAAAATAAATTTCTCCACTCATAAGTAGAATTCTAAATGTGTTCCTTACCATACCCTAACCTTTATCATAATTATAATCAAAGATAACTTGCAACATATAGTCAGAATGAGGCCTCACTTGGGCAACGGTCTGGCATTACTGACACACGCTACTAACTTTTTTACTATTATCAAAGTATGTGTGCGTGCTTGTGCTTTTAATTACGACGAGCATAAATAATTGAAAATCGATATAGATGCATGAGGCATAGCAGCTAAGAATATGATCACATAGATCCACAAGTGAATCAACCATAAGCAAATATATGGAATCTAAGAATCGCATAGATGCATAAGTGAAATCGATATAAGCAAATAAAAGTATGAATCAACTATAGTTTAGCACGGCAACAATCTAAAGACAAAACTTTACAAAGTTAACCTTAAGCAGCGTTACTGTTTACAAACACACCTAAGGAACCCATGCTCTAAGGTGTGTTTGGCAATACTCCAAAACTGGGTCAGGACTGAACCTAGCACAATTTTAGGTGCTTTCCTGTTTGGCAAAAATTCGGGTCAATGTTGGTCCAGTTTTTATAAGCCAAAAAAAGCCCCATAAATTGGTTTTAGTTTGGACCTGGAGAGGGCTGGTCCAAACTAAAACCAAGCTAGTCCAAACTAAAACCAGTTTAGGATGAAACTAGGTCAGGACTGATCCAGGTTCAGTTTTTAACATTTTTCCAAACACCCCCTAAGATTGCGCTCCCATTTATAAGTAGTCTCATCATCATCAGTGAATTATTCTTCACCATCTGGCGGAGTTGATGGCCTTTCATCAGTATCTACCTCTGTTCTCTCATTGACTCCATCCCCGAGCTCACCATTGGTGCCATTTTTAAGAGCCTCTGCCTCCGCCTCTTTCACCTCCTTCTCCCATTTCGCAAAGTCATCGCCAGCATTGTCCGGAAACTCTGCAACACACAGTATGTTATAAGTTGGGACCTGAAAATAGAACCAAACAATGGCATAAAAATCCGAAGAAGGAAGCTAACCTTGAGAATCCATTACTTCCAGTGCAAAATGGATTATAGGCACCAAAATAAGAAAGCAAAGAAAAGAGGGAACTTTGAACCATAGCATGAATAGCACACAAATTAGAAAGCAGGACGAAAGAGAAAATTTCAATTAAGAGAAAATGTATTCAAGGAACAAGACCGACCCGACCCATGTGTTTCTAGTTTCTACTCATCCCTAAGCCTAAGGAAAATAATAATAATAATAATAATAGTAATAAATAAAGAGGTAAACCTTCTGTTTAATGCTTATCTTAGCATCTTACAAAATCAATCCTGTATCAAGCAATGAATGAATACAAATAAAAATAATCTAACCTTCCAACTAAAGAAACCCATATTTCAAACGACGCAAAATGCACGACTAGTCATGAGTTAAACAAGAACACATGGGAAATATCAGCCACCTCCCGTTACAACGAAAAATATTAATAATAAAAAACAGCAAAAGCTACGTCTAAAAGATCAAATAACAACCCCCAAATCACTAAATCGCAAATCTCTTCCCCCTTCATGATACCTTTGTTGGCGGCTTGGGGCTTATCACCTAACTATAACACTAGCACTTATTATATCTTAAACAACAAAAACAAGAAAAATCGATATTACAACTAAAATGATACGAAAAATAAGAATCAATATTTAACAAGACAATACAGTGTAAAAATCTTGAGCTAGGAAAATTCACACGGTGAATAACAACAACAAAACTTCAATGGAAATGATGCTTAAAACAATGAGAACATTATATCTCAACACTAAAATGAATTCGTCATAATACCAGCCATATCTCAAACAAGAGCAAAAACCAACTTTCAAAAAGAAAGATAAGGCAAAATTTTTATAAAGTACTAGACATCAACATAATTAGTGATTGCAATTTGTACAGTTAAATTACATTCTCCATCCTCAGTTCTCATGCACAAGGAGACCCACTATAACAGAGTGAACACAAATTACAACCAGCATATCACGTCTTCTGTAGAAAAAGTTTTGCACAAGAAACATATATCAATCTGCTTCCAGCTCTGCACCAAACTGCTCCAGTCTCGCAGCATCAGCATCGTAATCACGAATAAGAGCATGGTTGACAGTACCATCATCTTCACTCGCATGTACCAAGTTGCCGCCAAACCTACAGCCAAGAGAGGGATAGCAGTTAGGTATATATACAAGTCACTGCCAAATGACAATCGAACATCATGGATAATATCTAGGGTAAATTGCATAGAACCCCTGTAGTATCGCTGTTTTCAAAGGGCGGTTTCACTTTTCCAGAAACACCTCCTGGGTTAAATTTTTTCTGACTCTTTTACCCTAGGTGAAATTTTGGCAGATATTGCCTACGATATTTATATATTCAATTACTACTAAATATATGTTAAATAAGTGCAAGACTAGTTGTTCTGCACAATCTACAACAATGAAACAACAGGGATACATAGTTCAAACCAGCGATACTAAGGGGGTCTATGTGCTTTAACCCTAATATCTATGGCGAATATACATACTAAGGGGGTCTATGTGCTTTAAGCCTAATATCTATGGCGAATATACAATCAGTCTTGCATAGGTTTACAAAGCCTAAATCGATCTTATCTCTCTCATCTAAGTGACCAAACAGAGAAATGAATTTCATGCAAATTTCTAGTCAGACTCAACCCATGACAGAAAATGAAAGATTCTGAACCTTAAGAAAATAGTACTTTTGGCTAGAAAGGGCCGAAAACAAATGTTCCATTGAACATAACCTGATGTGTAAGTGGTTTCTAGCAAGTTCAGGCACAATTGGTAAGTTTCTCCCCAGTTCATGTTGCCTCTAGCAATGAAACTTAAATTGCAGAAAATTTACATAAGAGCGTAAACGTAGCCATTTATGAGAGACAGACTAGTCGTGTACCATGCGTAGATATATAGGGCATCAGTTTACAATACCAAGCAGACTGTAAGGATTTGGAATGGATTGAATCTTGGCTTCCAAGAATACCTAGCGCAGGAATTACATTCAATTGTTTTCATAAACATAGTTATTCCATCTTGTTTATAAGTACAGCATAACCTTCCAGTTGATATCTTGATATAGATGCACATTTTTTAAAGTTTAAATCAAAATACACCTAATGATAATGGTGTTTTGCATACGCAGAAAGAAACCATTGAGCTCCCTCTATTGATCGGTGGAAGATGCACGTCTATGGCGGTGCATTTGTGTGTGATTTGCCCAAGTATATTAAATGAATTAGTGAGGTAAAATGCCACAGCAATGCGTATCTTGCTGCTGGTGGTGCCATGGTGGTGGCAGGGTAGTTGGTGGTGGTTGAGGTCGCTAGGATAGAAATCACAAACTGCACAACTGATACTAAAACCAATTCTCAGCCCTAAAATCAAGTTAATGCATCATAAACACCCTTACAAGCGCTATGATTATGCTAGCCTGAAACAGTGCTTAGAACTTCGCTATGATCGTGGTCTTTTTTCATTGCCTAGTAAATTAGGTCAGGAAGAGCCTGTTGAAACTTCAGAAGTTCCAATAGCATGTAGTTTATGATAGGTTATTTATTCATATGACAAAATCATGTAGAAACACTTTTATTTATTTATTTATTTTTATTGATTGAAACAGTTGAAGTTTTGCGTGAGACACTTACCAGACAAGTATTATGTAGTTGCAGACAAAAGTGAAACTAGAATAGCTATTGCAATAAACTGAAAGAAACGTACCATCTGCCATTCAGGAGCTCAATGCACTTAGCACCATCTCTTGATCCTTGAACTTCACTAAAATGACACCTTGTGGGTGATTTTCACACACCTGCAAAAATACATTTATCAATAAAATACATTAAACAAAAATTATCAAAATTCAGTTGACTGCCACAGTATGCCATTTATTGGTGACAATGCACATAAAAAGATTAACGAGATATGAAGGAGAATGAGGTTGACATGTAACAAGAAAATGAGTACAATTTATGAGATATCAAGGAGAATGAGTTTGGCATCTAACAAAAAGTTTGCAATGTATTTCATCTGCTTTAGTTCCTTAGCCTATTCACCTCATACATACTATGTATATTACAATAGA
The DNA here is from genome assembly GCA_012295165.1 of Asparagus setaceus. Classification (NCBI taxonomy): domain Eukaryota; kingdom Viridiplantae; phylum Streptophyta; class Magnoliopsida; order Asparagales; family Asparagaceae; genus Asparagus; species Asparagus setaceus. The sequence continues at coordinate 8,014,415 of CM022710.1, forward strand.
TGCTGCTCCTGACGGAGAATTTCAGCATATATGTTATGAAACTTAATAATATCTTTAAACAAACTTCAATAACCTGGATTTCTATTCATCCATTCTTGATAAAAGAACTTCTATCCAACTTGGGCATCATCAATCTTCTTCAAGTACGACCATGTAATTCTATGATACTTCAGCATTTAAATTAATTCCCAAGCTTCCTTGAAATGAACCACATCCCGCCATGATTATTTAATATAGTTTTACAATTATAAAAGGTGGGAATAGACGATCTGAGGCAGCATTACCTGGTTTCACAACATTTTGCTTAGAAACTTCCGTGTAACAAAGAAAGCAAAAAATAAAACATCATTGTGTTTAAGGAATTGAAAGGCTAAGGAAAGAATAAGGAAAAGTTTTAACAAGTGTTATATTAATCCCATAGGCAACACTGCCAAAGTCATAAAAACATGCACCACAAATTTTAAACCGTTTAATGTCTTGAGATAAACAAAGAAATAATGCTAAGTAGCATTTTAATCCTCTGATGGGTGTGTGTGACTGTGTACGTGTGCCTATGTCATGCTCAGTAGCTATCATATCAGTCACCTCAGGACACTTGACACGTGTCACATGACTGTAGTGTTGACCGCACACAGAACTTGATTCTATGGCATCATACGCAAACTGTACCAAAATTAAGATCACAAGATGCAGGTCATCCTGGATAATGATAAATACCTTCAACAGAGCAGTTTTAGGAGACAGCCATATGGAGTATCATGATATTTTCACACATGACATGATGGCATGAAATGTTTTAAGTATATGAAGGCAAAATTAACATGCAAGAGACTCTCAAAAGTACAAATGTGATGATGTATGTCATGGTTGTAAGTAACTTAATGAACGTGGATGAAAAACTTTTGCAAATACCCCATGTTTTGGGCGATATAAACTGAGAGCTAATAATTGCATCAAATGATTGTTTGCTATGTCTTTTGTGCCTCACCACCGAAGAAATAAGGAGAAATGATAGTGATTTGCATGTCATATATATGATAATCTATGCCAAAAATATTTTCATTATCCCTTTGCTTAATAGTTGTCTTTCTCCTTCTAAAACTAGATTCAGAAGGGCTGCATGAGTGAAGAAGTCTTTAGCCATGTTCATATATTGAAAAATCATTAAATTACTAACTATGAAATAACGTAAGATCTATGATGAAACTATGCAGCAATCTCGAGCTAGTCTGAGATTGAATAATGCACTTGGTAAGAGGAATTTAAAATAGGGTTAATTGCATATTACTCCTTAAATCATCCATCATTGGAAGTTAGTCCCTCAAATCTCAATATTTGCTCATTAGTCCCTCAAATCTACAGTTATATTGCAATTTCATCCTTCTGTTATTTTCTCTAACCATGGTTGGGTTAACCCTTAACCTAACATTTGTAATTACCCAAATACCCCTCTAGTATATGTTTCCCTCTCAAAGCAACCTAATGGCTGCTCAGTTCTCAAATTCTTCCAGCTCTCTAAAAGGGGAAACAACATCCCCCAAATCAAGTGAAACTGTGAAATTGACGAAGAATTCTCCCCATCTAACATAGTTTGAGATAATAAAGAAAAAAAAACCCAACTTTTTACTTTAGAACATTAAAAGGGATGATGAGAAATGGATAGCGTGGAAAATTTAGAGGATTATATAGGGTTTAGAGGGAACATTACCATGGAAAGAACTCTAAAATGGGTTTGGAGGCGTCCTTGACAGTTGGGGAAGAACTTTTTGGGTTTGGGTTTGAGGATAAGTGGGTTATGGGTTTAAACCCGCTAAGAAATGGGTAGGTGAATTTTAAATGAGGGTATAATGGGTAAATCCTCTCATTAAGTTAAAGATGATGGAAAATTCCCTAAAACTCACATTACTAAACCACAGGTGAAATTGCAAGAGGCATATAGATTTGAGGGACTACTGAGAAAATACTAAGACCTGAGGGAATAATTTGCAAATATGGATGATTTAAGAGACTAATATGTGATTAACCCTTTAAAATAATACTCATATCATTTGAAAAACCTGGCCACTATTCTAAAGAGATGGCATTGTTAAACAATAAACTAAACTATGAATTCTGCCACCTGTAAAGTCTACAACAGAATTTCTTTGTTAATTAAATCTTTACAGTTAATGAAAATAGAATCTAGCTGTGGTGGAAGTGGATTTCTTCTGCGGTGTTTTAAATGAGCAGTGTTAGATATTTCCAAAGAAAAAATAGCATTGTTTGCACAAGAATCCTGAATTTGATGAAAATGAAATCAATCAGAGTACTTTTGAAAAGGTCAGATTACTGTAAAACTCAAGCAATCTGAATACTTTGAATAGAAAACACATTGAGAAATTTCAGTAAATTAAAGCCCAACTCCCATTGATGCCTATCTTCTGATCCTCACTGTGAACTTCTATGAAGTTATGAGTTAGTGCTCATGAGTTTGTTAAATTTGATTTGTCAGGACATCCACAGTTAAACCCAAAACTATATTCTTATCTGAGTCAAGGAGTAGGAGAATTGAATTTGAAAACACACAAAAAAGAATTTGAGAGAATTTTTTTAGAAAAAGTGATTTTCGAATGAGTCATCTAGGAAGGTTATCAAAACCCTTTTAAATATATAAAAGACCTCATGATAACAGTACAAGTTTTATAAGCTTTATCATCGCAGCAAGAAAAGAAACAAAATAATAACTCAGGAAGGATGCAAAAGAAATGCATACAGTCATCAAACAAATGGAAGCGTAAGTGCCACCAAGAAAGTGTTAAGTAGCACCATGCATTTTCCACAAAATTTGACCAATAGATGTCTGGGTTAAGTTAAGCGGATTGCCTTAAAAGCATGCGGTCCGTCTAAATTGCTTCATGCATATTTTCATAGAATGGTTCAATTACAACCCATTATTCCAAGCATATGTCTGTTGCAAAGTGAGCAATACTGTGCAAGTAAGAATAGTAGGTTTCAAAGTTGAACATAAACTATTTTAATATAAATAACTTCCTAAATAGTGACAGCAGGAGGATTTAGTAGAGATACAATCTCATCCAAGTATCGTTTTTACCTTAACAGATTCAACTGGACCCATCTTCATACATTCCTCTCGAACTTCTTCCTCTAGCTCCGGAAGAAGAGTCTCATCAGCCTGACAATGAAAAAATGAAATGAAAAACGAACCACTGATGAGCAAATAATTATGATTTCAGAACCTAAAAAAAAGCCAACTCATAGATTACAACGGGTGAAAATAAAAACAAAAAAACAACCCTAAAAACAAAATTGTTGATATGATTCTACATGACCATTTTGATATGCTTACCCTCAATTCAGCAGGTTTAAACATATTCCGTAGGACAATAGTCGTTGGAATTGACACCTTTGCATCATCATGGCCACCTAGGTGAAATAAAGGTGAAGGCGACAAAAGTGACCAATTAGCGGCAACATATGATACTAATGATGATTATCTGAACCAAGCACAATTACACAGTCAAAAATAAATATAAAAACTTGCAGGAGGGTTCTGGCTCATCAAAGTGACAATACTGTCGATTCTTCCATCCCTGTTATCGTGAATTACATCCTTTTTATTCATTTTGCTGAATCTTGCTAACTCCAACTCCTTTGGATTCTAAGATTTCTCTCCACCTGTCTTTGTTAGATGTTATCACTCTGCCAATCTTATCAAGTAAGAAATATCACTATCCAACAACACACAACAAGAGACCCTATTTCACACGTCTTGTCAGCTCATCACAAGCACAAATGTACTTGATTTTGCTTGAAAAGGATGTGTGGTTTCTACGTAACAAAATTGTTCAGAAGAATGCAGTAACCATTATTCTGGACTTAATGAAAGCAAAAGTAAAAATCTTTTCACTTTTTCCTAAATTGCACGGTTATGGAGTGCAGTGCTGATGCGGATACTGGTAGGGACAAGGCAATTGTAAAAGGTAGGTTAAGAGGACACGGCTATATAAGGGTATGTTATGTATATTTATATGTATTAAAATTAATAATTTACATAAGATCAATATTGTTTTTTTCATGTACGTGCGAACAATATATAAGAATAGATATGAAGTGTAGAATATACGTCAAAGAAGCGCATGAGGAGTGTTTTAAATCAAAACATGTATTATATTATTAAGTATACGCCTGAATAAACGTATGCAAAAATTCAAGTGTCCAAGAAGTTTGGGTATGGGTACGAGTACGGTACGTGTCAGGTACGGGTATAGCTTCTGATAGAGGTACCCAGGTAACATAGCTTTTTTCATAGAAATAACTATCAACGTGAAATCCAACCAATGGGATCTCCCAACATCTTATGCCAGGATGTAGATACAATCATACAGTTTCACTAACAAGTTAACCGTCAGATTCAGATTTAGATATCTGTCTATGGATACAGTATTCTCCGTAGTTGAGCAATTTCAAGTGCTGAATCAAATATGAGATTGTTCCCGGATTCCGATACAAGTTCAGTAACAAATAACTGTCAGATTCAGATTCAAATATCTGCAGATTTGTTTTCATTTGAGTGTTTGCAAGTATAAATGATTGGTGCATATGGAAGCAAAAATTCCTTTTCGAGAATCCCCTACTCATATTGGGTAATACTGGAATATGGCCATAGAAAGAATTATTTCAAATTCATAATACATCCCTACTGATGTCAATGTTGAAAATTGCAATGATAATATTAAATATACTAGATGAACATATATTTCATAACAATTCATCAAATATATTGGTTTATATGCCTAGTCCCTTCTGATGTTAACATTCAAACATGCCATGATAAACGTAACTACTAGATAAACATATGTTTCACAACTAAACTCATCAAAATATGTTCTTATCCATTTATTTTTATCCTCCTAAGTCCACAATGGTTGTTTTGCTTGCTTACACGTATATAACTATTTAGCCATAAAATAACAATAAAAAACATAGAATAACAATACTTAGGTGATATAAGAATTAAAATTTAGTGCAGTAGCAGAAACTAATTTAATTTAGATCCCTACATGAATCAGCATATTCTCACACTTCAACAGCTAATATGTGATAACAAAACGCATCAAATATATTGGTACTTATATCCCTAGTGATGTCAACATTGAAAGATGTCATGAAAAATGTAAACTATACTAGATAAACATGTGTTTCATAAGAAAACTCATCAAAATATGTTAGTATCCGATTCATTTTATCCTCCTAAGTACACAATGGCAGTTGTGCTTGCCTACAAGTGTATAACTATAAACCATAGAAGAACAATATTTACATGATATAAGAACTAAAATTTTAGTGCAATACAACAAACAGATTTCAATCTAGATTCTTATGTGAATCGGTATCGCTCACACTTCAACAGCTACTGTGTGTAATATGCATGACTTCTAAAGTAAAATTATGTGGGAGAGGAATAATGTAAGAATTATTTGATACATAAACAGTAAATGTCAAGTCTAATTATGCAAACACGTTAACAGATGAAAGAACTCATGTGACTAGTTAGACAACCAAAGACATGTTTCAACATACATGGTTAGACCTTACCCCACCCAAGAATCTTGTCTTCAACTCTCTTTAGTTTCTTCTTCTTCTTTTTATCTTGCTGCTTGGCAATAAATTTATCCTGCAGATGGACATAGAGGCATAAACTTTTATTATGACACTACAACCATTAAGTAAAAAAGATTTCATGCAACTGGGTTAAAATACTTACCTTTTTGCTCAAACTTCGCTTGACTAACAGACATAGGGATCTTACCCCCTGGACGGAATGGCGCACCATCCAAAATTTTAATTGCCAAAGCGACAGAAGGTTCCTTAATAACAAAAATTTAAATTGAAAATTGAATCTTTGAACTATTTGCAAAGACTATACAAATTATTTTAACTAAGCACAAAATCAAAAGGATACCTTCAAATATGACACAAGTGCATCTCCCTTGGTTCTACCTGTTTCTTTATCAACATAGATCTTCACTCGAGGCTTCTTCGTTTCAGGATCCTAGAGATGATGCTATCAAATTAGTGACAAGCATGAGGATAACAAGAGCGAAGGTACACTCATTATAATAGAATAAGAACTAATTATGCTGTTTTGAAAATAACATGCCTCTTTTCCTTCATAACTCAATCAAAGTGTCCCAAGTGAGAACAGTGAATAGACCCGACAAACAATCTAACAGAAGGCTGATCCTAATAAACAGTCTTATATTCTTAGCTTGATCAAAATCTGTCAATACAGCAAAACACCTTGTGTAACCATTTGAAATCTTTATCTCTTAACTTACTCTAATTGAAACAGATCAACAAGCCAATACGAGAAGATTGCGTGTAAAAGAAAACTGTTGAGTCCAAATATTTGAACATGAAGACTAGGTGTAAACTGATGTGTAGCTGTAGGTATAAAAACAAAATAGACATCTAACAATATTAACTGCAGACAAATTCAGCTTTTCAATATTGATTGCAGATTTTTCAATTTTGAAGAACTAGCAAAGCTCATAAATTTAGAATGTTTCGTTTACCTCTTTTATGATGCCGCATTTGGAAAACACTTCCACGATCTGTAATAAATGTTTGAAATTAGTTTCAAGCCGAGCAACATTTAGAAGAAGAGTGGCTAATTTCTTGCATGCCAGAATCATTATCTATTTGCTGAACTAGATGGCAGCAGCTTAAAAGTCCACTTACTTCTTCAACAGTAACATCATCAGGCAAACCAGTGACATAGACATGTGTATTGACCTTCAAGTCAAACCAACTATCTGGAGGTTTATTTGCTTCCTGCCAAGGTACAATTTGTAAAAGTTTCAGCAACCTCCCCAAATATCATAATATATGCAAGATTTAACTTCCATAGATATCACAATATATGCTAGATTTCAGATCCATCACAATTTACTTTTGTAATATCCAAGTAAGCTACCAAAAACAAAAAAAAAAAAAAAAAAAACCTAAATGCATAGTGTAGATCTGATAGACAACAAATAAATTATGCAACTATCAAAGACAGAACCCTCACTGGCAACTCTTTGAAAACAAACCAATAGGAATATCAGGAGCCATAACAAGCAGATATATAAACTTCATCAAGAGAACTACAAAAAGAAAAGGGATTCACAATGTACCTTCTTTTCAGTGGACTTCTCAGGCAGCTTTCGCTTTGCATCTGGCACTGTCTCAGCTTTCTCAGTAACAGGAGGATTTTCTTCCTTTACAGCTGTTTCTGCAACATTTACTGTGGGAAATACCTCTTCATCATGTGCAAATGTCATCTCCTCCAGTCCGTATTCGTCTTTTTTAATTGACAAATTGTCCTTCAGGAAAATTGGAACAAATATCAGATAATATACGAACAGTAAACAGAACAGCACAAACCACTTAACAATAAGACAACAGAACATTTATGTACAGAATAACACAAATAAAACTGTGGTAAGCAAGCATCAAATTGCCAACACTACCTAAGAAATAAATTTAGAAGAAAAGAATACTAAATTTTAAAAAAAACAGAACTAGTGCCAACAAAATTTAAAGTGGAACCAGAAGGCAAAAAATAAGACAGTAAAGCAACTGATTCCAGATTATGTTAACCCAAGGTGGAAAGGACTTCAAAAGAGCAATTAGCAACATCATCATCAGTAAACATAAAGAATCAAAGACTAGAATAAGCACCCACAAGATGAGAGATTAAGATCTAAATACTCCCTTTCTCCTTTAGAAATGCTTGGATTTACATGCATCAGGAATCGTATAATAGTTTTTCCAAGTTGGGCCCAGTGCACAGGAATACCCGTACGAGAATTTTGGCAACCATAAAAAGAAAGAATCACAATATTTACAGCTCCTACTAGTTATCTAGTATAAATCGTCTGGTTACCAAGTAAGAATATAAACTAGCTACTGCCATCTTAAGCAGGAAAGTATTCAATTATTCATATTTAAGACATTATCAAGCATAAACTTTCGGAATAAGGCTCTTCCTACGTAGGGGGAAAATCTCAATTGTCCCATTGTAGTAAGAATATAAATTAACTACTGCCATCTTAAGTAGGAGAGTATTCATTTCTTCATATTAAGACATTACCAAGCATAAACTTTCAGAATATGGCTCCTCCTTGGTAGCGGAAAAATCTCAATTGTCCCATTATAGTAGATCGCTTCATGTTCTCTTCCTAACAAGACCCTATATGACATTCGCATTCTCAATAAATTCTTTCCAAGAACATCTCCTACTTACTAACAAATTCGATTGCTCTCACTTGAATATATGAAACATGCTAGTTGAAAATATAGAAGAACCATAATGTGTATATAGAATTCTGAATTGCCATACTTATGCACCTGCCCCCCGCCCCAACCCCAAAAGAAAAAAAAAACAAAAACAACAAAAATACACACACACACACACAGAGAGAGAGAGAGAGAGAGAACCCAACATACAGCTGATATTTTTGGTCAACCCTTGATACTAAGGAAAAAGAGCAAAAAGTAACACACTGGCACCTGATATTTTTATTTAATCTTTCCCCACTCCTTCAATATCTGCAAACTAAAATTTCTCCACTAATATGTAGAATTCTAAATGTGTTCCATACCATACCTTAACCTTTATCGTAATTACAATCAAAGATACTTGCGATAAATAGTCAGAATGAGGCCTCACTTGGGAAACGGTCTGCCATTACTAACACGCTACCAACTTTTTTACTATTATCAAAGTATGTGTGCGTGTATTTCTTAAGACAAGTATAAAGTAATTGAAACTCAATATAGATGCATAAGATATGGCAGCTAAGAATATGATCACATAGATCCACAAGTGAATTAACCATAGGCAAATATATGGAATCTAAGGGTGTGTTTGGCAACAAGTTAAAATTGGGCCAGGACTGAACCTGGCCCAATTTTAACTTAAATCTTGTTTGTCAAAGTTTAAGGCCAGAACTGGCCCTATTTTTTGTGCATAAATAGTGCCATTAAACTGGTTTTGTTTTGGACCAGGGGGGTATGGTCGAAAACAAAACCAGTTTAGCACAAAACTGGGCCAGGACTGTTCCTGGCCCAGTTTTGTGCTATTTGCCAAACTGACCCTAAGAATAACATAGATGCATAAGTGAAATCAATATAAACAAAGAAAAGTATGAATCAACTATAGTTTAGCACTGCAACAATCTAAAGACAAACTTTACAAAATTAACCTTAAGCAGCTTTACAGTTTACAAGCACACCTGAGGAACCCATGCTCTAAGACTGCGATCCCATTTATAAGTAGTCCCATCATCATCAGTGAATTCTTCTTCACCATCTGGTGGAGTTGATGGCCTTTCTTCATTATCTACCTCTGTTCTCTCATTGACTCCATCTCCAAACTCACCATTGGTGCCATTTTTAAGAGCCTCTGCCTCCGCCTCCGCCTCTTTCACCTCCTTCTCCCATTTCGCAAAGTCATCACCAGCATTGTCCGGAAACTCTGCAACATACAGTATGTTATAAATTGGGATCCTAGAAATAGAACCAAACAATGGAATAATCTTCATACCTACAGCAGAATTATCAGGTCTCTGGATTCCTGAATATAACTCAGAGATCGAACACAGAGGCATCCACTCAGTTCTCCCGTTGGCCCACAAAAGGGTGCTCGCTGTGATGTACCCATTGAAGAAATGTTCTGTCCAGTTGAAGCAAATACAGCTAAGTAGATCACTAGATTGTTCAATAGCTCAATAGACTATTGGAATGGTTCCCTGAAAACAACCTACCAATCACTAATAAAAATCAATAACCACCTAGACATGCCAAGAAACACTAAGAAAATTAGCAAAAAGAGAACATTTGGAAACTTTCAGCTATTTCATGTCATGTTGAAAGCAATTTAGGAACAGCAAGCCACCCACGTTTTTCTTCCTATCACTAACTCTTAACTGTCCAATGACACAAAATTAGAAGTAAAAATTCTTGCTTAATGCTTTGCTTTCTTTACCATCCTCAAACAATCAAACCTTTGCCCCACTACACACATCATAAATTCATTCCACCCCTTATTCCAATCAAGTGATGAAAGATGTGATAAAAATCACAAGAAGGAAGCTAACCTCGAGAATCCATTACTTCCAGTGCAAAATGGATTATAGGCACAAAAATAAGAAAGCAAGGAAAAGAGGGAACTTTGAACCATAGCACGAATAGCACACAAATTAGAAAGCAAGACGAAAGAGGAAATTTCAATTAAATTTACACTACAAGAAATGCTACTCAAAAACCAAGAATGAAACAAGTCTTTCCTCACCACAATGTTGAGACTTGCAAGGAGTAAAATGAAAGCATATTTTCCACTTAATCTTACCTAAAACCTCCAAAATCAATCATAAACTGGGTTATGAAATATACAATGAAAGTTGCAAGGAGCAAAGGTAACATTACAGTTCAAAGAGTTCATTACTTTAGATGGTACAGAATGCACAAACATCATATAAAACATCAAATAAAAGAGAGGAGGGAAACTTCAGAAATTTTTTGTTCGCAGAAAATGTATTCAAGAAACAAGACCGACCCGACCCATGTGTTTCTACCCATCCCTAAGCCTAAGGAAACCAAAAAAAAAAAAAAAGTAAACCTTCTGTTTAATGCTAATCTTAACATCTTCAAAATCAATCCTGTATCAAGCAATGAATGAATACAAATAAAAATAATGAAGACTAGAGCTAACCTTCCAACTAAGAAACCCCATATTTCAAACAACACAAAATGCACAACTAGTCATAAGTTAAGCAAGAACACATGGGAAAATTTCAGCCATCTCCCGTTACAACGAAAATTAGTAATAATCAAAAACAGCAAAAGCTACGTCTAAAAGATCAAATAACAACCCCGAAATCAGTAAATTTCAAATCACTCCCCTTCACGTATACCTTCGTTGGCGGCTTCGCACATATCACCCAAATATAATACTAGAACTTACCATTCCTAAATTGTAATTTGGAGAAGAATAATTGCAGAAAACACCATATCCCTTACAAATTGAGAAGTGCTAGTAAAATAGTTGTGGGTGATAAGTGCTACTCAAGGTATGGATGCCAGGGTTATGTATAATTTAACAAAAAAAGCACCAAATAAGCAGGAAAATGGGAAATGCTCAGAATTTCATATTACGGAAAAATCTATTCAATAATCATGTGTATCTTCTCACTAGTAAAATTTTCAGCTCATTAATTATATTAAAAAATGAAATCAAAGTAAAAAAAAAAAAAAGAATTCAAAGATCAAAGCTAAACCTTGCAACTCAGAGATCGCATAAGGGCCAACAGACTCCTGATTCTCTCCAAGTATATACCAACCGACTTCGCCGCTGCTAGGGTTGCTCTCCATTGCCTAAGATTTAGGGAAGAACAAACCCTAAATCGATGATGAAGAAGAAAAAGGAAACAGATTATTTATATTAAAGGGACTGAAATTGGAGAACTAGGGTTTGAATTCGAGAGAACATTACCGACTGAGCTAAATGAAAGCGTGGCTTCTCGAAAAATCTGAGGGAAGAGGATGGTAAAAACCTAATGGGGGTAGTTTGGTAATTTAAGGAAGGCTTTTTTTCGGTAATGGGCCAAGCCTGCGAAATGAAAGGCCTAGTAGTGATTCTTGACAGGGTAGGACTTGCATCATATTCTTTATTACTTGCCAAACCCGACCCGGCCCGTGCCTTTATAAACGGCCGTGCCAAGAAATTTTCGATGCGAGTCCCCAAATCTTTCATATTTGAAATTAATCCCCTAAATCTTCATATTTTGAATAGTCCCCTAAACCTTAAAGTGTTTTGAAATTGGTCCTCAAGATCTCCATATTTTTGAAATTATCTCCCCAAATTTTTTAAGTGTTTTGAAATTAGTCCCTCTAGTTCGCACAAAGGTAAAAACTTTGGGGACTATTTTCAGAACACTTAACATATACGAGGGACTAACTTCAAATTAGAAAGATCTAGGGAAGAACTAATTTCAAAACACTTAAATATCTAGGAGATCATTTTAGAAATATATTGACAAACTACTTTCAAAGTATGAAAATTTTGGGAGACTAATATCGAAAATACCCAAAATAAATTATTGAAGGACTTAAAGAGCTAACCCAACGGTCATATGTACCCTTTCTCCCTTCATCAAATATTTAAATTGCACACCGCTTCCCCAAATTCTCATCAAATCAAACTCTTAACTCCTCTGATCATCTCCAATTAGGGGATAATAATTGGAGAGGCCAATTAGATACTAATTAGAGTGGGCCCAATTGCCTCGACCATTGCCATTCATTCCAATTTTAAGGGATGAAGTTAGATCACTTAGGATTTCTTTATTGTCTTGAAAACCACTATTGTGAAAATCACTATCGCAATCGTGGAAATCCTTTGTCGTGTCTAATCTTATCTCTTGAAATTGGAATGAACGGTAATGATCGAGGTAACTGAACCCTCTATCTTCTCTTCCTGTGTTCTCGACAATTATCAACCAAACCCAAACCAATGTGTAGAGGGAAGATGAGATGAACGATTGGCAGTGGCTGTTTCAAGTCTAATTGCTGGTTAGTACCTCTTGAATTGTGAACTTCCTTTTTGTTTTGTTCTTTTGAGGTGATATTTTATTATTATTTCGTCGCAAATTATTCTTTTATTCTTTGGTGCAAAATCTGTTGCTGTTAATCTCTTGTGGTTGTTTGATTTTCGTACGTGGTTTAGCTAGCATTAGAATTTTGTCATTGAGAACTTATTCTTTGGACTTTCCTTTGAAAGAAAGAAACATCACCTATTATAATGCAGTTTTTCATGTTTGTTTGTATATTTAACCCAAAAATTACGCATATGAAACATAATTCATTCTATTTTCCCATTTATTAAATGATAATTGATTATGATCAAGAAACAGTGATTCAGACCTAATGTTACTAATAGGATGAGTTGTTGTATTTTGTCCAAATTTTGGACTGGCCACGCCATTTCAAATCTAACTGCTGGTTAGTACTTGGATTGCGGAAGTCCTTTGTTTACTTCTTTTGCGTTGATTTTTTCTATTTTTCGATTACTTTGTTGTAAATATTATTATTTATTTGGTGCATGCATTGCTTTTCTTTAAAGGGATGGACCATGGAGTTGTATGATTGCATCATGTCCTAATGAGCTTTTCGCCTTTCGGGATCAAGGGCCTCAACATCGTTGAAGATGTTACATTGGTAAAGAAATTGATTTATTGTAATTTTTGATAAAATTTTCTGGCAGCCAAATTTCGGTGTATAAGTGATATTATTATGACATTTAATTCTTTTTCTTTTCTTCTTTATAACCCGAAATGGTGGCACAAACCACATGATTTTATCTATCGCATGAAGTTCCTTTCTTCATATGCAAGAAAATGCATAATTACTAATTACAAGTTAATTGTTCTCTGTTTATAAGAATTCTAGTCTTGATTCCATGTGTATTCTCATTTACATTCTTCCTCGTGTATTCATAATGTGCTAAGTAATAATTACAGACTGCAGCTATTTTGCATCCAATGCATGCATGAGACGTGAGTAATTAATGCCGATGCTCTAGTTGATACTTTATAGAACTAACTACTGTAACAAATGTTCATGACAGCAGATAGAGGATGGCTGACCTGTGTAGTTACACCCCAAAAAAAAAATTATACCTTAACTTGCACTAAACCCCAAACTCATTTACTAGCACTTAGCATCCTTGAAATGTCATTTTTAGAAGGATGAACTGCAAGCGACACCCCTCTTACTTATGAATTGAGGGGTGCTAAGTGCTAGTAAATGAGTTGATGGGGGGTTTACTACAACTGAAGGAATAGATGAGGGGGTTATGTGCAATTTACCCTTAATTTTATAGCAAACATGCACCAGTCCCCCATCTAATGATTATGTCTGGATCCTTATAAACATAGTAACTTCTTGCCTTCTATTGAGAGACAATTCCATCTAATGATTTGTGTTTACCCCTATAGATGAGGGGAGTTGTGTACAATTTACCCTTAATTTTATAGCAAACATGCACCCCTCAAATTTTCATATGCTTGTAGGTTCTGAACCAAACATCTAATTAGCGCAACAACAGACAATGCAGACGTGACACCCCACACTTTAGTCCCACATAGACTAGTATGAAGAAATGTTAGTGGCTTAAATAGAGAAAAGCCCAAGACCCAAGAGCAACTAGTGCTAGCATTTTGGCAAAGTGGATTTAGCCAACCTACGAGTTGCTCTCGGTGCGTCCCACGGCTTGCACGTGCCAATGGGCCTGTGAGCCCAGACGTGACAATAGACCTCTTAAATCTAGATCGGTACAAAGTGAATGCATAAAAGATTTACGGAAGTATAAAAGTCTATTTTCGATTGTGAAGTAAGGAATTTTGTCTTTCAGTCTTTCATGTGAGCATGTATAGCCATATCACAAAGATGTGAAGGGCCCCTGTGATGCACCAATAAGGTAAAAGTTTGCCTTATTCAATTTTGAAATACTTTTTTATCTTTGGTTTTCTTATTTTTCAAATTAAGGATAAAAAGATGCATGCTATGTTAGATAAAGAACTCAACAAAAAGATAGTAGGGTTTTTGAGATATCAGTCCCTTAAATCTAAGCTATTTTGATATTAGTCCCTCAAATCTGAGTATTTTGATATTAGTCCCTCAAATTGACTTAAGTTGTTGATATTAATCCCTACGTTAGGTTTTCTGTTAAAAAGCCTAAACCATGATTTAGTTAACCCTAACCATGTATAATAAGTTCCCAAAATAATCCCGCTGTGTAATTCACTAGTACCAAACGACACTCCATCTCTCTCTCTGACCAAGTTTGATCTCGTCCTTATAATTTCGCAAAATCCCTCAAAATCATCTTCAAATCAAGTTCAATCCTTTGTTGCGGACTAAAGAAGACAATCCTCACAAGACCTAGCCGATGTGAAGATGCATTCAAGCAATTGTGGAGGTAAAAGTTTTTCTTTAATTTCGTTTTTAGGGTTTTAAGTCATCTTCCTTTTAGGGTTTCTATTGTTGTGTTTAGGGTTAATTTATACCTAGTTTTGTCATCTTTTTAGGGTATTTATTCTTGTATTTTGGATTTTCAGTCATCTTCTTTGTAGTGAATATTATGTAGTTATCAATTCAGCCCTAATTTTGGGCTGATTTTCATTAGATGTATCTTCCTAGATTTCCTTATTCAATTAGGTTTCTAATTAGTTTTATTCTCATAATTTTGTATAATTTCGATTCCCTTTCTTGTCGTAGAAATTTAAAGTTGGAAATTTTGATAAAACTATCTTTAAAGTGCTTTTTATACAAAATTCATCATATAAATTGGTTTAGTTTTAAATGAGCAAAATTAACTCCCGTTTTGCTACAGTATTAGTGTTAAAAAATCCAAAAATAATATCTTAACCATCCTGTTTAAACTACATTGTATATATATAACCACTTAGAACGAATGTGTAGAACTTTACAACAAAATATAGTAACTTACACCATATATCAAATTGTTGAATACAATTAAATAAGAATTTGGCGTGTATTTAGGATAAGTTTTGTTCAATTTTTACTCAACTATTCAAAATAATATCCCTCAATGACTTAAATAGTTTATCCTGACATTGATAACTTCTAAATATAACAAGAATCAAATGTTATTAAACTAAATAACAAAAGGTTTTATCTCATTATTTCCTTGTCTACACTTGTTTAGGATTGAAATTTGAATGGTACATTTCATGTAGAATTTTAAAAGGTTGCAATTAAAGTTTGCTTGTGTACTAAAAGAAACGTTTGATATCTGAAAGATCTTAGATTTATAATTAGACAACAACCTTAAACAAAACCAATTAAAAATTAAAACTTAATCATGCAAGAAAGGATAGTACATAGACAGAGACTAATATCAAAATACTCAGTAGATAGAGTTAACCACATGCATCCAATTTATTTTGGATGGGCCAAATATTAAACGTGTGGCTTCACAAGCTATGATGACTGGTAGAAAGACCCAAGTGCATCAGCATTTTGACATAGTGATCCCCTTATCATATGCAATCTTAATAAAAGAGAACAAGATTATAGTTAGGATAAAATTTAATTTGATTAAGGTTTAAGTATGTGTTGATGAATTCAGCTCTTAATTTGGGCCAATTTGCAATGGATATTTGTTCTTGTGATTGCATTGTTCACTTAGGATTTACATTAGTTTTATTGTCTTATTGTTATATGAATATCTTATATGCTTTTAATGACTCTCATTTTTAAAATGAGCATGCATGTTATTTGAACTTGGGTTTCTGTCGTTACTTGTAGGTTTAAATTGTTGAATATTAATGATGGATGATGGTATTGTAGAAATTATCTTGATATATAATGGGTATTGGAGGAATATACCTAGGACTGATAGGAAGAAATATGAGTGGAAATCAAAAGACACTAAGAATAGATGTTAGAGACACTGAAGAAGTTGGGTGAATTAATTTATGAGTTTCTACCAACTGTTAAATATAACATAATGAAGTTGTCTTATACAATTCCTGAAACAAATCCTAGGAGGTTTGCTAGAATCAAGACTAATAGAGTTCATTTGGGTGTGCTAAAAAATCACTTAAACAAGTGGAGGCTTCAAATGTTCTTTAACACTTGGATCAGTTTCATACATAAGTTGGAGGGCACCGGTGTCTAATAGGAGAAAAAATCCACCTAGAGAGCATACTTATAAATCAACCAAGACCATTCATATAGACATGGATGAACTGTCCAATGAAGAAGAAGAGGACTTGGGGGTCAATGATGATAGATTTGTCAATATGGGAATAATTCAAGATGAATTTGATAGAGGTGCAGCTGAAAAGGATTTTGACTAGGGTTTAAATGATAGTGAAGTAGATGGTGATAATTTTAACACTGTTGTAGATGAGGGAAACTTTGAGTCAGAGGCCACTAGTGCACAAAATGTAGATCAAGATGAGATGGAAGGGTATAAAATGGAAGTGGATAATGTTGAAGACTGTGAAGATGATGCTGATGACTGTCTATCTGATGATGATTATCATTCACTTTTAAAGTTCAGAGGATGAGGGAGGAATTGAAGATGAGGCAGATAATGTTGGATTGAATGGTGAAGCTATTTATGACCTGGATTTAGAGGATCCTCAGTTTTATGTAGGCAGAAAGTTTAATGACCTTACACATTTGAGGACATCTTTGCAGCAACATAGCATTAAGAACAATTTTAACTTTCAATATGTTAAAAATGACACTACCAGGTTGGTTGCAAAATGCAAAAGGAAGGGTTGTAAGTGGGAACTGAGATGTAAGTGTTTCTATGATAGTAAAATAATAGAGGTTTCAAAGCTTAAGGGTCAACATTCATATGTAGGTGTTAATGGGTGTGGGAATGAACAAGCAACTTGTTATTGGATTGCATATAAGATTCTAAAATATGTAAAGAAAAATCCTAATATCAAACCTGGGGATATTGCAGATGGGATTTTAAATAAGTATGGGCTAACAATTAACTATAATAGAGCTTGGAGGGGGAGGGAAAAGGCTAGGGAAATGATATTTGGCAATGTAGAAGCCACTTATGACTTGATCTTGACTTTAAAGAATGAGCTCTTAAAGAGGAATCCTGGAAGTCATGTGAATGTGCAACTTGAAGATGATAACTCATTTAAGAGGATGTTTGTGTGTTTCAATGCAAGTATACAAGGGTTCTTAAATGGTATTAGGCCATTCATAGGCCTTGATGGGTGTCATTTAAAGTCAAAATATCTTGGTACCCTCTTGATTGCCACTGCTGTAGATGGAAATTATGATTTATTCCCTATTGCATTTGCTATTGTAGAGGGTGAAAGTGGTGAGTCATGGCATTGGTTTCTACAAAACTTAATTGTTGCATTGGGAGGTAAACTTGAGAACATAACAATCATGAGTGATCAAGGAAAAGGGCTTCTACAAGCAGTGTCTATTCTTTTACCTAATGCAAAGCATAGGGTATGTTTGAGACATCTTTGAAAAAATTTTAAAAAAGATTTTCAAGGGGATTTTTTAAAGAAAACTTTATGGGATGCAGCTAAGGCATACACCAGTGAGGAATTCAACATGCATATGAGAGCTTTAGATGCAGCTTCACGTGCAGCATACACAAGATTGACTTCAAATCCACATTTTGTTTGGTGTAGATCTAAGTTCATAAATCCAGCTAGGAATCATTACATAGTCAATAACTTGTTTGAATCTATGAATGCGTGGATATTAGAAGTCAGATTTCTTCCTGTTGTGGACCTAGTTGATAAACTTAGAAGCAAATTTATGAAAACGTTCAACAAGAGGAGGAAACAAGGGTTGAGATGGAAGGGAAAGCTAGTTCCCTATGCAGACAGATATTGCCAAGATCTGAGCAAGAAGCTAGGGGGATGCACTATAAGGCACACCAACGATAATGAGGCTGAAGTGGAAAATGAGTATGAAAGGAGAGCGATCGACTTGGTACACCAAACATGCAGTCGCAGGAAGTGGCAGATTACTGGATTGCCATGTATACATGTGGCTAACTTCATTGGCTCCATTAGGAATGCTGATTGGTCTCAATTTTGTGACCATTACTACACAGTGGACATGTAAGCACACTCATATTTATTTATTTATTTATTTTTTACTTTGCTTGAAATGATATTTTAACTGTCTTAACACTTGTGTGGTTCATTCTTATTGCAGTTATAGGTTGGCTTATGCTGAGTCTATAGGGTTTCTACCATCAAAGGATCAATGGAAACCTTATCAAAAAGATTTCACAATAAACCTCCCCAACATACAAAGAGGCCAAGAGGAAGGTCAAAGAAAAAGAGGGTAAAAGGTAAAGAAGAAGATGAACTTGGTAGAACTAGAGGAAAGGTTAGCGAGAGAGTTCATAAGTGCAACAGATGCAAGGGACTTGGCCATCACAAGATTTCATGCAAGCAACCTATAAATACCACAAGTGGGAGCAATGATGTTGCATAGAATCAACCACAAGGAGTTCATGCACCAAGGTAATGGACTACTTCTATTTATGTATCTCAATTATTAATTTATTTTGCTAATAAATTTGAACTTCATTGAAGCCATGATCCTTCAAGTGCCCAAAGTGGGAATGTACAAAGTGGACATGGGCAACATAGATTGCCAACTAGAGCAAGGTGATGTGTTAATACTTTATTGTATTATCAATTTGCGTGGATGCTAACATATAGTGTGTTAATTGTAGGAATGAGGGAGCAAGAACAAGCAGGTCCAAATTGAATGCAGTTAGAGGAAGGGATAGGAGGACAAGGACTAGAGGGAATATTGAAACATCAACCGCGCAGCCACTTCCAACTGCTGAATGGAGTACACCTCAACCAGCTTCATCCCAAGCAATAGCAGCAACTCATTCATCTCAGGGAGCAACCTCATCAGCAACAATTCATCCAACTCAAGCTTCAGGAGAAGAGGATTTTGGCCAAGTTAACTAGCCTTAAGAACTTGGAATCTGACATGAATTTTTGTATATGGCTAATTTTGAGAATATTATGCAGTGTTTTAGTGTGTACATGGTATTTTATCATAGTTTACATACCAAGAAACATTTAGATATCGTAAGTCCATGTTTTAGTTTCAACATGGCAATTTTGTGATGGATTGGATATATTAGACCATGTTTCTATGTGTACTTGGCATTTGCCTATGTTTAGCCATGTAAAACACTTGGAAGTTATTATGAAAGTTTTATTTTGTTGTATATGCTAGGATGTGTGGCATGAATTTTTGTATATGGCTAATTTTGAGAATATTATGCAGTGTTTCAGTGTGTACATGGTATTTTATCATAGTTTACATACCAAGAAACATTTAGATATCGTGAAGTCCATGTTTTAGTTTCAACATGGCAATTTTGTGATGGATTGGATATATTAGACCATGTTTCTATGTGTACTTGGCATTTGCCTATGTTTAGCCATGTAAAACACTTGGAAGTTATTATGAAAGTTTTATTTTGTTGTATTTGCTCTAGCTTTTGATATTGGAATCTGAATGGATCTTGTCAATAATGTTCTATGCATATAATGTATGTTTTACACTTGCTTGTGATAAATGATGCAGTATGTTATATTGTTCCTAATTTGTGTTTACATTATTCCTAATATGTGTGTATGTTGTACATGTTTTGGTTTCTTGGTGTTGTTTGGTGTTATATTCATTATTATTGTGTGATAGTATGTAAATAGTATAGATTCTTTGTGATATTACGTACATAATAGTACATATATAGTGTGTTGTTATGTACATATTGCACCATATATCTTCTCAAGTTATGTACATGATACTAATATATCTTGCTTGTAATGTCCACATATAAAAATTAGGCGAAATATCAAAAAACCTCCCTTAACTTTGGACGATTATCAGAAAACCCCCCTTACTTTCAAAATATCAGAAAACCCCCTTGTGTTTAGACGTTATTAGAAAATCCCCCTTTAACTTTGAATATTTATCAGAAAAGGGGGATTTCTAATTAAATCTCAAAGTTAAAGGGGTTTTTCCTGATAAACTCTAATAGGGTAAAAAGTTATGTAGGATGGAAAAGTCAAAATGTCAGAATGAGCCGAAATTTGCACAGCTCAAGTGAAACGGGCCAACGAGCAAGACTCATTGCTTTGCTATGAGATCTGCTGGTTTTTGGGCATCTGAGGTCGTTTAGGGCCTCAAATTTACAATTTACTATTTTATGATTCCATGTTGGACAATTTAGTAATTTTTTTAAACTTCTTTTAGGTTTTCCTTTAAATACTTTGTAGTTTCGTAGTCGCCGTCATCTTTTGAATGGAATAAAATTTCTCTTGAAGAGACCATAGCGAGTTTCGACATTTTTCTTCGAGGAAGTCCTTGTGGTAAGGCTTTCTTTGATTTCACCGTTGCGTCATAAGCTGTGTCATAAACTTAATGGGGGGTTTTCTAATATTTTGAAAGTTAAGGGCGTTTTCTGATAATCAGCCAAAGTTAAGGGGGTCTTATGTTATTTAGCCTAAAATTACTCTAAACTAATGCTATTTAATAAAGTTGCACAAATTACATCAAATCCATTATAAAATCTCAAATTACATCAAATAACTTCATCATGCTCAAATTAAATCAATAAACCAGCATACCATTAATCAAATTATACCGCAGACCATCAAATTCCATTACAAATTCTCAAATAACATCCAATAACTGGATCATGCTCAAATAGAATCATATAATCTTCAGACATTTTATATAATTCTAGCAACAATCAAGACCCCAAACACAATCAAGAGAATCCTCATCAAGAGCAACACTTCATCTAACTTCTTAGCCAACAAGCTCATTTCTTTTTGAGATTTTCACCATGAAACTCCTATAATCATCAACCCAAGCAAAGTATCCACAACTCTTATACGATGCATTCCTATATTGTGGACAACCATAGAATTATAGACATTTATTCTCTCCTTGCTTGCAAGTCCTAATCCTACATTGTAATCCACAAAAATATTTTATATTAGCCCCCTTGACACTAACTCCATTGCTAGCTGAATTTGATCGTGAGAACTCCATTTTCAACTTGTCACTTTACTAGGATTAGAGGAGGAGAGAAGAGGACGAGATCTAGGGTCAGAAGAGGAGAGGACAGGATGAGATATGGAGTGTCAATGGTCTTTTAAAGACACCAAACATGAAAGAGCCGTTGCTTTTAATGGGTTCATAACAAGTTTACCGTTGGAGGAAGAAGGAGGAATAATATTTCTTAACGGGTCGGGTACAGCAGGGTTTGGGTGAGATCTGTTAAGTGAAGGATAAAACTGTCCATTCATGCCCAATGTTAAAGATAACGGAATATTACGTGACAGTTATAACACCAACTAATCATAGGGACCAATATCAACAACTAAAGTCAATTTGAGGGACTAATATAAAAAAACTCAGATTTGAGGGACTAATACCAAAATAGCTAAGATTTAAGGGACGAATATCTAAAAAACCCAAGATAGTATTTTCATTTTCTTTTTCCATTGAAGGGTAAATTGCATATAATCCCCTTCTTCTATACTTTGAGTAACTCCCTCAACTTACTTACTAGCACTTAGCCCCACTTAATCCATGAGGGAGAGGGATGTATTACATGCAATTTATCTTTATAAAAATGTCAACAGACGAGTTTTGAGTGCTAACAGCTAAGTTGGGGATTACAGCATAATAGATAAAGGGGAGATTTTTTTTAAAAAGACCGTGTTTAAAAAATAATTAGCAAAAACGACCTTTTTGTTAAATAATTAGCCAAATCGACCTCGGCTGGCTAAAAAGAGGTCGATTTTGCAAAATTTAGTGTTAAAAAACACACGGGACTATTAGTCCCGTGTGTTTAACATTCGCTAATTATCTCCTGAGCATAACTGCATGTTGTTAGAGCGGTGACAG
The DNA here is from genome assembly GCA_012295165.1 of Asparagus setaceus. Lineage (NCBI taxonomy): Eukaryota > Viridiplantae > Streptophyta > Magnoliopsida > Asparagales > Asparagaceae > Asparagus > Asparagus setaceus. The sequence goes on from CM022710.1 coordinate 8,036,942, forward strand.
TGAATGGATGGGTGGAAAATGACGTTGAAAACACACGGGACTACTAGTCCCGTGTGTTTTCTAAGTTAGGGTTAAGAGGTGATTAGCGATGCTAAACACACGGACTACTAGTCCCGTGTGTTTTCTAAGTTAGGTTAAGAGGTGATTAGCGATGCTAAACACACGGACTACTAGTCCGTGTGTTTTCTAAGTTAGGGTTAAGAGGTGATTAGCGATGCTAAACACACGGGACTAGTAGTCCCGTGTATTTTTAACATCAAATTTAGCAAAAGAGGTCGGCCAGCTTTGATGAGCTGGCCAAAAAGAGATCGATTTTGCTAATTATTTAGCAAAAAGGTCGTTTTTGCTAATTATTTTTTAAAAACGGTCTTTTTTAAAAAAATCTCCTAGATAAAGGGGGTTATTTTAAATTTACCCTTTATTCGAAAAGTACTGTTTTAACTTTTTCTTTTTTGGGGCATCAATCATCCCCTTCAAGGCTTTTCAAGCGTGCTCTCCACCGAAACATTGGACCTTTTCTTATATTTGGTATGCAACATATGGAGAATTTTCTACATCAGGTTATGCATAGCATGTAATTTAAATATAGAGTTAGGTCTAGTTAGATATCTGTCACTCAGATGTCCTGTGCAGCAATATTTGGTTTGGGACTACAAATATGCACTTTCTATATCTCTTGAAAAATTTATTCAAAATTTCTATCTGAGCACATGTAATTGACCATAGGAAACCAAGTCAAAGAAGAAATCAGTATTGATAAGGCCATCATTAACTAACTACAATAATTAATGATAGTACATTTCTGCAAATAAAAAAAATGCAAAATGTTAAAGTTAACTTATTTTCCAGCAGTTTCAACATGTGCTACATCTACATGCACTTGTATATACAGCCGCCAAAAAACTACAGATACGCTTCAGATGAATCGAGTTCTCATTGACAATGGCATCTCGTACAAGCCAGAAATGACCTAATTCTATTCATTAAGACCTAATCATAAAATGCTTTAGATACCATTTCCTATTTGCAATAAACAAGTATGTTTAACTTATAATTTAGCATTAAACTGCGTTAAACAAACATTTGATGACCTAACTCATCTTTTAATAAGGACCACTTTACTTAGCCAAGTCCTAATTGACACTGTCAAGGTTCACATCAAGACTGACCCATCTTTTAAGCACTGAAGATGCATATACACTTATATATGAATATACATAGATATAAGATATTATTCTATATAAGAGATAAGCGGGCCACGGGCTCCTAATTGAAAATTGCCAGTAATAAAAATACTTTAGTAGATCAATTAAAATGTTTGCCGTAATTCTGGATTTACTATGATAAAGCATGTTATGATAGAATACAGAGAATGAGAAGGTCTAGAATTATGATCCTTCATACGTTTATATACTAGCTTTTACCATAGCATGCGTGTGCAGTCTGCGGATAATAATAATATGTAACTTGCAACCTAATGTTCTTATGGAATAATGTGTTAATTGTGATACATATTCAATGAAAGGGCCATCTCCTAATTTCTTTCAACCACTTTCAGATATAACAGTTATGTGACTAAAGGAATTACTCTCTTAGTAAGATTTTTGTATGAATCTGGATTATGAAATAACGTCGTGCAAATTTGTTTTACATGTACAAATTAATTTCTGTACACATTTTTTGGGTATCTATCTGAGTTTGTGTCAAACATTCTGTCAAAATAATCGTGATCTTCATTGTACTTTAGCAATCATCTAGAAAATATTACTATTATATTTGAATAATGATTTTCCAAAAGCTATAAATTAGAGTTCTAACTCATCCAAACAACAACTTCTACATATGTAGCAGAAAATAATAGAGAGATCTTAGATAGTAATCCTTCTAAGTTTTTCCTCATAGTGATTCTTCTAGTAATTACAAATTCAGGGTTTTACCAAAAGTTATTATTTCTCAATTTTAGCTAAGTCTACTCTATTGAGCCCTGGGTTTGTCCCAACACATTCAAGTTTCTGTTTGTTTGTTTACGCTAAACAATTTATCAGTTCAGCTTATTAGGATAAATACAGATGCCTTTTAGCCTCTGACAGATTAAAAAAGACTCACCAAATTGGTTAACTAGCTAATTCTGTGGATCAACAAATAATAAAATTCACTCTGAAGAAGTTATTTGTTATTTCGTAAGGACAAAATAATCTTGCTCACACATTTATCTTATGTAAGTTTGGTTGATTCTGAACAACATCGTCACCAACACATTTTTTTAAGTTCAACCGTCCCCAAGAAGTAAAATTTTGACTGTAACATTAATTAGACTAAATATAGTACAATTTGAGTAGTGGGGACCAAATTATGTTCCTAATTTCTTCTAAGCTAAACTGAGATTGTTTATTAATTAATACAAGTGTTTTCTCCACTTAAGTTTCTTAATTATTGGACCACAATGGTAAGCTGCTATATGTATAGGCCTAAAAGTACAATTGTATTTATTCATATGTGTTCACATTGAACACATGCAAATAAAAACTATACATTTGAACAAAAGGCAGAAGCACATAGTAATATATAATTTTAATAAATACTAACAAAAATGAAGCATCCAATTAACTTCAATTTGATTAGCAGTTGCTTAATTATATTAATTAATGTGGGACCAAACCCATGAGTTCTAAATGATAGTGGAGCTCCAACCTCTTATTAGCTCTATTCTCATGCTATATATATATACAAGCTTTGATCTTAAGTTTTCATCATCAATAGCTCTGTCCAACATTTGTCCTCCAATCCAAACCCTTCCCCATTTTACTGTATATATTTTTTCCTGATTAACTTCTTCAATCCAAAAACCATGAACTTCACTTTGGATCAATCAAACCTGGCAACAAGTAGTAATACTCCTCAGTCTGCTTTCAGGTAAGATTTATGGATTATACAAGTTTATATGTTGCAATTTGTATACTTGTTCTCTACCACATTCTATGATCCAACTTTTCAACATTCAATAAGGATTCATGTGAAGTTGATAACACGGGCTTTTATGTTTCGTGAACAAATCCCACTTTGATGGGAAAAACCCTGTAAATCACAGAAATAGATAATATTTCTAAGTACCCATATTGTTATAAGAAGGAAGATATAGAAGAAAAGCATAGAGTTAAACTTTGCAATCAGAATGCATAACTCTTTCATATCTTAAGCAGATGGTGGTCAAAAGAGACAGTTGCAGTAGTCACAGGAGCAAACAAGGGCATTGGCCTCGAGCTCGTTAGAAAATTCGCACAACTTGAGCTCACAGTGATCTTAACCGCCAGAGACATTACCAAAGGCAAAGAGGCAGTAGACTCACTTAAAGCCCTAGGACTCAAAAATATAGAATTTTGTCAATTAGATATCACCGATATTTCATCAATCAAATCCTTCGTTTCTTGGCTTGAGAAGAGATTTGGAGGATTGGATATTCTGGTAAGTAAGGCTTTTTTTACTGTAAGAAAGTTCTATTTTTCTGTACATAACAAATGCTAACATTTGGTAAATATGACTATATGTAGGTGAATAATGCTGGTGTTTGTTTTAACGAGATAAATGGAAACTCGATCGACTATGCTGAGACTGTGATCAAGACAAATTTTTATGGGCCTAAGATATTGACAGAAGCTCTTATGCCATTGTTTCGGAGATCTGCATCGATGAGTAGGATACTGAACATTAGCTCACAGCTTGGAGCACAGACTGTAAGTGGATGAGATATCATTTTTCAACATTAAAAATGATTTAAAATATTTACAAAACAATTATTTATCTCTTTTAATATAATTATACATCATTTCAGCGCATGTCAATGTGATGGTTATAAGAGACAGGATAATTGAATGAATGCGGCTTATCTGTTACATAGAAGTATATCAATTGGCAGTAGGGATATTAATACAGTTGATGAACTTATCTACTTGTCATAATGTCAATATTCTAAAAATTATTTAAACAACAAAGAGACTAAGGTTACTCAAAGTCTTAAGCCACGGCACTAAGAGAGTATAAAATGTAGAAAGGGAACAATAATACGATTGACAGACTTGCATTTGCACAAGGGATATTAATACTATTGACAGCCTTATCTACTTGTCATAGTCTCCATACTCTAAGAAAATTAATTTTAAAATATAATAAAAAGTAAGATTGCTCAAAGTCTAAGACACAGCACAAAAAGAGTAAAAGGGGTAAAAAGAGTCAAATTGCTTTGAAAATTCGATGCAATGATACTATAAAATTAACAATTTAAGATAAGATGTCTCAGAAAAGTCTACTCATACAAAATAGTGGAAAATACAGTATAGTTAGCTAGCATTTCTTACTTTTATATATCTGACATACAATTTGACCATTTTTTTCAGCAAGTGAGCAATCCATCATTAAGAGAACTTCTCCGAGATGAAGACAATCTCTTAGAGAAAAAGATCGACAACATGATCTCTCAATTTCTCGCGGATGTAAAAATGGGAGTTTGGCAAGAAAAAGGATGGCCAAAAGTGTGGACAGACTACTCAATATCAAAATTTGCAGTGAACGCATACTCAAGGCTACTAGCAAAGCAAAACATTGGAAGAAATTTGAGTGTGAATTGCTTTTGCCCGGGCTTCACACGGACGGCTATGACTAACGGCAAAGGCCATCGGACGGCTGCTGAGGCTGCTGAGATTGGATCTTGGATTGCTTTGCTCCCTCCTAATGAGCTGCCTAATGGGGAGTTCTTCAAGATTTCTACCCCTTCTATTACCTCTAAGTTGTAGAGATTTATCTATAGTTGCAACTTTATGTGTTCTAGTGTTTAAAGACACAGAAACTTACTTTGTTCATTTAGATAAAACTCTCCATGTGTTGATTGGAATCTAGAATCTTTAAAGATATTAGTTTAGATGTATGTGCGTGTAAAAAATTTCACAGTTGGATCAAAATGTATTGATTTTCAAATTTTCTTTGAGTTTGTTAACTCAAGTATTGATTTGGAAAGAGAGCTTGAAGATTGATAGAATTGAATTACATTAGAGAATGATGATTTGTATTATATCAGTGAATAATCATTTACGTTACATCTTACAAAATATATATATATATACATTGAGAGAGAGTGGAGAGAGAGAGAGAGAGGATAGAATGGTTAATAGACTAATAGGGGCGCATGATGATTATAGGTAGGGTACTGTAGCATAGACGGCGGCTGCACTGTAGGTATAGGGCGGTGGTATTATATTATAAGTCGGTGGCACTGTAGATAGTGTGACTTTAATAGAGTTCATGTTTATTTCTTTAACGTCATAACTTCATGTTATGCTTTAGACTAAAAGGCAAATTTGGTCCTTGTACTAGGGCTTCATACTCAAATTGGTCACCGCATTTTTTTTTCTCAACTTAGTCATTGTCCTGCTTGTTAGATGTAAACTTAGTCCTATTTTAATTCTTCTTTAAAAATTTTATTAAATAAAACTTGGAAAGACAAAACCACCCTAATTGCTAGGTGTTTTACTGATCAGTCTACGTTCTGGAAAAGACAGATTGACATGGAGCAGTTTCTATCTTTGCATTTCTTAAAGCAGAAGGTGGGGTTTTCTTTCACAGACAACCATTTGCTAAAGGTTATATTTCACAAAAGCCCCCTTCAAATGGAGCACTATAGCAGCAAAAAAAAAATTTAAATTCGGCGGTACTGTAGTGATTTCTTTGCCGAGATCCTGTAGCAACTGTTTTGGCAGGAAAATTCGCCGACAATACTGTAGCTATACTGTAGCAAACTCTTTTTTTTTGATATTTCTAACCTGAAATCTTTTTAAACTTTGATCCAAAATTAAAAATCAATTAAACGTGAATTCTTCTAAATCGATTCATACAATTCAAAATATAACAACCCTTTTGAATCCAAAATCATGAAGAATATACAACAAGAAGAACTACCAAAGTTTATTCTCAAATTAAACAATTTAAAAAGGAAGGATTGTTAGATTTGAGAATATACAAGAGAATCACATCACAAATTAAAATTGATTCTCAATAGATTAACATGAACACTGCTCTGATACCAATTGTTAGATCAAGAAAAGATAAACATTTTGCTTTAATCAATAAAACCCTAATCAATCCCAAGGATTGCTCATGTCAAACTATTGAGATAATTAAGAAGATGTGGAACGATACCTGAATCCATAGAGTAGGATGTGATTCTTGAGTTTTTGAGATGTAGATCTTCCAAATCTTGTACGTATATATCCTCCTTAAAGAAACCCTAATCTTTCTGAAGATGGAAAATCAGAAAGAGATTCTACGTAGAGATTTGGAGAACCACAACCCCATTTATAACTGAATCAGTTATTCATAATTATCAATTCTGCCTATCATAGAATTAATAATTATATTTTGGTCTCTACACATAGAAGGCCCATACTTTTAGTTATGCATTAAAAGCCCAAACCCTAAATTAGATCACTTTAATGGGCTAACCTTAATTGATAGCACATAATACATATTTATTTAATATATTGGCCCATATATTGGATTTAAATCCAACAAAACATTCTTAGAGGAAGAAACTTGATCAAACTCGGTTGCTCTTGGAATATTGGAGATGGTCTTTGGATTGATATCTTTAATGACTTGTGGATGGCGAATCGATCCACTCCCATCTCAAGACCTGATTCTTTCCCCCCTAATAATTCCAAGGTAGAGGATCTTATTGATATTAACTCCCATTCTTGGAACTTGGACTTATTATCTATAATTTTTTATCACAATATTGTGGAATACATCCTTCGCACTCCTATCCATCATAGTCCAACAAACCTCAGGGATTCCGCTGATTCTCTTACATGGAAGAGACTCTTCACCCATTCCTTCTCTAGCAAGGCCATATATGATCTCATTTGGATGCATTCTCTTTCTTTAAATAACTCAACTATCTCTGTTGTGAGGGTTACTTTGAAACTTCTCAAGCTTATAGCCATTCCTCCACGTGTGAGGATTTTCGTTTGGAGAGCTCTTAACAATGGCCTACCCTCTTTGGATTTTTTGGTGAAATTTAATGTTTCGAAAACTCCTCTTTGCCTTCTCTATGGTCTGGACATTGAGACCTTGGATCACCTCTTTATCTTTTGTCAATTCTCTCAAGCTATTTGGACCCTAACAAACTTGGCGACTCCACCTGATGCATCTTTTGTTTCCTGGTTTGATCTCTTACGAAACCCCCTTTAATTCTACCACCCATAATATCCATGTTGTTGCTTTTGCAGCCATTATTACTTGGTTTATTTGGAAAGCTAGATGCAATACCATTTTTAGGGGGAAGAAACCGACACCAATCAATACCTTAGTGTTGGCTGAAGTTTATATCCTTTTGCATACCTCGGGTATGTCAAATTTAGAAGCCCTTTTCACGATCACCTCCCCACATCTTTGGTCTGCTCCACCCACCAGAATTGTGAAAATTAACATCGATGCTGCTGGATACTTTGATTGCCCTGCTCTCGAAGTCATTGCTCGTAATCACTGTGGACACCATATTTGCTCCTTTTGCACTTTTGGCCCTCCTTCTACTGCCCTTGAGGCTGAAGCTCGCACCTTCTTAGCTGGTTTACACCTTGCTCTTTCTCGTGGCTGGAAGGATATAATTCTCGAATCAGATTGTCTTGATCTTCTACTTATGATGCACGGGGCGCTTGCCCATCCACAACATCTCGCGGCCATATTTGGTGATTGTTGGACCCTCTTCATGAGCTTTAACTCTTCTCAAGTGTGTCACATCTGCCGAATTGGCAACACTTGTGCTCATAATCTTGCCCAATTTGCCTACAGATATAAATGTACCTCATTCTCGGACACCTGTGATGGTCCAGACCATATTCTGTACTTAAATACTTATTGATGCACTGTAATAGAATCATTGATTCCTAAAAAAACTTTATAATTGAAATTGACTAGTTTTGTTTCATTTTTGGGCCAAGTCTAGGACTCAGTGGGATAGATTAATATAGCCCATCTAAGAAGAGGCCATTCTAGCAAATTCAGAATTAAAAATTGCTCATGGTAAACATGCCTAACCAGGGAGATAAAGCCCAATTCTTATGAAAAATAGCTCCAATTGTTCTTTATATTATGAATTCGGATCCTCTGTGGGGCTTTTAATGATAAAAGATTTACTTCTTGATAATATTTTGCAAGTTCTGATTTTTTAGTAGGCTTATTTGTATCTCAACATTTTAACTGTCCATCTTCTAAACAAAAAGTATCAAATGCTTCTCGATACATGACATTTAATAAAAATAATAATGGTATAGTGCATCTCGTTTAATGGATTAGGACTTCAAGTACTAAAGCAGAAATATTTTTGTAGTACCAATGCACATTAATGACAAAACATCTGCTTCCTCTAGCTATAATAACTTTGTTGACATGATTACAGAGGTAAAGATGAAACACTGATGAAGATATTAATGTTCAAAATTATTATGCATAGTAGAAAAATATTGGCAAAACAATCACAGATCCCATAGAGAATCACATCTAGAGAATCACATATAAATTTAAACTTTAGAACTTGTTAATACTCTTCTGCACTGAAATGAGATTGCCACAATAAAAAATATTGCCAACTCCTTGGTGGTCATATTTAAAGCAATTAAAGTTTGATAACTTGATATTACAATTTTCATACGATGAAAAAAGTGAAGATTTTTAGGTGAGTCTTCCCATCAAACGCAACACCTTAAGAGTTACATGTTATTTAGTGCTTGGCCATTGAAATGCTAATGAGTCTAGAATTAATACAATAACTCCACAAATGAACGATGTATATTGTTCTCTTTACGACCAAAATGAATTTGGAAAGCCTAAATCTACTTAAGAGTCAGATGGAGGAGGAGGCTTGTAGAAACGATTATACATCCTCCACTAATTTTCAGAGGCTTCTTCTACGGTTTGATATGTCTAGATATGTATCTTGGATCTCTCTCGCTCATCATGAATCTCCTGAACTTCAGAAGCCTTTTTTGTTTTCAGACTCAAACAGTCACCGAAAGCACTTCATTTCCCAAAGCAAGCGTCAAATTCCCCGGATTGGGATCCTCTACTAATGCATAGTGTTACCTAATATATGCTAATGCATCTCCACCTTTGATTTTGTGGACAAGTACAAAGTGAAAGGTGGAGCCCACAAAGTGAAAGGTGGAGATGCATTAGCAAATATTATGCTAATGCATCTCCACCTTTGATTTTGTGGACAAGTACAAAGTGAAAGGTGGAGCCCACAAAGTGAAAGGTGGAGATGCATTAGCAAATATTAAGAAATACTATGCATTAGTAGAGGATCCCAATCCAAATTCCCCATATCTGTACTATTGTTGCATCTGGTGAAATGGGGAATAGCAAAACCACAAAGCATCGAAGCATTTGGTGCAAGATATATGAGGAGGCTGTTTTTTCTAGTTAGCATTAGATGGCTCAACTTCCTTCTGATCCATTCCTAGAAAAGAAAAAAGATTCTCTTTTCAGATTCAGTTTTCTTCACATCTGTCATACGTTAATTTTTTCCCCTATAGCCCTAATTGTTGAGAACAATGTGACTGCTTATTCATGCCTTGACTTATTTCATCATGGATCAATTTTCAACAAATTTTTTGCATATATGTTATATTTTTATATCGATACATTTTATGTTTTCCTTATTGTTGTTGCGTTTACGCAAAGAAAACTGTGAAAGTGTGTCTGTTTTTGTGATCATTGTGTTACCAAATTCTGTTCTTCTATAGAATCGACCATTTGGGATAATATGAGATAGCTAAGTCAAACAAATGCTGACTTACAATTATTATTGATAAAAATATGAAGGTTTATAATAATTAACAAGTATTCTGCAACTTATAGTTACTATGTGGCATCTGCTCTTCATATAAAATGTAATAATTTTATAAAAAACATTAATTTATTAAAATACAAAAACAAACATAAAAAAAGATAATACACTAGCAAGCTATAGTAAGAGATTTTTTTATCACGTTATAAATAAATATCTTAATAATAAATAATTTGTCATGTTCGAGCGTCTAAGGAGGGTCATGCGCAATGAGTATTAATGAACAATGTGCCTAACATGCATTCAACAAGGGCACGGCTTTATAACGATTGTACCATAAACAAGAAAGCTACTAGAGCTAAGATTTCACAATGGCATCTTCTTTAAAATAGCGGGTTACTCTAGGTTTCACAATATAGGCAGATATTTCTGAACTTATTATCAATAATAATTATATACATATACTTTTTTCTAACTCCTTACCTTTACGAACCAAAACTACACAGAAATGATCATAGGTGGATATGGGTGAGCCCGAAAGCCCGCCCAACTCGGCCCACTTTGACCGGGTCGGGCCCAAGCCCGAACCCGAAGAAATTAGGGCTAGATAGGGAATATGAAACCCGGGCCCGAAACTTAGCCGGAACCCGGCGCCGGCCCTAGCCCGTTTTGATTCTTAATTAGCAATTTTTTTAGTTTGGGCCAACAAATTTTTAGCCGACAAATATTTTTTTATGTTTGGGCCAAAAAAATTTATATTCCCGTCTCATAAAATAGGTCAATCTATAACGAAAAAATTTATGCCCCACAAATAATTTTTGTATATTTAATAATTTATTTTTTATTTGTGAAAAATTCATAAGTTTAAAAATAAAGAAAAATCCGAGCTTGGGTTGGACCGGCTCGGCTTGAAGCCCCGCGGGCCAGGCCAATGGGCCGGCTTTGGGTAGCGCTTAAACCCACATAACCAGGCTCAAGACAGGCCTAATGTAATCCAAGCCAAACTAGACCCGGCCCGTCCAAGCCTAAGCCCGTCGGCCCGGCCTGAACCCGGCTCATGGCTAGGTCTAATCACAAGTCAACCTAAAATCACTATAAGCAAGAATCTAGGAAAAATATTAAAACATGTTTCTTTTCCCTCCATAGAGAGTCATACCATTTGCTGAAAAATCCAAATTTAAGTAAGGGCCTGTTTGTTTCGCCAACCACAAAAAATTGAAATTGAAAACATCACGGAAATCACATTTCCTTGTATTTCTTTAGATTTCCTCAAAATAGTTATTTTTAGTTTGTTTCACATAGAAAACATGGGTGTAGAAATATACCCCCCTATATTTCCTCAATTTCCTATGATTGGTTGGGGAGTTAAAACTTGAAAAGAAAATAACAAAAGCCCAATTTCCATAATTACCTTTGTTTAGTTGGAGATGAAACATCATGAAAATGTAGATTGTGCTCACCATGGTAAGTTCACCTCCCATATAAAGACAACAACAAAATGAATGCCAATTTACCAACATGAATAACACCAGCTCGAGGCCAAATAAACCAACAGCAATAGCGCTGCTCCCATGAATAACACTAGCTCGAGGCCAAATAAACCAATAGCAGCATGAATAACACCAGCTTGAGGCTAAAAAAATCAAGAATTTCAACCTAACTGTTCGAGCCCAATAAACCAACACCGCTGCCACCAGATAGCTAGTGCAACGGGCCCAAAAATAGCCAAAAAAATAGAATAAATGCAATCCTGATCATCATGGCTAGCTGCTACCATGATATAGCATTACAAGGGCTATATATTAGGCCAAAAACTGACATCAACCTGATTCCAACAGCCGCACAACGGCTATATTTTAGCCCAAAAACCAAAAACCAACATAAACATTAATCCAACAGCATCACAATGACTCTATTTTAGGCCTAAAATCAACATAACCATGAATCCAACAGCCTCACAACGGCTATATTTTAGCCCAAAAGTCAAAAATCAACATGACCATTAATCCAACAGCATCACAATGGCTCTATTTTAGGCCAAAAACCAACATCAACATGAATCCAATAGCCTCACAACGACTATTTTTTAGCCCAAAAACCAAAAATCAACATCAACATGAATCCAACAGATCACAACGGCTATATTTTAGCCCATAAACCAACACCAACAGCCATATATACCAACGGGCAAACAAAAAAAAAACAAGTTGCCCCAACGGCTAAATTTGCCCCAATAGCTATATATACAAGCATCCAATGCAATATATAGTGCTCAAATATTTTCATTCTCTCCCACAAAAACCAAGTAGCTCATAAGAAATAAAAATCTTAAATTTTTTGCTCTTATCAGCAGCCATAACAAGATGAACAGAGTTGAAGGGTCTCAACAAAATCAAGTTCAATGCTATTGTCAAATCTACACCACTTAAGATGTGCAAAAATGACAAGAATAGGGGCAAATATTTTTGGGATTGTGCAAAATACCCAAATAGGCAATGCAACTTTTTTGCTTGGGCTCAAGATGATAGTGAAATAAAGAGACTCATGCCAAAGTTCGAGACAATGAATGTAGAAGAGATGAAATTATCCAATACCAAACCGCAAGATGAAAAAAAATGAAGAGAGCGATGCCAAAGTTTGAAAATAATTCGTCAAAGTTTGAAAGTGTGAATGAAGAAGATAAGAAAGTTTTAAAAACCAAACAACTGAAGTAAGAGTTGAAGCAAGCAAAACGTGAAGTTGATGTTAGGAAAACCTTTGCATTTTTTTAATGTTTATTTTGTATGCTTCTTATGTTATCAAACATTGTAATTTGTACCATGATAAAGCATTGAAGAATATATTAAGGTTTGAGTGAATATATGGCTGTGTATCAAACCAATCTATGGTACAAAGAAAAATAAAAAATAAAAATATTTCTTTTGTTCGTCATAATAATCAGTATCGCTATGTAAAAAATTTCTCCAAAAAATATATAATTATAAATGTATGTGCTCAGAATTGGTCAATATCATCATGGTATGCCTCGCCAAAGTTAGTTGTTGATAACATTGTAGGCTGCATTATTACCACGCCTATACAATGAATCAACAACTCATGACTGCATGTATTAGATTATGACAATCATCATAGCAATATTAAATATGTAGTTGTGAAAATTGGTAAAATATGCTCTGAAAATAGAAAATTTAAAACTCATATATTGTCATACCCGTGCAATATTATCATTGCAAGTTGCAAATCTCGAAATATGATCAATAAGTACCTCAATATGAGAACAATGCGACTGCTTATTGATGCCTTGACTTATTTCATCATGGATCAATTTTCAACAAATTTTTGCATATATGTTATATTTTTATATCGATACATTTTATGTTTTCCTTATTGTTGTTATGCACGCAAAGAAAACTGTGAAAGTGTGTCTGCTTTTGTGATCATTGTGTTACCAAATTCGTTCTTCTATAGAATCGACCATTTGGGATAATATGAGATAGCTAAGTCAAACAAATGCTGACTTACAATTATTATTGATAAAAAGATGAAGGTTTATAATAATTAACAAGTATTCGCAACTTATAGTTACTATGTGGCATCGCTCTTCATATAAAATGTAATAATTTTATAAAAACATTAATTTATTAAAATACAAAACAAACATAAAAAAGATAATACACTAGCAAGCTATAGTAAGAGATTTTTTTATCACGTTATAAATAAATATCTTAATAATAAATAAGTTGTCATGTTCGAGCGTCTAAGGAGGGTCATGGGCAATAAGTATTAATGAACAATGTGCCTAACATGCATTCAACAAGGGCACGGCGTTATAACGATTGTACCCTAAACAAGAAAGCAACTAGAGCTAAATTTCACAATGGCATCTTCTTTAAAATAGCGGGTTGCTCTTGGTTTCGCAATATAGGCAGATATTTCTGAACTTATTATCAATAATAATTATATACATATACCTTTTTCTAACTCCTTACCTTTACGAACCAAAACTACACATAAATGGTCACAGGTGGATATGGGTGAGCCCGAAAGCCCGCCCAACTCGGCCCACTTTGACTGAGTGAGACTAAGCAGAACAAAAGTAGGGCTAGATAGGGAATATGAAACCCGGGCCCGAAACTTAGCCGGAACCCGGCGTCGGCCCTAGCCCGTTTAATTAGCAATTTTTTTTAGTTTGGGCCAACAAATTATTAGCTGACAAATATTTTTTTATGTTTGGGCCAAAAAAATTTATATCCCCGTCTCATAAAACAGGTCAATCTTTAACAAAAAAATTTATGCCCCACAAATAATTTTTGTATATTTAATAATTTATTTTTTATTTGAGAAAAATTCAAAAGTTTAAAAATAAAGAAAATTAGAGCTTGGGTTGGACCGGCTCGACTTGAAGCCCAGCGGGCCAGGCCAATGGGCCAGCTTTGGGTAGCGCTTAAACCCACATAACCAGGCTCAAGACAGGCCCAATGTAATCCAAGCCAAACTAGACCCGGCCCGTCCAAGCCTAAGCCCGTCGGCCCGGCCTAAACCCGGCTCATGGTTAGGTCTAATCACAGGTCAACCTAAAATCACTATAAGCAAGAATCTAGGGAAAATATTAAAACATGTTTTTTTTCCTCCATAGAGAGTCATACCATTTGTTGAAAAATCCAAATTTAAGTAAGGGCCAGTTTGTTTCACCAACCACAAAAAATTGAAATTGAAAACATCACGGAAATCACATTTCCTTGTATTTCTTTAGATTTCCTCAAAATAGTTATTTTTAGTTTATTTCACATAGAAAACATGTGTGTAGAAATATACCCCCCCTATATTTCCTCAATTTCCTATGATTGGTTGGAGAGTTAAAACTTGAAAAGAAAACAACAAAAGCCCAATTTTCATAATTACCTTTGTTTAGTTGGAGATGAAACATCATGGAAATGTAGATTGTGCTCACCATGGTAAGTTCACCTCCCATATGAAGACAACAACAAAATGAATGCCAATTTACCAACATGAATAACACCAGCTCGAGGCCAAATAAACCAACAAAGAAGATGAATAACACCATTTCGAGGCCAAATAAACCAACAAAGAAGATGAATAACACCATTTCGAGGCCAAATAAACCAACAAAGAAGATGAATAACACCAGCTTGAGGCTAAAAAAATCAAGAATTTCAACCTAACTGTTCGAGCCCAATAAACCAACACCGCTGCCACCAGATAGCTAGTGCAACGGGCCCAAAAATAGCCAAAAAAATAGAATAAATGCAATCCTGATCATCATGACTAGCTGCTACCATGATATAGCATTACAAGGGCTATATATTAGGCCAAAAACTAACATCAACCTGATTCCAACAGCCGCACAGCGGCTATATTTTAGCCCAAAAACCAAAAATCAATATAAACATTAATCCAACAGCATCACAATGGCTCTATTTTAGGCCAAAAACCAACATAACCATGAATCCAACAGCCTCACAACGACTATATTTTAGCCCAAAAGTCAAAAATCAACATGAACATTAATCCAACAGCATCACAATGGCTCTATTTTAGGCCAAAAACCAACATCAACATGAATCCAATAGCCTCACAACGACTATTTTTTAGCCCAAAAACCAAAAATCAACATCAACATGAATCCAACGGCATCACATCAGCTATATTTTAGCCCATAAACCAACACCAACAGCCATATATACCAACAGGCAAACAAAAAAAAAACAAGTTGCCCCAACGGCTAAATTTGCCCCAATAGCTATATATACAAGCATCCAATGCAATATATAGTGCTCAAATATTTTCATTCTCTCCCACAAAAACCAAGTAGCTCATAAGAAATAAAAATCTTAAATTTTTTGCTCTTATCAGCAGCCATAACAAGATGAACAGAGTTGAAGGGTCTCAACAAAATCAAGTTCAATGCTATTGTCAAATCCACACCACTTAAGATGTGCAAAAATGACAAGAATAGGGGCAAATATTTTTGGGATTGTGCAAAATACCCAAATAGGCAATGCAACTTTTTTGCTTGGGCTCAAGATGATAGTGAAATAAAGAGACTCATGCCAAAGTTCGAGACAATGAATGTAGAAGAGATGAAATTATCCAATACCAAACCGCAAGATGAAAAAAAATGAAGAGAGCGATGCCAAAGTTTGAAAATAATTCGTCAAAGTTTGAAAGTGTGAATGAAGAAGATAAAAAAGTTTCAAAAATCAAACAACTGAAGCAAGAGTTGAAGCAAGCAAAACGTGAAGTTGATGTTTGGAAAACCTTTGCATTTTTTTAATGTTTATTTTGTGTGCTTCTTATGTTATCAAATATTGTAATTTGTACCATGATAAAGCATTGAAGAATATATTAAGGTTTGAGTGAATATATAGTCGTGTATCAAACCAATCTATGGTACAAAGAAAAATAAAAAATAAAAATATTTCTTTTGTTCGTCATAATAATCAGTATCGCTATGTAAGAAATTTCTCCAAAAAATATATAATTATAAATGTATGTGCTCAGAATTGGTCAATATCATCATGGTATGCCTCGCCAAAGTTAGTTGTTGATAACATTGTAGGCTGCATTATTACCACGCCTATACAATAAATCAACAACTCATGACTGCATGTATTAGATTATGACAATCATCATAGCAATATTAAATATGTAGTTGTGAAAATTGGTAAAATATGCTCGAAAATAGAAAATTTAAAATTCATATATTGCCATACCCGTGCAATATTATCATTGCAAGTTGCAAATCTCGAAACATGATCAATAAGTACCTCATTCCAGTAGCATGTTCTTAAAAGGTACCTGCAATTAAAAATATCGTCACAACACAATGTAGACGGTCAAAATGTATTTTCACTAAGGTCGATGATCAGCTTGGATCCAAGAAGTGAATGCCCATGGGCTAAACACTTCAAATGGGCCCAAAGTCAAGCCCACAACAAGCTACAGCGAAAGTCACCTGACAACTGAAGTGAACCTCGCCAAACAGCCCATGTCGACTCGACTCGACCAAATCAAACGTGATCGACTCCCACAACACGCCCCAGGCCGAGTCGAAACGCGTCATTAGTCGGCCAAATCTAGAGTCGAATTCTGTGTCAAATTCGAACTCATAGGTGAAGCTCGTCAACCAATAAACTCCGCTCCACGTTAACTCAAGTGGACCAAGTCATCCACTTTCGAAAAAGACTCACCTACGTCCACAGCGACCCTCGCCCACGACTTCAGCGACCCTCACCTGCGTCCTCAACGAACTTTACCAAGTCCGTGAAGTTCGCCAAATAGCCATTTTGAGAGCTATTTTCAGGAGAATAACCGCTCCCCATTATCTCCTACTTTAATGGCCAATTAATCCATAATTAAAGGCCATTAACTCTCTCTTTTAGCCTATAAAAGGAGAAGAGATCATTCACTTTGCACCCCTAGCCCCAATCAGAAAAGCCTTAATCAAAAAATACACACGCATAGAGAGATTATCATTATCACACTTGTGATTTTATTAAGAAAAGCTGCTAAGAGAAGACTGAGTTATCTTCCAAGCAATCCGACTCTCATCAACAGCAAAAGACTCGTCGTCTTAGTCGGTGCATTAACGGAGTACGAGATCGACGCTCCATCGGCACACAGAAAAGAACCTCCCCAGGAAATATAAATTTTTCCTTTGCTTCATTTGTTATTCTTTTATTGTAATCTGAGTTAATTACAATATCAAAAGAACCCGAAACACACAAGTATTCATATAGTCTAACAACAAGTGCTAAAATGAAGTAAAAAAAGTACCAAAAATAATAGCAACAACATCATAGTGTAATATGTCACACACAAGCAAAAGTAATACAGTCATCATAATACAAAAGTCAGACAAAATAGTATCAGATTAATAAACCTCTAAGAAAAATCATGATAGTTAGTGCTCCCAAAAAAGAGGTAAGTGAACTAGAAGCCCTTCATATGTCCTAATCTGAGCTCTGTTGATGTTCTTTCATAAAATTATCAATTAGAGCCCTTTGTCCATACTCACTCTTGCAAACAAAGTATCTGGCAGCACTTTCACACTAAAAGAGCTTATTAAAGAACATCTCCAGGATAGAAATATGATACTGATCTTTATATGCAAAGACAAAATGAGATAGTTTCTCTGTCCAATACATATTGATTATTTTCATAGAAGCTGAGAACCCTTTCACCTCTTCAATCATTTATTTTATAAGCTCAGTATCCATGCTAGCTTTTAGACCCTTGCCTTTGTTAATTTTTTGTGTGGGATTGTTAGCATTACCCACACCTGAAGATGATTGAAAGTTTGTAGAATTAGATTTCTCCTTGCTTTGAGACTGAGTTTCATACCCATCTAGGTCCTGAACTTCTGGACCATTATCATCCTCATCATCAAGATTAATAGTGGCAAAACCACTAATCTCGCCTGACACATCCTTGGCAAGATCACCCCTAGCTTGATCATCCACCAATGATGATGGCAAGTTCTTCATAGTGTTTCCAAGGCTTGTTGATGTAATCTTTAAGCCTGCAGTTATTCTTATCCTGCACAATAGGCTAAAATTTAGTCTTTTAAAAGCATTAAATTTTTTTAAGTGTTATTAAAATATAGTCAATTATGCATACCTCTTTTCACCTATCAAAACTATCTTGATCCAAAATAATGGTTTGCGTGTTTTCATCCCATCCCGCCCCGCTAAGTTTACAACAACTTTGCACGTCATAAAAATGAGTCCGAAGACTTTTCATATGATTCATGACATGCTCCTTAGCAAATTCAGGCCCAAAATGGTTGTTTACATAGCATGCCGCCATATTGAATGCAGACTTCTTAAAACTTTTATCAACTTTGAAGCCTTTTTGCTAAACTTGCTAGGTAAGGAATGAGAATATCATCATACTTTGCATTCCACCACATATACGCCACACCTGATCTATTGCCCTTATTGCATAACTTTTTTTTCTTTGTCGCTGTCTTTTTAGGTGATCTTTCAAACACATCTTCAACATGTGATCTTTTGTTACTACTTGATGATGTGTTAGGAGAAATTTGTTGCATATGATGATAATTGACAGGACTTGTGAGCATGTTCATATATGACATTGATTGGTGCATGGGAAGGTAGCTACCATCAAAATTTGGGAAATTATCAATTGCAGGTTGTGGTTGTCCAAACTGTGAAGAATGAAAGGGCATGAACCTCGTATTGAGCCCACTGTTCAATTGATTAACTGGGGTCATTGGAGATTGGTATTATTGGTTACTTATGCCTTTCATCTTGTTGGGCATCTCAAGTGGTGATTTGTCACCCATCCCTGTATCAGACTAATATAGAAACATTGAATAACCATTTTATAACCGACATGAATAGAACATAATCTAAAACAAGTCATATGACTGATATCACACAACCACAAATAAATATTATAAATGCTTGATTTAAGTCATGTTTATGAGTATCACGCATATAAAAGATAATGACAATTATTGAAATATTAAAAACTAAGATAAATCAAAGCATGAACATCAACATGGCTCATCAAAGCTCACATTCCTGTCTCAGTGGTGACACCTCCACGGTGTTGAACACAATAGTCAATCCACATTTCCCAAGCTATTTGATCTCTACGTTGGACCCACTCGTTTCTTGACTGTGTTTGTTCTCTTTGAGTTTGGGGTTGAGAAAAGTCAACAATATTATCATCAACTTCATGTGCCTCATCATCTTCTTCATCTATAGGGTCAACATCCTCATTGAGTATATCGTCATTTGGATCCACAGTTGCTATGTAGTTGTGGAGTATTGTGCATATCAAGACAATATCAACTTGGGTAGAAAATGAGTAGTTGGGCTTAGCAGAAAGAATCTTGAATCGATTCTTCAATATACCAAAAGCAGCTTCAATCTTAGTCCTTAATGAGGAATGTCTAAGGTTGAACAACTCCCTTCTATTATTGGGTGTTTTTCCTGCATGTTCTTTCAAATGATAACGGACACCATGAAAAGGAGAGATGAAACCTGGCATTGTCGTGTATCCTGCATCACACAAATAATATTTGCCTACAATTTGTATAACAAAAATATTTAATTTTTTAAAAAAATGACCAAGTAGCTAATTTTTGTGTTAAATATTAAAATAAAGTGACGTTACCATCATAAACTCTCAAGCCATGAGGTTATGGCCTAGATAATGTATCCTGTAGGACCCTATAATCGTTTGCGGAACCCTCCCACCCGGCTAATACATAAGAGAAAAGCTTGTTAGGTGTACAAGCTGTAAGAACATTCTGTGTTACACATTTACGTCCTCGAAATCGAGCAACAAGGCTAGCGGGAACCACAACATCAATATGGGTACCATCTATCATACCAATGCAATCCTATAAAGTAAATAAAATTTTCAAGTTAAAACATATACTTTTTTTAATGTAACTAAACTAATTAGTTGTAAATGATAGATGATATACCTTGAAATATGGATATTAATTAGGATTGTTAAGAATCTCTTGTGCCACTTCGCTAGATGCTTGTTTCATATATCGTCCATGCAAATGAGAAAGGGCTTCTAGGATTTTGTTGAAGTATCTACTAACAGTCTCACCGGATCTAGTAAACTGAGACCTTAAGATGCGATTTTTAGTTTTATGTCCCAAAATATTCAAACTCATAGCAAGCTGCTCCTTTATTGTAACATGCTGAGAGTCCTTTAATAAAATTTTTTTCCTCATGATCTTCACAAGCTTCATAAAAGCACCACTATGCATTCTAACATAGTTTTGATAGCCGTCACTAAAACCATTATAGATATGGTTTAGGTATTTAATTCTTTATTCGTTTTGCTTTATTTTTTCTTCACTAGGACCCCTACGTATACTTCTACGTCTACTCTGCATTCTCCTCAAAAAAGTAAATACTGACACCATCATAGAAAATGCAGCCCCTGAGACCATTGTCATAACCGTTTCCTCATCAACTCCGTCACCATCCATCTACAATACCCACAACTATGTTACACACAGTTATTAACTATATAAATCTTATGATCATGATCAATAACCAAAACAAACAGACACAGAAACAATAATAGAGATATACAATATTTTAAATTAACATCAAAATCTTAAAACCCACACGATATCGAAAGCTATATAATGAATTAGAAACATTGAACTCATATACAAAGAATAAACCACCTCATAATAATAATCCCTCACATCAACATGGATTACTGTAATATTTAAGCAACAAGTATTTATATTGAAAATAGCGGTACAACAAACTATAAGTTAGAATCAGAAGCACTAGTAGGAATACTAGGTTCTAAAGGTATTAAAGCAATACCAGGAAAGAGCATAGATTCTGAGACATTAGTAGGCTCAGAGTGGAAGCTCGAAGGCATATTAAAAAACAGAATCTTAATACCCAAAAACAACCAACTATATGAATATGAGCACAATAATGGCTCAATTAGTTTACGGTTTAGTGATTACCAGATATGCCAATCATCAAACTCAGTTATTGAGGATGATGAAGAAACTTATGAAGATAGGGCCCGTGTACACATAGTAAGTGTAGGAAATTTATATGTAAACATAGACTCAGATGAATGTAATTTGGAAGATTACTACGATGAACAACCAGTCCCAGATGAATGGGAATTCAAACTAGCTAGATTGCCTAAAACAAAATGGGACAGATCCATCAAAATCCCCAAATTACGGCAAGTTATTCAATACTCCAAATTACGGCAAAATCCAAAAAAAAAAAAATCATCCAACCAACCAACAGATCCCTCCTCCCTATAATCATCCAACCAACAGATCCATCAAAATCCCCAAAAAAATAAAAAAAACACAGCATCTTTCATCTAAAAATTACGGCAAAATAATATAATAAACAGAAAATTAAAAAAATTGCAATTTTATCTTTAATTTGGAAGTAACAACACCGCAGGGGATGAGATCGACGCTGAGATCTAATTTGATCTCCTAAAAATCAACGACGACATCGTGAGAAAGGACCAGCGAAGCTCAGATCTAAAGAGGTTTTCCTTGACAGAGGCAAGAAAAGAAGAAAATCGACAAGAGAGGTGGGAAGGAAAATGAGAGGAGGGAAGATTTGGGGGGAGGCGATGATTTTAGGGCTCCCCAATTTTCACAATTTCCCTCGACACAGTACTGCCCACAATTTCTAGAGGCGATTTCAGAGTTGGAGCGGAGGAAATGAGATGAGGAAAATTTTCAATGTGGCAAGGACTTTCGACAGCCCATTTCTCCAAACAACAAACCCAACCAAACTGGGTAAAAGAAATAGCCCAACTCCAAAAGCTGATGTGGCATAGGCCCAATTTCCACAGGACCCAATTTCTCACTCTCTTTTGGCAAAACAAATAGGCCCTAAAAGGAAATCGTGGACAAGAAATGGCAATGGAGGCAGCTAGGGGTATTTATTTGGAATTCCTATTAGGGCCCATTCTAGAACATACTAAGGGATAGGATGACAATTCCTTTTGGGCCCATCTATAGAGGACTCTCAATTCAATATTTTAGCACTTTAATAGTATATTTTTATTATTTTTAAGTGATCTTAGTGCTGTTAGTTTCCTATTTGTGTAGACTTGTAGGGCTTGTTTGGATTTGAGGCTAGTGAAGGGAAGTTAAGGTAACATGGGGTAAGTTAAGTAGGGAAGGTATAAGAACATGTAAAACTTGTTTGGCTAATTAGTAAGGGGAACTAAGGGGAATTTAGTTTACCCAGTTTGGGAAGTTTAATAAAGTGAAGGGAATGGAAGAGAATATATGTAAAATGACATAAATAATCTTACATGTTATTAAGTCATATTATTCTTACAAATCTCAACCATTGGATTAGATCTTGATAAAGGGTAAAAAGACATTTCTATAATTGTTATTCTCCCCTCCTTTACCTTCACCCTCATTACACCCAATTTAAGGGGTAAGAAAAATTTTATTTTTTTCCCCTTCTTTACCTTATCTTCCCCCCATTACCTAGCACAATTTTGTTCCCAAATAAGGATAAAAGTTATCATAACTTCCCCTACCCCTCATTACCATCAATCCAAACAAGGCTGTAAGCAACAAAGGATAGGAGAATTTAGAAATATCCCCTAACCTCCTTGCCTTCTCCCCTTAACCACTTCACCAACGACTTCCTATTTTCGTGTAAATCTGTAAGCAATAAAGGATGATTTGCAAATAATCACCCCCCTCTCACCCCTTAACCACTTCACCAATGAATAATTCAACATTTCAAAAATCGACGATATCTTCGGCGATATCTTGGAAATCACACATGGCAGATACTATTTTTGAGGGGAAAAAAAATATGAAATCATTTTGGGGCCGATTTTTACCAATAAATCACTCAAAATCCGGTTTATCGGACGATTTTTTTCAGGGGTTTTTATTTTTGGGCCCAATTGTTTACTCTGATTTATCTAAAAACCCAACAACTTTCTTTTGTACCATTAAACCCAATTAACTTTATGTATTTATCTCTAAACCCAAATAGTATAATTTAGAGTCAGAGTATCTTGAAAAAAAAAAAAAGTAAACTTAGCTATTGGTTCGGGTTTGGAAAAAACCCATTTTATTAACCCGACCCGGGCAAAAAACCTAGCCCTATTTCTCTCATTCCCCCGTCGCCTCCCAAATCTCTCTCTGCAACCAGATCTCTCTCTCTCTCCCTCTCTCCCGCAAACACTCTCTCTCGCCGACGACCCTCTCTCTCTCCTCGACGACGACGACGAAGACACGCTCTCTCTCTCTCTCTCTTTATAAGAACTGCTGAAGCTCGACGACACATCAAAGACCTTCAAAGACTCTCAGCTCTTGGAGCTCGACGACACAGCAGGAGCAAGGTGCTACATTTATTTTATTTTTTCTACTTTTTCTGAAATTCACGGAATTTTTTTTTTAAATTTGAGATTGGCTGCTGTGATGTACTGTTGATTAAATCTTGGATACAAAAATCAGTAATTTAACAAATTTTCTTTCTTATCTTGCAATTTTGATGAACCTGGCCACAATAAAGAAACAAAAATAGTTTTGATGGGACTGTAATTGAAATAATATGATTAAACATGCGTTTGGATGCAAGGGATTGATTTTAAATTCTAGAATTCAATTCCAGAATTTGAAATTCGGAATTTCAATTCTGAGCATCCTTTGTTTGGGAATCATTAAAATTTCAGTTCTTGAATTCTCAGGTCCAAATTCATTGTTTGGGGAATTTTAGAATTTCAAATTTAGAATTCTCAAATCATTTCTTCGGAAACTATTAGAATTTAATTTCAGAACTAGAATTGCCGATCAAAGACAAGATTAAATAGATTCCTCATTTTTTTCCATCATTTATTTAAATAAGAACTTACTACGTTAAAAGTATTATCAATCTAGTGTCAAAATTATAGCATAGTTGGGAAGTTAGATTGCACTTCCAATAATAAGGTTCATATATCATAATTTTCAAAAGAGATATATACATAAAAAGATTAACAATTCAACAAGTGAGGCATATGTCCAGCTGACAAATCAAAAGATTATGAAGCTAAGTCTTTCGTGATAGACACAACGAAAACAAATGTATGCATGGTACATCCCACTATTTCTATTACATGAAAGTATAAAACATCATTAATCAGTCTAATGTACAATGTACAACGAATATAACTCCAAACTTGTGTAGAAATGAAGTACTAAAGATGATTTCTTTGCTGCTCTGATTGTAGCTGTTCTAACAGCTTAAAAACTTGGTGTCATATTCCCTTTGTCCTGTAGAAATGCGAGATTTAGTATGAGATTTTCATGAAGTTTTGCAAAGAATTTGATAAGTATGAATTGAGTCGAAGATCTCACAAGGTATGTCTTAGCTCTTTATAACAGAACCGGCGGAATTACTTACACAGAACTATGAAAACAAATCTCACATAATTTTGATGTCTGGTCAACAAAATTTCAAGCTTAGTTCAAGTTGACACAGAGATGATTCCAAGCATCTGTAATAAAAAACAGATCCCTTGCAAACCTTTGAAATAGGAGGGAAACAGTCCCTCGAGAGATCAGATATTTACAGGAAAATCTACATCTGTAATAGATTCAGGTTCAAACTCTAGCTTAGAAGTAGTCTTAGTGGTTTCGGATCCATTATAGCTTTTCATATACATCTTGGACATACCCTATTTAAATCCTTAAATAGCAGCATGAATCAAACCTCTTATCTCCCCAACACAATAAATGACAAAACATATTAGTTATCATGATCAATTCTATACAGAGAACAAAACATTAACAAATAGACTAGTAAACATTAACAACCAACAACCTCAAGGGCTTGTATCAAATTACATTAACTTATCGGATTGTACTGGTTAACATAAAGAACATGATAACTAATATATCCAAACAAAACCTTCTATTTTAGTTCTTCCATCATAATGGCAATTCTGCATTAGGGAAAATATTCACAAGGATTGTGCAGGCTAACACTCTTACTTAAAACATGAATTATTATAAATATTAGAAAGGTCATCTTATGTTCACTATCCATTCAACAAGCAGACAAAGTTTTAGATTAATAATAGGAGAAGGAAATATTAACTATGCTATTATAACTTCTGAACTTGGGAAATTCCAGTGTAAGTCAGTAGCTGAAGCAAGTGAAAGCAGTGCAAATGAGAGCACAAATAATATCAATTGGCCATCGAGAAAACACGAGTGGTGTCTCCGAGACTATAGTTATAGCCCTTAACTTGTTGTATATGACATCCCTATGGGCATATTTGTTCCATGTTGCCTGCTGCTAAAAAATTGTAGAAATTGGATGGTTTTATTATAGTGTGCATCGTTGAGATATGTTGATTGTATTTTGCTGATGAGTTTTTCATATAATAAAGTTGCATTAGTATTATTATCCTTGACCGTTGACTTGTGACCTTGATCTGTGGATTGGGTGATACCTTGAAATTGTATCGTATTGTCATTTTCAGTCAGTTAAATACTATTAATACATTTCTTGTTTATAGTTTACTCAGCTGAGCACTTAGCACAAGCAAGGATTTTAATCTGCTCCATAATCTTCGATGACCTCATTATGCATTTCATCTTCCTATAATGTTTCAAGAAAAGTAATAGTGATCTTCTTTCTGAAAATTCACATTTTCATATAAGTTGATCCAACATTTAGAAAAATATCATCAATTTATAGATTAAATTCTTTCATTGTAGGTATGATACTGAATCTGTTACTTTAACCATCCGTTAATAAATAGACAAATATACAACATTCATATGTGAATAGACAAGAAAAGAAAACAAGAAGGAAGAGAGTATGGTGAGCAAACAGTCGGTTCAATCTTTGGACAAATTTTTGGCCAAACTGAACCATTCCAGATTCAAAACAGAAAGGAGCTGAAGCTAACAAAATTAATCTTTTTGTGCATAACCCGTTTATTAAGAATTTACCATACTAAGATTCTTGTCTTTGTTTACAATGCCATATTAGAATCCCTCCCTGACGAAACCGGCAACCTAATCAACCTTAATTATCAGCAGTAACTCACTAGGGACTCTGCCTTCTAGTTTAGGAAATTTAACAGAGCTTGAAACCTTGTGGCTCTTTGATTAAAATAAGAAAATTCTATCTCGGATAAATTCCTCTTGATATTGAAAATCTGGTGAACCCTAGAAACTTAGCATTGCAAGTTAATCTCGTAATGGATCTCCTCCCTCCAACAGGTAATATGTGAAGCCTCACGGATATTGTATTTTATAAGAATCAATTATCTGGTTAATTGTGCCGTGGATTAACAGATTTTACAAACTTAATTACATTAGAGTTGAGTGTCAATAACTTCACGAGGTATTTGCCACTTGATGTATGTAAAGAGGATTCTTACAGTATTTGACTGTGGATAACAATCATTTCTCAGGACCTATACCAAGCAGTTTAAGGACTTGCACGAGTTCACCTAGATTAAATTGGTAGTCAATAGATTAGGCAATAGATTGAAACCTAATAAAAACAAATCCATCATCGCATCTCAAATTACATTTGATGTCTCAAATGGAAACAATCAGTTAAAAGCATTGTTTTAAAAGCCTCGAGTCCGCTAGCATCGCAGGCCTTATACCTAGGCTAAAAGCTTAAGCTAATACCTAAACGTCCATCTAGGTTTTGGGAGTATTTAAGGGCATTATCGCTTATGATTGCACCCTTTAGGCCTTGATCGTGATTTTGTGTGGAATATCTTCCAACCTCCTTCAAACTTCTTTAACCTCCAAATATGAACACCTCCACTATCTCCTCCGACCTTTAGTAAAACCTCCTTGACCACCACTTAAATGAAGAATCGCCTAAACACCATTGCACCTAAACTTTCTAAAACGTTGATATTTACTATCAATTATTGTAATTAAAAAATTTTAAAAACCTCCTAGGCTTTGAATGCCGTCCAACGTCTAGGCCTTCTAGCTTTCTATAAACTTGTAAGTTATTATTTTGGCTATTTAGTATTTAAGTATGCATGGTTTATTGTGGATCTAAGATTGCTATCTATTTTATTTTTTGCAAATTTATATGAATTTAATACATATTTTATCAATTATTATAATTAAATAATTTAAAAATATGGCAACAACGCCTAGGTCATCTAAGCGTCTGGCTAGAACGGCAACCTGAATCGCTAATACATGTGATGGTTAAAAGAATGGATCAAGGCATCATTAACTAACTAAAAAAGCATAAATTAATATTACCATCACCATATTCAACCAATCATTGTAATAAATCAGAGATACATCAAAAATACATACTAAATTGACCAACAATAATAGGAAAAACATTATCAGAGTTGCGTAAATTAATTTAGTAGAAAATGTACATTGACATAGAGTTAGGGTTTCAACGAAGGAGAGAGAGACGAGGAAGAGAGAGAACGATCGGAGGAGGGCATGTTTTGAGTCGAAAGAGGACATTTGGATCGAGCGTGAAAGAGAGAATTGTAAATGATGGGGTCTCGGCGGTGATTTAGAATGCTAGACCCATTATAGTCTTAAAATCCACTTGGAATTGGGTCGATTCCGGGACTTCAAATACTATTGCATATTTGCATCCAAACACTAGACTTAGTTCAAATCCAAAATTTGAAATGGAATGATTGTATCCAAACAGGGCATAAATGTGATTAGATTATATTTTAGGACATTACATTGTATATGCTCACCATCCGATATGACACTTCGATTTTTATTTCTTATCCCCGATATATCTCCGATAACCAGGATCCGAGATGAAATTTGGCCGTCCAATATATTTTGATATCCGATATTTAAAACCTTGGCTGGGCGGGCTTCCGGGCTCACCCAGCCCGATGGTCACCTCTACCTATGATCATTTCTGTAGTTGTTCATAAAGGTAAGGAGCTAGAAAAAGGTATATGTATATAATTATTATTGATAATAAGTCCATAAATATCCATCTATATTGCGAAACCAAGAGTAACCCGTTGTTTCAAAGAAGAAGCAATTGTGAAATCTTATCTCCAGTATCTTTCTTGTTTATGGTACAATCGTTATAAAACCATGTCCTCGTTGAATGCATGTTAGGCACATTGTTCATTAATACTCGTTGCGCATAACCCTCCTTAGACGCTCGAACATGACAAATTGATTATTAAGATATTTATTTATAACGTGGTTAAAAATCTGTTACTATAGCTTGTTAATGTATTATCTTTTTTGACATTTGTTTTTGTATTTTGATAAATTAATTTTTTTGTAAAATTATGACATTTTATATGAAGAGCAGATGCCACATAATAATTATAAGTTGCAGAATACTTGTTAATTATTGTAACCCTTCATCTTTTTATCAGTAATAATTATAAGTCTGCATTTGTTTGACTTAGCTGTCTCATATTATCCCAAATGGCTGATTCTATAGAAGAAAAGAATTTGGTGACACAACGATCACAAAAACAAGCACGCTTTCACAGTTTTCTGTGAGTAAACGCAACAACAATAAGGAAAACATAAAATGTATCGATACAAAAATGTAACAGATATGCAAAAAATTTGTTGAAAATTGATCCATGATGAAATAAGTTGAGGCACCAATAAGCAGTCACATTGTTCTCAACAATTGGGGATATAGGGGAAAAATAAACATATGACAGATGTGAAGAAACTGAATCTGAAAAGAGAATCTTTTTCTTTTCTAGGAATGGATCAAAAGAAGGTGAGCCATCCAATGCTAACCAGAAAAAACAGCCTCCTCATCTATCCTGCACCAAATGCTTCGATGCTTTGTGGTTTTGCTATTCCCCATTTCACCAGATGCAACAATACTACAGATATGGGGAATTTGACACTTGCTTTGGGAAATGGAGTGCTCTCGGTGATTGTTTGAGTCTCAAAACAAAAAGGGCATCTGAAGTTCAGGAAATTCTTGAAGAGCGAGAGAGATCCAAGCCGCACATCTGGACATATCGAACTGTAGAAGAAGCCTCTGAAAATTGGTGGAGGATGTATAATCGTTTCTCCAAGCCTCCTCCTCCAACTGACTCTTAAGTATATGTAGGCTTTCCAACTTCATTTTTTCATATCGCGAACAACATACATAGCTCATTTGTTGAGTTATTGTATTAAATCTATTTTCATTAGTCATTTCAATGGTTAAGCACGAAATAACATGCAACACTTTAGGAGTTGCATTTGTTGGGAAGACTCGCCGAAGAATCATCATGTTTTATCAATGTATGAAAATTGTACTATCAAGTTATCAAACTTTAATAGCTTTAAATATGGCCATTATGCTACTTGTTATCATGTATCTTGATCTTGTGTAGAATCGTTTTTATAGAGAAAGTGATTTGCATAGGTCAAAGCCCCTGTAAGGGCCTCCCTTATTTTTATGAAATGCAAGTCTCATGTTGTGGTGAGTGGTGATTGTTGTGGCTTCTGGCTGTGTTTGTGTTCGTGCTTGTAGTGGAAAGGACATTTATGAGCTCCCTAAGATGATTCAGGTCACATATCTTTAACAAATGTAGTAGTAGACTAGTAGTTTTCTTCTTCTGATTTTAGTATCTAATTTTAATTCATTAAGGGGATAAAAAGTAGTATTTCTTCTTTATTAAGACTTTTTGCTTGCGCTCTGATGGCCCCTACCAAATGCAATGTGCAAATACTTTCTTCATTTATTCTCTTTTGATATTTCAGTTCCCTGCTCTGTTACTTTTTTCGAACATGTGATTGCTTTACATGCATTTTATAGTTGACTTGGAGTCATTACAGGAACATGAGCTTGCTTTACATGCGTTTTATAGCTGAAAATGGGTGCAACCAAGAAAAATCTCCCTGATAACTGTTTCATTTGCTTCATCTGCTTGAAAAGCTCTTCGATTGCATCATAACGAATTGTATGTGCTAATAATTTTCACTGTCTGATTGATAATTTTCCTTCGCTGTTAGGAATTAATTGTCCAACTGTAAGATGTCTTCATTCACGGGATTCAGCAACCTTGCTCCAAAGACCAAGAACCTGGTTGTTGCAGGTGGCTTATCGGCTTTTGTTCTTGGTGTGTACTATTATACCATGAGAGCCGTTGGAGGCACAGATGAGCTCCAGGTTGCCATTGATAAGTTTGAAGCCATGAACAACGATGAAACAAAGTCTGGAACATCAAACTCAACTGGATCCTAATGCCAGCCGAACTCTAAATGGTGGAGACTTGTCTGCTTTATTTGCCCTTTTGAAGATTTCAATAATGAATATAGAGATGCCAAGTACTTAGCATATATAATAGTGTGAAGAAAACTATTGTGTAATCTTGCATTATTAAGATTTAAGAGACTTAAGTTTTTGTGGATTTCTTTGGGAGATGTGAAAATTTTTTCCCAGTACTAAATAGAGGTGGTGATGCATTTGTTGAGTCTATTCACTGGAAGAATTGGCAATATTGTGTTGTGGCAATCTCATTTCAGTGTAGAAGAGTATGGACAAGTTCTAAAGTTTAAATTTATATGCAGTTTTTTATGGGGTCTCTGATTGTTTTGCCAATATTTTCTGCTATGCATAGTAATTTTGAAGATTTTGCCAATATTTTCTGCTATGCATAGTAATTTTGAAGATTAGTATCTTCATTGGTGTTTCATCTTTTACCTCTGTAATCATGTCATCAAAGTTACTATAACTACAGGAAGCATTTGTTTGGTCATTAATGTGCATTGTTACTATTAAAAAATCTACATTAGCACTATTTGAAGTCTTAATCCATAAAATGAGATATGTTATACCATTATACCTTTATTATATGTCATTTACGAGAACTATTTGATACTTTTTTATTCAGAATACGGACAGTTAAAAGGTTGTGATACAAATAAGCCTACTAAAAAAAATCAGAACTTGCAAAATATTATCAAGAAAGTAAATATGTTTATCCTTAAAAGCCCCACATAGGATCCAAATTCATAATATAAAGAACAATTAGAGCTATTTCTCATTAGAATTGGACTTTAGCTCCCTGGTTAGGCCTTGACCTTTACCATTTAATTCTGCATTTGCCAAAATGGCCTCTTCTTATCCTCCTGAGTCCCAGACTTGGCCCAAAAATGAAACAAAACTAGTCAATTTCAATTACAAAGTTGCAAACTGCAAAATAAAATTAATATTCTCTTTAAATTCTTTTCAACCCCTTTTTGCGATATAAAAATAACTACATTAACTGAAACCAAGCTATTAATCGAATCTGATCGTCCAGTCATGATCAGTCAAACCAACGGCCAGGATTAATCTTATTAATGGAGCCAAATCCCATGTCATTCAATGCAAATATATATATAAATAGTAAGAAGAGTCAGCGTCCGTGCAACTTCTTCAATTGTCTTTTAATATTTTTCCTTCTTTTTTTCATTTTCCCCCCTTTTACTTCTGATTAAATTTCTGTTCGTTCGATGAGAATTTCTTATCAAAATCCGATTTTGATCGCTGAGGATGTCCCAACCTGACGTCGTCTACAGGTATAGATCTTCATTTGCCCCTGAAACTTCGAGGGTTTTGCTCTAATTTGTGCCTTTAATTTGTGAAATAATTCGATAAAGCTTCGATTTTGTTTGGTTTTAGCTGTGAATTAGATGTGGGTTTGTTGATTAATACTTAGATTTGGAGTATTGGGGGCTTTTAACTGGAAATTAGGGCTTGATTAATTGACCCTTGATCTTCAAATCTCCGTTTGATTTTTAAATCAGTTACATGGAATATAAAATTTAGCGATTTGCTCTAACAGATGCTGGATTCGTTGGGACTAATTTGAGTAAGATCAGCTAGCTGGTTGACTGTAGTAAATGTTTAGAAGTATTAAAATGTTCAAATGTTAATTTAGATTTTAAATTCATTTAGGGGCACATGAACGCAATAGGTTCATTCAATTATGAATGTTGAATTTCAACTAGAAATTACTCTATTTCGCAAAAGTGTTCAGAGCTGTGATTTAAGTCATAATCTTTTGTGGGAATATTTGTGCATTTTACTGGATTTTGGACATTGGAAGAAGATTTAAGTCTCATGTCTAATAGATTATCTTTTTTTGTTCAAATGTAAAAGTTTCTGAGTAAAAATATGAGAATGCTGTGTGGTTTCACCATTCGGTGTGAGAATATGCCTGTAAACTTCTGTCTCAAATTTGATCTGAATCTATCATAGTTTGTTTCGGTCCATCTATTCATCTGAGGTGATCTTAGCATCTAGTTATTTTTAGCCTTATTAAACAAAGAACTCATGCCAGTCTGGATGGTTGGAATCAAGCTTACATCTAGGTATTGAGTAAAAACAAAGAAACAGAAATGAAAACTTTTATTAGTTTCAGGTTCATTTGTACATAATTTGATATAATCATGGCCCCATTTTTTCCCTTCTTCAACTTAGTTTTGGCAATAATTAAATTAGGCTAATTATCAGAAAGAAAATTCTCATGGTTGCAAACTTGATATCAGCCTTCTGTTGTATGCAAAAGGTCATGTCTAGTCTAGGACGTTTCTATTATGATTTGAGCGTTCTGCTGAACCTAGAATGATACCTCGGAGCTAAATTCCCTGTGCTGAATGCTATATAAGTGTGAAATTAAGTTCATTTAACATGGGATGTCAATGATGGGCTTGATCTAAGTTGTCACTGGTGGAATCAATGTGGTGCTACTAGATGTAATTAGGAGAATGCAAAATGAGGACAGGGCTCCAGTTATTATACTGATAATCTAACTTTTTCATTCCGAAGAATTCATTCACTTTCAGCATCAGCTCAAGTTCTGAAACTATAGTAAATAGATGGTATTTTGTTTTCCATAGGCGAAGCCTAGCTCGTTATAAATCATCCCATTAAAAAATTTCGCTAATTATTTCCTATGTGTTATTCTGAACCTTATAGTATTTAAGTTGGCCTGCATTTGGCTGCAGTGGGTGCTTGTGGTTTCTATTTTTCCCCCCTGATTTTATATATTAGGTTCTGTTAATTTTTCCTTTCCTGTTACTGACTTGGTTCTTACATCAAAAGCCTATTGTCAAGGACCTCGAGATGATTGTCTTCTTATCACTGAAAACCAACTTTATGTTGAGTTTGATTCATTATAATTGCAGATTTTTGAAATTGATGGAGTTGAGAATCATAGAATTGCTTGGCCAGTTTACAATGCTTGGTTATTTACTATGATTTCTAGACACAGACCTAAATATCCCATTTTGAGACATACACATTGCCACTTTAGAAGCTGGATACAGGGACATGACTATATCTGTTCTTCTCAATGTATGCATGTATGTTATATCTATAGAGTGACTATTCATGTTTGAAAATCCATCAAAAGAAAATTGATCTTGAAATAATTAGTTATTGCCTAAATAGGTTATAAACACAAATTTGATCTACTTGTAGTTTCTCGACTATAATTTCTTTTGTAGGTGGATTCTTTATTAGTTCTGAAGCTCAAAAGAAGGAAAAAGTGAAAAGAAAGAGAGAAGATAATCTTTTGATTTTCTTATATCTCTTATAAAAAAATTAAGTTAACCCAGCTTCTTAGAATATATGTATATATATGAGGAATATGGGTAACCTTGGTACCAAGGACCAATTTTGGCCTTGGTAGTGAGGTGGCTCATTCTTATCCACTCATTTTCAGGAGGAACTATTTTTAAGTGGGGACCATTCAAATGAGTGGATTAGAATGAGCCACATCACTACCAAGAAACTTGGTACCAAGTTTCTCCACATTCCTCTATATATATATATATATATATATATATATATATATATATATATATATATATATATATATATATATGTGAAAAATGGAAAAACTTGGTACCAAGTTCCTCAAAGGAACTTGGTAGTGATGTGGACAATTCTAGCCCACACATGTAACTTTAAAAATAATCATCTCTCTCTCCTCCCTTGAATGTGTGGGCTAGAATTGTGCCACATCACTACCAAGAAACTTGGTACCAAGTTTCTCCACATTCCTCTATATATATATATATATATATATATATATATATATATATAGAGCAAGGCTCTATGAACTTAAGTTCATAATGAATAGTGGTGCACCAACTTTTTATCCACTCATCTTGTCTTGAGATTTGTGATGCACAAATCTCAAAGTGAACTTTATATCTTTCACGGATCCCAAAGCAAGATGAGTGGTTAGAAAAGTTGGTGCACCACTATTCATTATGAACTTAAGTTCATAGGAGCCTTGCTCTCTCTCTATATATATATATATATATATATATTTATATATGAGTAAAAGGGGGCTAGTGTGTCATTCTAGATATTTAGCTAGCGTGTTGGTGATGTGGCATAAATCCAACCGTTTAGTAAAGATCCGAGTTTCAAGGAATGTGGCTGAAATTTTAAAACACAGCCCTTGCAATTTGTTTAATAGCATAAAGATAATAACTGTTACACCTCCAAAGCTCCCAACCCAAAACCCTATAAGCCCTTTCCTCATTCAGATATTCTTCTCCGTCTTCTTCTTCTATTGAATCCATTCACACAAAAGCCTGGCAGCCATCTTCTCTTTGTCTCCTTCCCCGGCTACCACCTTCACTCGAAAACCCAACTGACGACCGCATCTTGTTGTTCTTTCTATCACATTGCTCCTTTAGATCGGAAGGCCAACAACGATGGTTCTCATTTTCCCTCACTCGTGTTGCCTCCTAACCAGAAAAATCGGACAACAATTGTCATCTTCTTCTCTGTACAGCACCCACCGCCATTTCTAGTCTATCATTTGTTGGTCTAATGAAAGCTAGACCCCAATACGAAAAAAACGATGCTTTTAATTTTGATGCTGGATGAAACTGCTTTGAGAAATTCCAATAAAAAAGTTCTAATAGAATCTGAATACATCATGAGTTGCTTGTATGATGCAATTAAAATTGTAATTTTAACTTTAGTTTAAAATACAATTAAGTTTTAGTTAGCAGGCAACACATCCATTGGAATATAGAGACGTGAGAGGGAAAGGGGGAGAAGATGACAGAATTAGAAAGAGAAGGAAAAGAAAGAAAAGGGTGTGACCTTCGGGATTTTTTGTGCAAAAATGCAGTTACTTTCATTCTTCACCATTAGATTTCAAATGAGTTGCTGGACTTACCCCACACTACTGACACTCTAGCTAAATAGAATTTAGCTAGAGTGACACACCAGCCCCCTTTTACCGTGTACATTGTGTGTGTGCGTGCACGAGCGCGTGTGTGTGCGTGCACGAGCGCGCGTGCGTGCGTGTGTGTGTGTGTGTGCTCGCGCGCCCCCATGCGGGTGCGTGTGTGAGTGAGAGATAAAAAGTAGCCTGGTCAACATGTTTTTCGTGAGAAGATGAAGTAGGGACAAATGGAGGCGGGTTTACCTACCAGCCAACTATTCTATTAAGATTTATTGATAGCCTCTTGTTTGTCTATAATTTCCTTATCCAAGTACTCAGGTACCTATTTCAAGGATCGACAAACAACCGCTTGTTCCATAGACCGCCCCTTAAGGGATTAGGGCTTAAAGGTGACGAGGATGGTGGACGACTTAGAAAGATTTTCATGGGATCACTAAAGGAATTATTATCTTGACATGAGTATCTTGTTTGATTCAGATTAAGTTCATTGGTTTTATTCTCGTTTCATTTGGATTATATTAAGGTACACTGGTCGTTTGGGAGCAGATCTGGTGACAAGTCATCCATCCATGATAATTCAAGACTACTCTTGCATAATTGTTTCTCAGTGTCAATTTAATTATCATTATATAACCATCGATGGGCAAACCTTCTTATTTTTCTCCTTGTATGCAGTTGTGGCTCATGTGGATATCCTTTAAATTTGACATCTTCTAATCGCACATCCAACATTGGATCCGAGTACCAAAAATCACTCAAGAAGGGTATTATCTGCTTTCTTTCTATCGATCTCAGCCGTTTCACTCAGGTCGACAAGATAAATTGTTTCCCAATCTGGGGTTATCGTCCAAAAACAAAGCTCCTCTGCCGCCAATGTGAATCTGTTATTGGTTATGGATATGGTGCATCAGCTGTCCTGTGTGGATTTGACCCCTCAAGCTCTTCCTCTGTCTGCCAAAAATACATGATAAAGCTCCGCGCTCTTCAGCCTTCTGAGCCCTGATCCTCTCTCCTTTAGTAATGGATCCAAATTTAGGTAGCACTTCAGACATCAACTTGCCTAATGATTGCCTGCTTAACATCTATGAGAAAATTCAGGGTAGCAGGGATAGGAATTCTTTTGGCCTGACATGTCGCCATTGGCTTCAGGTTCAGAATTTGGCCGTTAAATCTTTAATCTTCCACTTCTCTGACAACCCAAAAGTTTACAGACTCTATGCTAGTTATCTACCGAGGTTATTGACACGTTTCCCAAATCTTAGCTCTATTTCACTAGCTGGCTGCACCGAATTGCCTGATTCAGAACTGATCCGAATTAGAGACTGCGGATCTAACCTCCAGTCCCTTGCTCTATACTGCTGTTTTGGTATCACCGACAATGGTCTCAGTTTGGTATCTGCAGGGTGCCCTAATTTGGTCTCAGTAACTCTCTATCGCTGTAA
The DNA here is from genome assembly GCA_012295165.1 of Asparagus setaceus. Classification (NCBI taxonomy): domain Eukaryota; kingdom Viridiplantae; phylum Streptophyta; class Magnoliopsida; order Asparagales; family Asparagaceae; genus Asparagus; species Asparagus setaceus. Next base: position 8,073,908 of record CM022710.1, read on the forward strand.
TATCACTGATCCAGGATTAGAAAGCCTCGCTACTTCATGCCATTCTTTAGAGAATTTGAACCTTTCTTATTGCACGTTGATCACCGACCATGGGATCAGCATACTCTCAAGAGAATGCAATAAGCTTCATGCCGTGATGATCTCATACTGCAGAAGCATAACGGGTACTGGCTTTAGAGGATGCTCGCCGACCCTGTCATATTTGGAGGCTGATTCTTGTGTGCTATCCCCTGAGGGACTCTCGGGGGTTGTCCGTGGAGGCGGTCTCGAATACTTGAACCTTTCTAACCTAAGGTATTGGAATGGTGTAGATGGTTTGGGTGCTATCGGGGCTGGATTTGCTACGAGTCTTCGGTTTCTGAACCTCAGGATGTGCCGATTTGTTTCTGATGATTCTGTCGTGGCCATTGCCAAGGGCTGCCCGTTGCTTGAGGAGTGGAGTCTCGCTGTGTGTCATGAGGTTCGAACAACTGGCTGGGCAGCAATCGGATCGGATTGTAAAAGTTTGAAGGTTTTGCATGTGGACCGATGCAGGAATTTTTGTGACAGAGGGTTGCAGTCTCTGAGGGACGGTTGTTCCCAGCTTCGGTTGCTTTATATGCACGGTTGTCGTCGTGTCAGTTGCTTGGGGTTCGAGATATTCAGTATGCTGAGGCAAGATGTGGAGGTAAGGAATGAGGAGTGCATGTCTGTTGGCCCTTGCATAGATGATTTGTTTGCATAGAGAATTCTACACAAATTGATTCTTGGCTCTCGTAGTATATGATGAAGCGGTTCTATTGAATTTCTTCTCTAAATTCTTGGTTAGGGTACATCATTTTGACTGAAGAACTATTCAGCATTTTAGTTTTCATAATAATCTTCCATTAGTGTCATTCATTGATTATGTATTCAATGAACCATCTAATTCTCTGCTGACATTTAATAGGACTTGAAAATTTATTGTGTGAATTCTTCTGAATTGGCTACTTATTACATGCATAGTTGTTCAATGTTTCTTATTCCAACTTTCAACTCATTGTTCATACTAACTGGCAACTGCATTCTTCATGTTGAGAAGCTCATTTAAATTTAGTTTTTTAAGTTTTGGTTAAATGATGTGCTGTAATAAGCATGGCTAGATATTAATTAAGCACTAGTTTTTGAGTTCATTGCTTGGTTACTATATGAATAAGTTCGTGTAGAAAGATGTGTGTAGCATAAACGAGAATCTAACGATAGACTTGAGGACATACGCAATGAGATAGAATAAGAAATGTGTGATTCATATATGAGGTTAGAGGCTGCTCATGTTAAGGATAAAATGAGAGAAATTTGATTGGGATGTTTTGGCCCCTTGCGATACAGGGCACAATGCAAACGGATAAGATTATAATTGATGGAGCGATGAGACTTGAGGCTGGATTAAGGAAATTTGGTTGAAAGCTATGTTACCTGGGTGCTTCTATCATGAAGGCGTATCATACCCGACACGTACTGAACACTAGTTGGACACTTCTGTCATGTATTGTACATTCGTACTCGTGTTGGACTCCGACGCTCCTTGAATATACATATATGTTTATTCAAATATGTACGCAGTTATATAATACATGTTTTAATTTAAAACACTCGTTATACACTTCTTAAAAATTACCTATCTTTTTTCTCATTTTTTGGGTTATATTTGAAAAAAACATTGTGGTCATTTCACCATTAACTGGTAACAATGCTAGGAATTTCAAAGTTCAGAGAGGTTAAGTGGAATAAACAAAGTTCAGAGAGGTTAAGTGCAACCCCCTCTAAGAGAGGTTAAGTGGAATAAACAAAGTTCAGAGAGGTTAAGTGCAACCCCCTCTAAAGTTCAGAGGGGTAAGTTAAATTTACCTTAAATTCAAATATTAGGGTGCCATTTGTGAACTAAGTGATATTAAAACTATTACATAAAGTTCAAGCTTGAAATTTTTTTTAACAGATATAATTAACCATCAACTTCATGTAGAGATGAAAAAAAACCAAGTCCCATAGTGAGAAAATATGCAACCACAATCACATTGACAGAAGAAAACAAAATCAAACACTCAATATGATTAAATATAAAACTTTAATCTTCACCAGCCATCACCATCCTACTGAGAGGGCTAGGCCCAAGCTTCTTCCTCCTCTTAGAATTCCTCCTCCTAATAAACTCCATTTGATTCCTCCTCTTAGTTGCTGATTCATTGCCTCCTCCTCCACAACAAACCTCCTCATCAACAAATCATCGGTCAACGACTTCCCTCTAAAAACCCTCCGGCCTTCTACAGACATCCTCGCCACTTGCACTGCTCCTTCTGAAACTCCTCTGCTTGGATGCATCGCGAAAGATTTTGATCTAGGATAAGTGTTGCTCCTTCTCGGGGGTATTTCAGCTCGGAAAACCTCGTTGTATGAAGAAATTGGCGCGCAGAGACAAACCCGGGTGAATGAAGAGGCTACTTTCAATGAAGAACATCTCGTTAGCTTTGGCTTGTTGGACTGTGCAGGAATTTTACTACCTTTTGATGTTGGCTTCCATAGGTATGCAACCTCCATCACTCTTTGGTACCAAGGCTTCCTACAAATATCATTGTGCTAGTTAGTAGTTATCGACCGCATAATTCAATTCTAAGCATTGAGAGAGGGGATGAAATGGATGCTTGCCTTGTTTGTTGTGGGTCTTTTGGATCCTGCATGAAAAGAGAATGGAGGAACATGAGAGGGCTTGGAATGAAGAGTCGTGTGATTTTTGTGAAGAGAAGAAGAAGATAGGATGGCAATGTGGTCCTTTTCTCTTTGTTTCCTCTCTTTTCTGTGAAGGCCCTTTCTTTATTCCAGCAAGCATTGCTTTTGCTTTGGCAGGATTCCTTGCAATGAGAAGGGAAGAGAGGAGCTCAAAATTTTAAAACTGGATTTGAACTTCAGAAGAAAAAGTAAGAGAGCTAACACTTAGCTTTTTCTCTAAGTTTTTCTCTAGGAAGACACAAGAGGGCCCTTTTGAGTGATAAAACAACTGTTTAGGCTTCATAATAATGTAGGAAAATGCTGACCATGAGTCAAATCCTTTTGACACAAGGGGTCAAGTTTGTCGGCATAGGTTTTTAACCATTGAGCTGATATCCAGTGAACAGGAATTTGATTCATTATTTGCAAGAAGGGACAATTATTTTCCAGATTTTCTTCTTTCTTTTGTCACAATGCTTGCTGCTGAAATCTCAAAGGAATCATATTGACTTGGGGCCCAAGTTACTATATCTCTCAAATCTCATCACAGTATTGGTACACTATCATTAAAAGAGTGTTCAACTTACAAGTAGTGTAATATTTTTTTTTTCCAATTCTGCTTGTGATGTTATTTTGATTTAGTCCAGGGAACTCTGAGATAGATGTTTCCTTTTTTCTGGATGTATGTTACGGGCACAATTTTTCTCAATCCAACATTATAAAACATATATAACATAATAGGGGGTTTTTCTGCAACACATTGAAATATCAAAAACCTATCTGTAACACATTGGTGTCATGTGACACCCACGAGCGTCGTACAGATAACAGAGACGTATTTTGTTTAGCCGCCCCTATAATAAAGTGATGTATCTTTAATTAACCCTAAAAGAATATTTCATACACATCATCCACCATGTCATCTTATTATGGGGAACATTCTCATTACCTTAGTTAGGGAACATGAGGAGGGTAGTGAAGTGCATCATAAAGGAAGAACACACACATACAAATAATAGCTAATGGATGTCATCATGATTCCCTCTTGTTGGTGGAGTAATGGCTAAAGCCTGGAAAAGATGTGGAAAGAGTGAAAGGGCGCATGATTGTTAAGACCTCCTTGTTGCTTTAATTAGCACACTCCAAATCTGGCAACTGCTACATTTGAGCTTTGAAGATTTCCTGTATATTCTGCAAAGGCTGAGAAGAGATCTTGTAGGATAATAATTGATAAGGGTAATTACTTATAGACCCCCTTATACTATTACTGTTTTGAACTTACAACCCGTGCGTGTGTGTGTGTGTATATATATATATATATATATATATATATATATATATATATATATATATATATATATATATATATATATATATATATATATATATATATATAAATATAAATAATATGAGGCTTGCTATGATCCACTTAAGTGGATAGAGCAACTCATCCTCCTAACTTTTAATCCTTCATCTTCTCTTGAGATTTGTAGTAGGAACAAATAAAAATGGAGCTCATATCTTTCATGGATCCCAAGGGAAATCCAAGGAGAAAAAGTTAGGATAACACTTTTGCTTATCCACTTAAGTGGATTGTAGTCAACTACTATATATATATATATATATATATATATATATATATATATATATATATATATATATATATATATATATAGAAGTAAAAATAGGTCAAGTTGACCTATTAAAAATAGGTCAAGCTGACCTCTTCAAAATATCATTAATATGAACTTGAGTAGCCATTATAAGGAGAGTTCCATAAAGTTTCAAAAGATAAAAGAGTGGGGAGCGGACCTTGTCGTCACCCACAACTTAAATCATAAGAAACTAAATAGAACACCCATATAATGATCACCAAAGTAACAAAATAATTACAGAAGAAGCTGTTTGTTTGCAAACTGAACATACAGTTTGCATATAAAAACATCATCGAAACAAATATAAACAACGAGACAGAGGAAAAAACAACTAAGGAGAACAACCCAAAGGAGGGACGATCAGAAGTTGCTTCCCCCACTCTCTTCGTTATCCTTGATGAGACGATCTATCTCTTTCCCCCTTATGATTGAAAGCAGCTTTGCACCCTTCTTCAAACTGGAGGTGCCTGCCCAAAAAGTGATGAAGTGAGCAATGTTAGAGGTCACTTGCTCAGGGGTGACTATCACCTCATAAAATATGCGATTGTTTCTCACTCTCCATATACACCAACATAGTGCTGGAAAAAGAGTTCTCCATAAAATTCTCACTTCTGAATTCACAATAAAATCTCCATTCGAAGATATAGCCTCATTTAAAGATATAGGTGAAGTATCCAAAGAAATTTTAGACTTTAAGAGATGCCATATATTCATAGTGAAATTGCAGTTCAAAAAAACATGGTCCTCTGTTTCGTCATGCTGCTTACAAAGGGAACAAGTTGGATCCCCTTGCTAACCTTTAGAGATGAGATTGTCATTTATCTGAAGCTTATTCTTTGAAAGAATCCAGAAGAAAACTCTAACTTTAGATGGAAGTAGAGATTTCCAAATAAAATTATATTGAGCACTAACAAGACCTCCACTGTGCATAAAGTTGTAAAAGAGTTTACAGTGAAGGACTTAGAAGAATCATGAGGCCACCATGGACAATCTGGATTACTAGTTGGGTGAAAATCTAGAGAGGAAAGCATAGTATAAATGGAGGAAACTTGCTCTCTTTCTTCAGAGGAGATTAGTCTCCTGATTAATAGGTGCCATTGCCACAGACCATGTTTGAGAACCCCCTGAGTATTGACTGCCACATTTGTAGATAAAGCTAGCCTATATGCATTAGGGTATAAGCTCGTTAAGGAATTATGACCATTCCATTTATCCTTCCAAAATCTAATATTGGATCCCTCCCCTAAACTCCATATGACGGAGTCTTTACAAATCTGGTTGATAGAAAGAATTTCTTGCCAAAACTTAGAGGAAGATCTAAGGGTGTTGTGCTTAACAGAGGAAGAGCTGAAGAGGAGTATATGGATGATAAGACTCTACCGACTAAAGAATCCTTTTTAAGAGGTTGCCATAACCACTTTGAAAGGAGAGAGATATTAAAATCATAAAGATTAAGAACACCAAGCCCTCTTTATTTTTGGACCTACAGACATATTTCCAACTCACCAAACATTTTCCTTTGGAAGAATTATTGCATCCCCTCAAAAAAAAAAAAAAAAGGCTTCTACTTTTATCCATTTCCTTAAACAACTATTTGGGGATTTACATAAAATAAAGAGGGAGAGAGGTAAGAGCAGAGTTCACTAAAGTTAAGTGTTCTCCAATTGAATCAAGAAGAGGTTGTCAATCCCTTTTATAAAGAGGGAGAGAGGTAAGAACAGAGTTCACTAAAGATGCTTACTTTTCCAGAGGGATAATTTCTTGAGAAAAGAATCAAGAAGAGGCTGTCAATCCCTTTTAGAAAGAGAACTACGTTTGAGAGGCAGCCCCAAATACTTGAAACGAAAAGAGTCTAAAGGACAATTGAGGATTTTAGCCATGGTAACACCTTTATTAGCAAATTTACCACAATAAAAGATACAAGTTTTAGCATAATGAATGCCAAGACCAGAGACTTCCTCAAACAGGTAAAAGATTGTTTTAAGAGTGGAAAATCATCTTTGGGAGCTCTACAAAACACCAAAGTGTCATCTGCAAACTGAAGAGATCTGATATTAGTCAGCTCCCTTTTCAAGTGTAGTTTTGAAAGATCCCCAGCCGACACACTCTTAGATAACATCCTATTAAGGACATCCGCTACCAAGATGAAGATCATAGGAGATAGAGGATCACCCTATTTCAGACCTCGATGACAATGGAATAGAGAAGTAGGACAACCATTAACTAGAATAGAAGACTTTGATGAGGAGAGAACATGTTCTACCCAATAGCACCATCTTGGTCCGAAACCTCTAGCTTTAAGCATGGAAAGAATAAAAGACCAACTGACACAGTCAAAAGCCTTCATGAAATCAATTTTGACAAGACAGATTTCAAGTTTTTTTTAGGTGCAAAAGTGGACCATTTCATAAGCAAGGAGAATAGAATCAAGCGTGGATTTCACTTTGAAAGCTAGATTGGGGTTGATCTACCGAAGTGGGTAGATGAGATGCTAATCTGTTTGCTAGGACTTTAGTGAAAATTTTAAAAAGACCATTCATAAGGCTAATGGGTCTAAAATCTTTCACTTGAAAGGCCCCTTCAATTTTAGGAACAAGAGTAATGTATGAATAGTTGATATGATGAAGAGAGGAGGCACCATGAAAAAGACTCTCAAAGAAAGAAAGAATGTCATCCTTGATTGTTTCCCAAAGTTATTGATACAAGAGGAGAGGGGTCCGTCAGGACTCGGGGATTTATCAGGGTGTAAGATACAAACAGCTTGTTTTATTGTTGTAGATAGACCTTTTTTTTGGGGACTCTTTTACTCTCAGATAAACTCATTAATTTCACATAAGGGCGGTATCCGACAAATTTTCACCAAGCGTAAAAGAGCCAGAAAAAAATCAACCCTAGGGTCTTATATGCAACAATGGAAATACAGGGGTAGGAAGTTGAAAACAGGTGATACTACAGAGGGTCTATGTGCAATTAACCCTAATAGATATGATATTTCAAAATTATGCATTGGTCTTAAAAAGTTTTGATATATGAGAAAAAAACCAGTGATTCTATGATTAAATTCAGAAGATCTGAAGATTGCTATTGATTATTTATTCTGACATGTATTCACTGAAAAAGTTTTAATTGGCATCATCATCAGTTTGTGTTGTTGGGCCAAGAGAAGTGATTGTTAGATCTTAATTTTTGTGAAAAACATGCGAGGGTTAATTCCATGTGATCATCAGCATGTTGCTAGATGGCAATCCCTTTCTTTAATCAATTTGTAATTTTTTAGGATTTGAACTTTTTTTCCCATTTAAAACAGAGCACTTATTTGTTATATAGACCCTTCAGTTGAAATACAAACTATAAATAAAAACTCAAAGTCTGTTTTTAAATGGAGACCTCAATTCTTGTTTAGTTCAGTTTTATGACTAATTACAGATGTATTATTTGTTTATTTGTACTAATTAATCCAACTGTTTAACCTTGTAAAAATTTTAATTTTAAAATTTGTAATGAAAGAAGTTTCAAAAAATTTATTTGTTTTTCAGACCAAATAAACTTAACTTTTATTTATTAGTTTAAGTGGAATAGCAATTGTTCTATTTTAAAAAAAAAAAGTGGAATAGCAATTGGGCCTAATTTCTTTTCCAATCATATGCTACAGGCCCAGCCTGGGCTCAATTTAGTTAGTTTTGTCTTATGACTCGGTTAATATAATGTTACGAGTACAAACCTGTTCTTATTTTATTAACTGGTTGATTTTGCAAATTGAAAAAAGGAGTTTTATTAATGATTTAAGTTTCTTTTTTTGCCTTTTACATTCATTTCTTTCATATGTTTTTAAAAATAAAATTGTGTCCAATATGAATGCATTTTGTTCGATAAAATTATCATTCTTCCCGCGTTGTGAAGTTTAACAATTTTCTTATTTTGGGCTCACAGAACCAAAATAATCAAGTGAAGAAGTAATACGAAAATTACAAAAACAACAAAGCTGTTATCTCAAGCTAAAATTTGAACATATGATATTAGGGAGAGTAAAAAAATAATGTTTCTATAAATTCTACTTTTAAAGGGTTAATTGCGGACACGCTCATTGTACTATTGCCATATTTGTGGATAGACCGCCCTGTAGTTCTAATGTTTCATTTAAAAGCTCAGTGTGATTTTTTTATTTTTTTTACTCTTTAATCCTCAGAGAAAGATGAAATTATTTTTTTGACAAATAGACCCCCATGAGTGAACTACAAGAGCCAGGAGGTCTATCTGCAATGGAGAGTAGTACAGGGCATCTATTTGTAATTGGAAACTTGAATGTTCCTTTACATTTCTCATTTATTCTCATGTTTTACGAGAATGAACATTCCCAATGAGTTATAGTAGAAAAAATATGTATTCCCACTTGGCGAAATGAGAAAAAATAAGATATATACCAAATTTGTCCTGATTGCAATAATTCCAAAGAATAAAAGAATCATTCTTTAGAATTATTGCAACAGATTCTCACTTTGTTGATTTTTGGTTAGATAACATTCCATGTAGGTTCAAAACTATAGTTTTTTTGGGGTTTGTTTACATCTTTGTCGTGATGGGGATGTAGATAGTTTCTTTTGTTTCCATCTAATTTTCTTTAAAAAAATGCCCTGATTACTTATTACCTATTCATATCAAAAATAAAAGATAGACTTTTCCGTTTCATTCTTTAATGACACCAAAAATATAAGAACAAAACTGAGCATCCCCTTGTCACACTTATTTCATTCTATTCCTCACTTCGTTCCCTTCTATTCCTACTTCGTTCCAATCTTACCGCGTGTAAATTCATATATACAATAAAGTTTGAATCAAATACATACAGTTTAATTAATAATAAAATCCTTATTCGATCAAATCTAATACATATGTATTAAGGGCTTGTTTGTTTGGTTACTTTTTTGTAAAACACCAAGTTGCTACATTAACACGAAATTGGGAGGTCCAGCTGTGCCTGACAGCTACAGTACGCGACTCTCTTTCCTAACTTTCTCTAGGAATTGCTGAGGGCTTGCCAACTCAACTACAATAGCCGCTAACTCAACTACAGTAATGCGACCATTTTAACCCACCAAATAGAGGAGTTGGTTGTAATACTATAGCACTTGACATCTATATTATTACACCCCCAAAAACTCTCAAAAAAGTGGCAAGCAAACAGGAGTCCGTGTTCTCTTAGTCCGTGCGGGGCGTTCTGAGCCGCACGATGGGGGAGGAGGGGGGCAGTGATGGTATGTCACTGCCCCCCACGTGGGTGTTCTGATAGAATTCTAGTCACCAAACAGGCCCTAACGGATATAAAAATGGATCGGATCCATCCTCCATCCAAACCCGCACCCGAAAATAAATCTAAGAGGGGATCTAGGCACGGAGCCTCAGGTCGCGGCCCCCTCCTTTTCTCCTTCCTCCAAAACCCCATCAAATCCCCAAAAGTTTCTAGGGTTTTTGGGCTTGAGCAAGTCAGCGTCTTCATCATCTCCTGAAAGATTAAATTTTGTTCATTTCAGCTTAAATCATTGTTTTAGAGTGGATTCATACTGATGGCATGGCGAACAATAGGAAAAAAGGTCAGTTCTTTTTCTTTTTTCTCCGTTTCATTTTAAAATACTTGAACTTAGAGTTTTTGTTGAAATTAAGATTAATTATGATAAAAATTGGTTTTTTTAGAGTCCTTGTGCGAAAATTTCACAACTTCTGCTCTCTACAAATCGAGGAGGAGGAGGAGGAGGAACGTGTTTATGCAAGGCGATACCAGGTACACCTTTTTCTCTCAATGTGACCAGATTAACTGAGAAAATGTTCTATTGATGAAATAAAGTTTGTACTGCATTTCAATTTTTTGCCGTTTTGTTTAGTGCAAAATGCCTAAAGCTTTACAATTTTGCGGGGAGATCGTTTAGTTTAGTTAGAGCCGTGCGTACTGAAACTTGGAAGTTGATAGAGCAACCTTGAGATAACATGCATAAATATTCTAGTGGTTATTGAAAGTGGTGTAAGAGCCTGAAGTGGTTAGCGGCGGAGTAAACCTTGTTACCATGATATGTGTGTTAGTATGAAATACTTAGGATATGCGTCCTGCATTACTCGAAAGTTGAATCACTCTAATGTACCTTTAAACGTAAATTATTGCTAGCAAATTGATAACCAGTCTGATAAGTTAATAGTTAGTAGTGAATGATTAGCAATTGCTTGCATACATTTAACTGATTATGGAATATTGAATTTTTCAGTACTATAATTGTCCACTTTCCTAGAAGAGTTATGGGTGTGCTAATAATGTCCCAACTCCATCTGCATCTTTGAGAAAGCCATTTTACTAGATTTATATTTGACTGCTACTGTAATATACCCGTGAGTGGTATACGACTTTCCGCTCCTAAGCAAAAAAAAAAAAAAAAAAATTCTAAGTTAGCATTAACTATTTATTATGAATACTAGAAAAAGTGATGAACGTTGGGCTTCAATACTGAAAATTTTGTTCACGTTATTGCTCATAAAGTTTTGTTCTATCAGCGTGATTTGTTATCCATTATTAATGGGACACGCAAGGAATTTAGAATATACTTGAAGGAGATTAGTTGCTTTCTTTAGATCATCTTTATTAATTCCCAATTGATTTAGTTCCAGGAAATCTTTCTGAGATGCATTGCTAGTTTAATTTGATTCTCAAGTATCATTCAAATTAAAAAGAAAACCTTAATCAGCTATTCTGTGCATATGGTTTTAGGTTGTGAGGATACTTTTGAGCATTGCTTTGATGTGAAAGTGTTGATGTTTTAGACAGTTTGATGATCAATCATCAATGTTTGTATCTTGCAGATTTCCATTTTGTTAATGCCCCCAAAGGTGCACGTAATTATGGAGCTCTGAACAGCAACCATAATATCAGGTCTGAGATCTTTCCTCTTGATATCCCCTTTTTCCATGCAGCTCTTCATTTATATTCTTTTATGGGATCTCGATCGTGAACTTTCTAGTTGCTAAACTGGTATAATATTATTACCCAATACTCATGATTATATTTTAGACTATGGTTGAACGTGATTGTAGCAGTTGTTTTTTTCCTGGCCGTGCTGTACTATTTAGTAGGAACTGGAGTATTTCCCGTTTAATTCATTATAATGATGCTACAAAAATTCTAGGGAGAGAGGCTGTTTCATTTCGCAGAAACTGTCTTCATCTAGTTGCTGTTTTGTTCTCGACAAGTGATGCCCATTGTTGTCACTGCCTTCTAGTTTGAGAAAGGAGATAAGGGGTGGCCCAGTGCACGAGGCTCCCACCGCAGTGTGCTTTGGGGAGAATCAAATGTATGCAGCCTTACCGCTTATAGAAAGGCAGTTTCCAAGATTCAAACCCGTGACCTCCACGTCACATATTCTCCTGAATTTTTCTTCTTTAATTGACCATTAGTTATCGAACTAAGGTTTACTTTTGTTTCCTCACTTTTAAACTTAACAAATGGTTAACATAAGAAGTAACCCCTGGAAGACTCGAGATTTCCCACCAATCTCTCTGGGAGATTAGCCACACCACGAACAGATATTACCTAGAATATTTTCCGCAATGATTAAAAGTAAAAAAACACTAATTCTGGTCTGTAGCAAGTTTATTCTTTTCAACTTAAGATATCTCAAACCACAATTCCTTGATCCCTTCATCTTCTGACGTTCTTCTTTTCGTACATTCTTATTTCTTGTATCTATTTATTGACTATCTGATAGTGTCGTTTTCCCCCCTTTTCTATAGGATGTTTCATGCCAGTTCGAGCGTCCTGGCACGGAGAAGAAAAGAGGAAGCGCCTGGCTTAAAAACTCCGAAGAAAGAGCGACGTATAAAAAAAGAAACTAGGACCCAACCCCCTGTTGACGCACCATATGTACCTCCGAAACGAAAACTAACTGTGAAGTCCTCTCGTGACAAAATAGTTGAGATCTTTGAAGGGATGACTCTCAGTGAGCTAGCTAAGCGAACCGGTGCTGGCACTGATGTTCTGCAAGACATAGTTATAAATGTTGGTGAAAAAGTTGATTCGGAGTTTGACCCCATCAGTATTGATGTCGCAGAACTGGTTGCTATGGTATAACTCACAACTTTTAGTTGATCCGTTTATATGAAATGTTAACCTACTCTTGTTACTACTCTAGTTTTCCTAACGGAAATTTGATCGATACTTAGCTGTTTGATTAGGTAGGTCTTTTCACTAACCTTCTGGACTAAGAAGTAAGATGCTTTGTTCCGAAGCCATCATTTTGATAGGGTTGTAGTTTGCTTGCTAATTGTAAGATTTTCGAAGTCGACCTTTAAACCCTCTCAACTTTTAGTCGCTTCTTCCATCCTGGGCCCCTTTAGATGAGATAGGGCTTGAATTTATTAAAGCAGGGATGATATATTAGTATTAGGCTCACTAACCTTTGAGGCTGAGCGCTCAACACTTTATTGTTAAATGTTACCTCTATATTTTTCCTTGGTCTTAGTTAACTCATTCATCAGGTTGAATTAAATATGTTGATCTGGACTCCTAAGTATATTTTCACACTCATTTTTCTGGGAGGACCCACTTTTCCAACATTAATCTTCAGACAGAAGTTGTTGCAGACTTGCTGTATTATACGTTTCTTAGATTGTTTTGTGCCCTTGTTCTGCTCTAGTATCAGGCTTCTATTCTGACAGTATATTATGGTTCTGCATTTTATTCATTTGATAGATATTGGCTGATAATTCCTTCACAGAGAAGTCCCCAGTCCTAATTAAGTATTTTTGTTATTATGGACCACATTATTAAAATTTTAATCCATATGTTTGTGTTTGATGTTTACATCTATTGCCTATGCTCTGGAAAATTATATTCACAGCATGTTTGGGAACACTGGTTATAAAGCACTTGGGTTATAATCCATCTGTGGATTGTAAACCCACGTTCTTACAGTACAACTCACAATGTGTGGTAAGTTTGGTGGATATGACCTGTTTTCAGCACTTAAGTTTTTGGTAAATGGGTGGGTCATAATGATTAATGGCCAAAAGAACATGGATTTGAATATAAACGGGTTTTTAGTTGGAAGTTAATACATGGGGCATGGTCTGAGATTTTGTGAAATCATGAGGGGCATAATGGTCTTTGCACGTGGTCAACCTAATGCATTATAATTTAGAGTTATTTGGCTATATACCCCTCAAAATCTTCCATAATTGTATGTTTACCTCCCAAAGCTTCATAATCGTCAATATAGCCCCCAAATCTTCCATAATTGCATATTTACCCTCAAAATCTTCATAATTGCCAATATAACCCCCCCAACCCCCCACCAAAAAGAAATCCATAATTGTGGTCACCCCCTAAATCTTTATAATTGCCAATATACTCCCCAAATCTTTGAGAAAGGAGAAAGATGAAGGGTTGTAGCAGTTGGGAAGGAGAGGAGGGTTATTTTGGTCAACTGACCCATACAATGTTAATTTAGAAACTTGGTTGCATTTGAAGGGTATAATAGCTCAAAATTGAAGACCTGTGGGCTATATTGGCAATTATGAAGATTTGGGGGTATATATGCAATTATGGAAGAGTTAGGGGGTATACTAGCAATTTTGAAGATTTTGGGGGTAAATATGCAATTATGATTTTTTTTGGTTTTGTTTTTGTTTTTGTTTTTGTGTGTGTGTGTGTGTGTTGGGGAGGGGGGGGGGATATTAGCCAAATAACCCTATAATTTTCCAAAAAAATTAACCTGGGGTACTCCGGGTTATTTTTTGGTGGATTATAACCCAAAATAATCCATACCCCGGGTTATTTTTTGTGCATTATACCCCAAAAAAATCCACGTGAATGATTGTTACCAAACATCCAAAAGTGGATTATAACCTACTTTGTGGATGATAATTCACGATTTCACGTTGGCTGGGTAGCCAAACATGCTCTCAGATTGGTGTTACTACTAAATGCATGCTCACATTTCCTCGTCTTATTTTGGCCTTTTTTGTTTTATATTACTTGAGACTATCTGCCTTGATTTTTATTTTTGTTTATTATCAGTATGAATGTCTTAGTTTTTTCCCCCTATTGAATGTTGCAAGCAGATCATGAAATAATGTTTCATGTCTAAGCTTCCATCATTCTGAACCAGGCCTTGCATTTAGAAGCAAAATGCTATCAATTCATCATACTGCCTTTTCAATGTTGGTTCTAATTCCACAAATTCCTTATTTTAAGCTTGAAATATAGATATACAAACTAATACAAGCTTATTTACTGCAGGAAGTTGGTGTAAATGTTAGAAGGCGGCTTTCTGATAAAGGGGCAGTTCTTCAACCACGGCCAGCTGTTGTCACCGTCATGGGCCACGTCGACCATGGCAAAACTTCCCTTTTGGATGCCCTACGCCAAACATCCGTTGCCGCCAAAGAAGCCGGCGGTATCACACAACATCTAGGCGCCTTCATCGTCTCGATGCCATCTGGTGCTTCAATCACATTCCTCGATACCCCCGGACACGCTGCATTCAGTGCTATGCGCGCTAGAGGTGCTGCGATCACCGACGTCGTTGTTCTTGTAGTCGCAGCTGATGATGGTGTCATGCCACAAACCCTAGAGGCTGTGGCTCATGCAAAGGCAGCAAATGTTCCTATTGTGGTTGCAATTAATAAATGCGATAAGCCGGCAGCCAACCCTGAAAGGGTCCGGATCCAGCTCGGTTCGGAGGGATTAATGTTGGAGGATTTGGGTGGTGATGTGCAGGTTGTTGAAGTCTCTGCGCTTAGCAAATTTGGGTTGGATAAGCTGGAAGAGGCTTTACTACTTCAGGCAGAGTTGATGGACCTGAAAGCAAGAACAGAAGGTCCTGCCCAAGCTTATGTAGTTGAAGCAAGGCTTGATAGAGGTCGAGGACCCTTGGCTACTGCAATAGTAAAGTCGGGGACCTTAGTTTCTGGGAATTATGTTGTTGTAGGAGCAGAATGGGGGAAAATAAGAGCTCTTAGGGATATGGGAGGAAAAGTAACTGAATCAGCAATGCCATCAATGCCTGTTGAGATTGAAGGTTTGAGAGGTCTTCCAATGGCTGGGGACGATATTGTGGTTGTGGATTCAGAGGAAAGAGCGAAGATGTTAAGTAATGGGAGGAAAAAGAAACGGATGGAAGATAGGCATGGGAAGATTAATGAGGAGAGAATTGAGATTGAAGATCCTTCAGAAGACGCTCCTGTTAGAGTTGAACTACCTATTATAGTCAAAGCTGATGTTCAAGGCACTGTTCAAGCTGTGACCGATGCATTGAGGAGTCTAAATAGTCCTCAGGTATGTACTAAATGTGAAAGGTCATAATTACCATTAGAGTTCATACAAAAATTGGTCAGTTTTGATAATATGATGAAAGGTCACAAAGCCCATGTTCTTTACATTGTGCAGTTCTGTTAATTTGTGCCACATCATTCATTGGGTTTATGCCTCATTTGCATTCTCCTGATATGGTTGAAAATGCATAGCTAGTTGTGGATAGAACATTCTGCCATGTGCAGATTATCATCTTTTGAAGAACCATTGATATTTCTTTCTAGATCTTACTTGAAAAGTTTCATTTATCTAGTGAAGTATACTTTTTGTTTGTGGTTATGCATGCTCAAAGTGGGAAAGACATATGGAAGCATGTTTCTAACAACGAAAATTGTTTTCAGACTTTCAAGCATTATCTATTGGAAAATGATAATTTTACTACAATTCCCATACTACTTTTGTACTACCACTGACAAATGTGTGGGGTCTTTTTTTACTAGTATAGTGCACGTGTTTTGCACGAGAGCATACTGTTTTGTTTTATGTTTTTCAATTTTTTTGTTGGTTGCAAAATAATGAAATGACTTGTATAGCAATATAAATTATGAACAATTACAATTCTGTTTAAATGAATAAATTGTATGATAAAGCTGTATATAAAGAACTGTGTGATTAATTATTATAGTTTGGATAATTATTATAATTTATTCATAATTTATTAAAATAATTATAATATATTAAATAATTTCTTATCTTTTAAATATAATAATATTATACATATCATAATTATAATACTATTAGTAACTACATTTTAATTTAATAATTAGTTTGTTATACTATTAGTAAATAATTTAGTAAATTGTATAATTATTAAATTAAATTGTAATTTATTAATTTAAAAATACTATTAAAATCATTATACTATTAATACTATTACAATTACAATAAATACAAATTATTTTTCATACTATTATCATACTTTTAAAAGGCTATAAGATGAAAGGTAAGTGTAGTCCTCCATAAGAGGTGAAAACCAAAGACACAATGCATAAGCCTAATAAATTTTATTATTTTTAATTTTTGTAGAATTTTAAATACTATGTGAAGATAAATTAGGGATAAATTTCAAATTTTCTATTAAATAATATAATTAAATAATAAAATAATAGTGTGACCAAAGGTTTTGAAAAGTGAGAAAATTCATAATTAATAAGAGGTTATATATAATTAGTGAATGATTAATTACAACTAATGTCATATTTGAGAATTATCAAACTTAAAGGGCAAAATGGAAATTAAAAGTTTTGACAAGGCAATCCTCTTTTATATGTAGTATAGATAGATTAAGAAAAATGGTTAATCACTATGGACCCCACTTTTTGTTTGTGCTAGTACAAGTTAAAAAAAGTAGTATTAGCACTTGTAGTAGGGTTATCAGGCACCACTCTTTATCTACTAGAATTATCTTCGGATGTTCTCACCGTTTTTCACTGTGTATATACATGTAGGTGTGTTCTACTTGAAAGAGGTAAATTAGCGTACATTCTTCTTTTTAACTAAATATTAACTCTGCTTTCGTATTAGTTTTGGGCATACTAAGATATTTATTCAGGCATCAAGTTCTCTTTTATTCCCAATAATGAATGTAGTATCAGAAATTTTCCCAATGCTAGTACAGTTAAACAGGCTAATTCAATCTTTTTTTGGCAGGTTTTTGTGAACATTGTCCATGTTGGCGTTGGGCCCATATCTCAGTCTGATGTAGATTTGGCCAAAGCTTGTGATGCCTGCATAGTTGGCTTCAACATACGTAGTCCACCAAGTGCAATTACTCAAGCAGCAACCCATGCTAACATTAAGGTAACCAGTTTTGCTCCGTAGTTATCTTTTTTATTTATACTACTATCACTTTTAGCACTTCATGTGTGGTAGAAACATTTTCATTGTTATGAGCTTAAAACATTCTTCAGGATTTGCTATGTTCACACTTAAAATAGTTGCGATTTGCTTACATTATTGTCAAATAGTGTCACTATGTGGACAATTTGCTATGTTCACCTTTTTTCTTTTTGGGAGGGGGGGGTGGGGGGGTGGGCTTATTAAATTAGTTATCGATTGAACTATTCCTCTACCATTTCCACATTGCCATACTTGACACCTAATTGGAGAGTTGTTTTTAGAAATATCCAATTTTCTCAATATATTGTACTTAAATCCACCATGATATTTTGAAAACCGCTATTCTGATGGTGGAAATCCTATATGGCCTCATCTTATCCCTTGAAACTAGAACAAAAGACAAGGATTGAGGTGCCTGGACCATCTGCAATTACTGTCTGGACAATCAGATATCTGATTATGGCAATTTTCTCATATTTCCAGATATGCACTCATCGAGTCATATACCATCTCCTAGAAGAAATGGGCAACTTCATCGTCGAAAAGGCACCAGGGACACTCGAGACTCATGTAGCAGGCGAAGCCGAGGTCCTAAACATCTTTGAACTGAAGGGACGGAGTAAATCAAAAGGCCCAGACATAAAAATTGCTGGCTGTAGAATCCTCGATGGTCGATTCACAAAATCAGCAACCTTGAGACTTTTGAGAAGTGGGGAGGTTGTTTTCGAGGGTTTATGTGCTTCACTTAAAAGAGAGAAGCAAGATGTTGATGCTGTTGGCAAGGGAAATGATTGTGGACTTGTTATTCAAGATTGCGAAGATTTCCAGATTGGAGATGTTATCCAGTGCTTGGAGCAGGTCACAAGGAAGCCGAAGTTTGTTTCTTCAGAGAGTGGCGCAGTTCGAATAGTGTGCTGATAATTAATTTTATTTTCTTTTTGAAAGTTTATACGGAGACTATAATCTCATAGATGCAGCGTATTCTTAAACTTGAGAAGGAACGTATATTCGAGTTCTTGTTTTATGGGGGTATGATATAATCCAGTTTTGCAGATACAGGGAGAGGGAACATCTGAAGATCTGTTGGAAGCAGATCACTGTATAAACTATATCAGGCAAATTATTTTTTTGTAGTCTATAAAAAGGAAATAATATTGCTTCTGATACAATGTTTTGTCAAGGTATGGGTTCTCTAGATGTAAACTTTAATTTACCGGGTTAGACGATGCATGAACTTGTTGTCCATGAGAAATATTTGCCTGGAGTGAATGAGGATTTATTTGTGGTCCTCAAATATGTTTGGAGTAATTATTTTTAACTTGCTCTTGAATGCCTTTGTCTATTTCTCATTATATGTTTGCTTTTGTCCAGTTTGCTCTTTAATATTGGTGTCTTAGATCTGATGCAAAATGTTAAATACTTACCCTAATTTTTCACTTTTTGTTGCACATAAATACTTCGTGGGTGGGGGTTAGTCAAATAGAACTTAAAACTAGAACTCGGATAATTTGTGGGATAAAATTTTATTGTGTTAGTCAACTAGAACTAAAACTAGAATAAAATTTTACAGTGTTAGTCAACTAGAACTCTAACGAAACTAGAACTGGGATAATTGTACAAAATTATCCCACTTTTTCATTTTTCTATACAAAATGAGAGTTCTAGTCTCTCAAATTATCCCTAGTTTTAGTTTAGAACTAGGTAGTAAAAACTAGAACTCCTATTTATTTTATTAGTTTTATTTTTTATATTTTTTCTTTACTTCTTTCCTACTATGGTCATCACCTTCATTAGACCATGCCGCCGATTATATTTCATCTCCTCTTAATCATCTCTGATTTTTTCTTTTTACCAAATATTATAATTATATAATTAATTTAAAAGTAAAGATTGTATCAATCCATAATTTATTAAACAATAAAATTGAGAGATGAGGGAAAGAGATCTCGTGAGCAAAAAGGAAGGAAAATGTGAAAACTTTTCTTAGACTTGTACTATAATAATAATTAAAAATAAAAAACTACAACATATATTATAATAATAATTGTCAATATCTTATAGTCTAACCAAAAGTTATTTAATAGTAAATAACATTCTTATATATTTAATAGTAAATAACATTCTTGTAAACAATTATCAATCAATAATCGTAAGTTTAAAATACATAAATAGTATTTATAAACCTCAAAATGCATAAATATATACTTCATGATTATAAAAATTTATCCCATATTATTTTATCAAAATATCCCTCTTCACAAATTTGTTCCTATTTATCCCACTAAAATATCCCACTAGCAAAAATTGTTCCACTTTAACAATTATCTCACTTCGCATGAAAATGTCTCAACTGACTAACACCCTTCTTGTAGTATCTAGATAAGTGAATTTTCAGACAATTATCCTCTTAATTAGGAAGAAAATAATCTTTCATTTTTCTTTTTCCTTCCTTCTTTTCACTAAGTGGGAAAAGATGTCTAGAAAACTTATTAACCAGAAAACATAGTACAAAATATACATAAAGGAAAGGATAGAGGGAAGAGAAGTACAAGAGGTGAAAATAAGAATAAGATGGAAGATTAGAAGACGAATATATTAATATTGCTTCTTCGACATCATGTTGTTTCGGATTGGACGTTTACATCGGTGTAAACATAGATACAGGTTTTTAGCTTTTATTTTAGGGTTAATTGTGAACAGACTCTTTGTAGTATCACCCAAATGCTAATAGTTCTCTTCTAGTTCTATTTATTGCGAATAGACTTTTTGTAGTTCTATTTGTTGCGAATAACACCTAAGTGTTTTTTTTACTCTTAAAATCGTTAAAAATGTTTAAAGAGGCGAATAGATCCCATATAGTTCTATTAGTGAGGACAGACACCCAATTGTTAATTTTTTTTACTTTTAAAAGATCCCAAAAAGTTCACTGAGAGGGTGTACTTGCACTTACCCCAATAGTATAGGGGGGGGGGGGGTCTAGTTGCAACAAATAGAACTACAAGGGGTCTATTTGCAATTGGGTGATACTACAGTCTAAGGGGTTTGTTCACAATTAACCCTTTATTTTAAAGATTTATAGTTATGTGAAAGCATAACGGGAACGTGGGAAGATATTTCATTTCTAACTTTGGATCTCTTTGAGATGTATATTTAGACATTGTCTCGTAACGTAGTGCTTTACCAATACCCTAATTCTAACCTTTAATAATAAATTTAATTCTAACCTTTAATAATAAATTTGATGATTTTAAATTGTTTCATGACTTGTATCACTTCAACAATGTATTAACTTTGTAATCTTCCCTATGAAAGGTACTCAAAAAATGTCACGTCCCGAGCCCGTTGGGGCGATATAAGCCGTGAGACCCACCGGGTGTAACGCGTTGTTTAGCTAAATCCACTGCCAAAAAGTGCTAGCACTTGTTACACTTGAGCCTTGGGCATATCTATTTAAGCCACTCAAACATTTCACACTTTCCCGATGTGGGACTAAACACTTTGGGATCTCACAATCGTCCCACCTTACATATGCGATTTCCACATATACGATGTCCTTGTCTCGACATGATACCAGCTAGCACACTTCCTACCGGGCAACCGCTCGATACCATTTATCACGGCCCGAGTTGAGGAGTCTGCGGTGGGACCTACTGAGTAACACCGCTTAGGTGTCCAGGCCTGGTCTGACTCGGCTGCCCGGCGAGCCCGGTCTGAGTCAGGCTTGGTCTCGGAACAGGCCGGGTTTGCTTGTCCGGTCCCGGTCGAGCGATGATCTACTCACTCGTTTTTATTTTTATATATTATATATATGTTTTTATATTTTTATATATAATTATAGAATGATATTATCATTAATGCATACTTATATATATATTAAGTAAACTTACATATAATATAGTATATGTAAGTATATATATATATACTTATATATATATATATATATATATATATATATATATATATATATATATATATATATATATATATATATATATATATATATATATATATATATATAAGTGTATATTGTCACTAATGTATACTTATATATACTTAATATATATTCCTAATGTATACGATATATAATTATAGCATAATACGATCATTAATGTATACTTATATATACTTACATATAATATATGGCTATATACTAATATGTATACTTATATATACTTACATATAATATATACTTATATATAACATAGTGTGTATATATATTGGAGTTTGAATCCTATTCTAATTAGGAAGTTAGGCTAGAGATAGGGTTTTGATTTCCCTATATATAATCTTCTATTATTGGAGGAAAACCAAGAAGGAGAGGAGAGAGAGCCAATATTCTTATAATCTAGGGTTAGCGAAGGACGTAGCATTATTCAAGAATATTGTGCGAGAGGCGATGGTTTCACAGTCTTTGTCCGTTCAAAAGATTGCAAGGAGTGGGTTTTGGAGAGAATATAAGAGTTGATTATGTATGTAAGGTTGAGAGATTGAGAGATGAGAGTTGACTGGTTCGTCTTGTAGTTCTCCTTGATACATAGTGAATTTCTCATATTGTTGCCCCGTGGATGTAGGTCGAAGTTGGTTAACCGAACCACGTAACTCTCGGTGTTCTTTCTTCTTGATTGTGGTTGTTTTTTATCTTGTTGATTGTTGGTTAGTCAGCCGAAGTACTGCATTGTAGTAGGCGGGGAGAGGAAAATCCCCAACAAGTGGTATCAGAGACATGGTGATGAATCCGGGAGTTAGTTTACAAGATAGAGATCGTCGTCGTGTGAGATCGATGATCAGCGGCATTGTAAGAATCAAGATGAAAAAAAAGGTCCTGTAGCGGCGGGAACACTGTTCACATGGGTGAGGGTTTGGTTAAAAGTTATTAAATTAAATCCGACGGTGCAGATTAATTTGTCTTCTGATCGAGGGTTTGGAGGCGGATTTTGATGATCCAGGAGTCGTTCCTAGGATTTTTCGACGTGCTAAGTTCGTTTTTGACGTCAGTTTTATCAAATTCAATCCCTATAGTAACTAATTTGAATTTTGATTGTGGTTAGAGGATGATGACTTCTTCGAGTCCAAAGTTCGATATTCCGCTATTCAACGGCAAAACAAATTTTGTAGTATGGCAGTGCACGGTTCAAGATATTCTTGTGCAGCAGGATGTTGATCAAGCTTTGGAGGAGAAGAAACGCGATGGAAGGGTTTGATTTTTCAGATTATGCTCAAATTAGTCAGAAGATAGAGGAAAGTTCTGATGATGGGGACGAGACAGAACTGATGGCAGATAAGGTGAACGAGTATGCGACGGATGAGACTGGTGTAGAGAATCAGACGTGGTTCTAGCAGTAGAGTTGTCAGCATGTAATTATTCGGAGTCATCGCGGGAACAGGAGTTGATTGGTGTGTAGACTCGAGGAGGATAGTGCTAGATTAGGTGGAGCTCGCAAGCAGGCACGACCGAGTGACACACATGGAGATGGAGATGGTGGCATTGGACTTAAAGATGATGAGTGCTCATATTCGGTCCAAGCCAAGTGATGGAGGAGATGAAGGCATCAGGCTCGTAATGTGGAGTAGGAAAGGTGCACCGATATGATTCGAGACGAGTGATGCAAGTGGAGTACGAAGACAGCAAGCAGGGCAAGGCTACTGTCAAGTTCAGTTGGAAGGAGAAGCATAGTTGATTTGCTTCTAATGTTAGAGGTGGCGAAGATCTCTTAGTGCACACAAGAGAGGTGGAGGCGCCACGGCGAAGTGCACGAAAGTGAGGGTCACGGGACATCTGAGGTTGGAGTGCGGGTGTTTTGATTAGGAGTGTGGGTGCTTCGGATTGAAGTACAAAAGAAATAGAAGACTCTAGCAGGAGAGACAAAGTTTCAACACGGCAATGGTAGATTATCGAGGTGGCTTGGGAATCAAATTCAAGGTGGAGATTGTTGAGATTGTGTCTTTGATTCTTTGTATAACTTCATGAGAATTAGATAGGGTTAGAGGTCTATCATGATTAGGAGATTGGGTCTCATCATGGTTAGGAGTTTGAATCCTATTCTAATTAGGAAGTTAGGCTAGAGATAGGGTTTTGGTTTTCCTATATATAATCTTCTCTTGTTGGAGGAAACCAAGAAGGAGAGAGAGAGCCAATATTCTTATAATCTAGGGTTAGCGAAGGACGTAGCCTTATTCAAGAATATTGTGCGAGAGGCGATGGTTTCACAGTCTTTGTCCGTTCAAAAGATTGCAAGGAGTGGGTTTTGGAGAGAATATAAGAGTTGATTATG
Organism: Asparagus setaceus; assembly: GCA_012295165.1. Lineage (NCBI taxonomy): Eukaryota > Viridiplantae > Streptophyta > Magnoliopsida > Asparagales > Asparagaceae > Asparagus > Asparagus setaceus. The sequence continues at coordinate 8,097,742 of CM022710.1, forward strand.
TATGTAAGGTTGAGAGATTGAGAGATGAGAGTTGGTGGTTCGTCTTGTAGTTCTCCTTGATACATAGTGAATTTCTCATATTGTTGCCCGTGGATGTAGGTGAAGTTGGTTAACCGAACCACGTAACTCTCGGTGTTCTTTCTTCTTGATTGTGGTTGTTTTTTATCTTGTTGATTGTTGGTTAGCTGCCGAGTTGCACAGATTGTAGTAGGCGGGGAGAGGAAAATCCCCAACAAGTGGTATCAGAGACATGGTGATGAATCCGGGAGTTAGTTTACAAGATAGAGATCGTCGTCGTGTGAGATCGATGATCAGCGGCATTGTAAGAATCAAGATGAAAAAAAAGGTCCTGTAGCGGCGGGAACACTGTTCACATGGGTGAGGGTTTGGTTAAAAGTTATTAAATTAAATCCGACGGTGCAGATTAATTTGTCTTCTGATCGAGGGTTTGGGCGGATTTTGATGATCCGAGTCGTTCCTAGGATTTTTCGGCGTGCTAAGTTCGTTTTGACGTCGGTTTTATCAAATTCAATCCCTATAGTAACTAATTTGAATTTTGATTGTGGTTAGAGGATGATGACTTCTTGAGTCCAAAGTTCGATATTCCGCTATTCAACGGCAAAACAAATTTTGTAGTATGGCGGTGCACGGTTCAAGATATTCTTGTGCAGCAGGATGTTGATCAAGCTTTGGAGGAGAAAGCGATGGAAGGGTTTGATTTTTGATTATGCTCAAATTAGTCGAAGATAGAGGAAAGTTCGATGATGGGGACGAGACGAACCGATGGCGATAAGGTGAACGCAGTATGCGACGGATGAGACCGGTGTAGAGAATCGAGGCGTGGTTCTAGCGATAGAGTTGTCGGCATGTAATTATTCGAGTCATCGCGGAACAGGAGTTGATTGGTGTGTAGCCTCGAGGAGGATAGAGCTAGACTAGGTGGATCTTGCAAGCGGGCACGAGCGAGTGACACACATGGATATGGTGGCATTGGACTTAAAGATGATGAGTGCTCATATTCGGTCCAAGCCAAGTGATGGAGGAGATGAAGGCATCAGGCTCGTAATGTGGAGTAGGAAAGGTGCACCGATATGATTCGAGACGAGTGATGCAAGTGGAGTACGAAGACAGCAAGCAGGGCAAGGCTACTGTCAAGTTCAGTTGGAAGGAGAAGCATAGTTGATTTGCTTCTAATGTTAGAGGTGGCGAAGATCTCTTAGTGCACACAAGAGAGGTGGAGGCGTCACGGCGAGGCAGACGAAAGTGAGGGTCACGGGACATACAGGTTGGAGTGCGGGTGTTTTGATTAGGAGTGTGGGTGCTTCGGATTGAAGTACAAAAGAAATAGAAGACTCTAGCAGGAGAGACAAAGTTTCAACACGGCAATGGTAGATTATCGAGGTGGCTTGGGAATCAAATTCAAGGTGGAGATTGTTGAGATTGTGTCTTTGATTCTTTGTATAACTTCATGAGAATTAGATAGGGTTAGAGGTCTATCATGATTAGGAGATTGGGTCTCATCATGGTTAGGAGTTTGAATCCTATTCTAATTAGGAAGTTAGGCTAGAGATAGGGTTTTGGTTTTCCTATATATAATCTTCTACTGTTGGAGGAAAACCAAGAAGGAGAGGAGAGAGAGCCAATATTCTTGTAATCTAGGGTTAGCAGAGGGCGTAGCCTGATTCAAGAATATTGTGCGAGAGGTGATGATTTCGTAGTCTTTGTCCGTGCAAAAAATTACAACATTGGCGAGGGTTTCGTGGTCTTTATCCATGCAAAAGATTACAACATTGGGAGACGGTTTCACAGTCTTTGTCTGTTCAAAAGATTACAAGGAGTGGGTTTTGGAGAGAATATGAGAGTTGATTATGTATGTAAGGTTGAGAGATTGAGAGATGAGAGTTGAGTGGTTCCTCTTGTAGTTCTTCCTGATACATAGTGGATTTCTCGTATTGTTGCCTCGTGGATGTAGGTTGAAGTTGGTCGACTAAATCACGTAAATCTCGGTGTTCTTTCTTCTTGATTGTGATTATTTTTTATCTTGTTGATTGTTGGTTGGCTTCCGTGTTGCGCAGATTGCAGTAGGCGGGGAGAGGAAAATCCCCAACACTCAATAGGTAGGGGACATTTGTCCCCTTACCCTAACCCCACCCAAACTTAACTTTGGGTGGGGTTAGGGTTAGGGGATTTCCCCTTTATGTGTCTAAGGACACTTGCCTAAGGTAAGTGTCCTTAGAATTATTCATTTTCCTCCTATATTTTAAACTGAAAAGGAACGATAGGAGAAAGAAATAATTTATGTTATATTGAGATAGAATTTGGAGATAAATGTAATTTATCTTATTTCTTGTAGATATATTGACGTGAGTAAAAAATATGTGCGGTGGAGTGACAAGATTGAGAATGCTAGAATAAGACAAAATCATTTTCTACCAAGACCTTTTTTCTTTTTTTTTGCCCCATAGATTCTATTACCAGGATTTACTAGATATATTCAAGTCAAACTGTAAAAGTCCCTAGCGTGTATTATTTCCTTATGACATTGATGTGACTAAGAAGGATAATTTCAAAATGAAAGTGGCGAAAAGCACTTTTGAAAAAGCTTTAGAATTAGTAAAAATAAAAACAAAATATTGAGTACTTTCGGTAAACTCTGGAAAAAAAGCGAGTACATAATACATATAAATAATAATTGGGAAAAAACAAAAACATCTCTTATGCCTCACTTGTTATAACTTGATAAGAAATTCATCATCCTACCAAGTCTATCATTTGACAATTTTGAATACAAAAACAACAAACTACCCTCCAACCTGCTCATGCATACTTTTTCCAACTGATGCCAAGATCACTTATAAAATTTCCCTCCTTCATCTCGAAAATTTACAACATTTTGTACTAATCAGAATGGAACTGATCAAACAATGAAATCTCAAATAGTTAAACCCACCACAAAAACTTTCATTTAATTCCTACATTATATATATGTACACATTGAGATGTAACACCTCTAACTGCCTATAAACACTCTATATCTCTCTATTGTACAGATACATAAATCATTGAACCCAAAAATTCAAGTATCATAAACTAAAATAGTTCCTATTACATTTCTCTAAGCTTGCAAGAAATTGCTACCCCCTGAACTACCAAAGTTGCATGCCAAATCTCGAACAAGAAGCTTCAAGTTCTTCGATCCCAACGACTCCAAGACTTCGACACATTCAAACAAATCAGCATCACTCGATAACAAAACCCATTCATCCTCATCATCCATATATTTGAGCTGAAACGTTCCTGTTGCCAATTTATACCTCATCCCGATTTCCTCTAGTAATTGTTGGCAGCCCATCGATGGTATAAATTTGAATCTAACAGTATCATCTTTATAGGTAGCTTTCACTGTGATGCTTGTACTTGTATCAATACTAGTAGATGACACCTTGGCCTTCGGGTTTTCGTGAAAAGTTGGGCAGCTTGAAGCACTATTACTTGAAGAATCTGTCATGCTCGAATAAGAAGGATGACTATGTTCTTTTATGATAGTATCAGCATCAGTGATATCGGTTTGGATATCAGCAAACAACAAAGTGTCAATTTTGTGTTTGGAAATTGGAATTTCGTCTAATTCTAATTTCATAACGAGTCTTTCATTTTCAGTATCGGGGGTAGAAGATGAAGGACTAGGATCATGATTTACTTTTGATTTTTCAGGTGACACTGCAGCAACGAGACACCCAGTTGAGGGATCGTATTTTAGTGCTCCCTCTACTCCTTGTACTGAATCTATCACGGTTTGGATCTTTTTCAGGGAGCGGTTCACTTTGTTTATCTTGCGAGATGGCCATCTTGAAATACCGTGCTGTCTGCATATCCTTTTTAGTGTCGTGGGACAAACTGCAAAAATGAAATAACATCTATCCTTAAATTATTTTTTGCCTTTCTCTTATGTTTTTTTTTTCAAAAAATTGTATTTTATCAAAGTTCTTGCATATTTCTATCCAATGGCCCATATCTTAAGAATCTAATTCAGAAGCAGATTACTGATTTTTTTCAACTTCAGGCTATTTTAGTAAACAACCGTTTTTGGGCAATGTAGGCAAAGGCTTTTGTGTGTGTGTGTGTGTGTGTTGGTTGGGGGTGGGTGGGTTGGTTTTTCTTTTTGGGGTGGTGGTGGGGGGACGGGGGAGGGTTTGGTGGGCTCATCGTTTCGCTCGGGGAAAAAAAATGGGCTCTTTTAATATTGGAGAAGGCTTACGTGTGAAGCAAATCTCATTTAGAATGTGAAGACTAAATTCTTATATATCTATTAATATAATCTTTATCAAAATAGTTGCATAAAACATAGGGTTGCCTTTTACATGATTAACCAACTTTTTATTGTGTTCTATTCTACGCTAACAAAGTGTCTATGCCTGTAGCCCTAATTTTTAGCTAGAAGAAGCTTAGAGATGGTAATACAAGAGATTAGCATTTGATATCAAAAAAATATGTAGAAGGAGGGGGGGAACTCACCACCAATACTCTTTGCGGCATCCTTGAGACTTCCAGAAAAGTATTGCTGAAGTACACCCAAGCTAATGTTCTTCTCCGATGTGCTCCTCTTTTTCTCAGTCTGCTTCGTTGAGTCAGACTTAAACCGCAAAGAGAAAAAATGTCAAAAATAGGAAAATAGTAAAAAGTAGATCATAATAAGAGTTAGTTTCTTTAAAAGAAAACAACCAATCCAGAAAAGTGGAAAGTTGAATTTAACACCCTTCAATATGCTAATCACACAAATTGAATTATCTCATAGCTAGCTTTGAGACCCTAAAAACACTACGCCTATTCTTCACACTCAATTTGAACATAAATCTTGAACCGGTCACAGCCTTGGCAATATTTAAACGTTTGGGACGGTCGAAAGTGACTGCAAATATTCACAATTCTGAAAGGTAACATAGTCCAGTTTTTGGTATACTTCTTTACTAAGATGATGTATTTCTTTTGGCTACTCATAGGTTTTCATGATCCCTTTTCAGATGACTGGTTCACGCACCTGAGGGGACATTGTAACAGAATTTCTGAAGGTTCATTAGCATTTTGAACTGAATATGGCATTTTCTTATCATTCTTCTATTTTCTTTCTGGTTCCATGTTTCTTCTCAGTCCAATTATTAGTCCTCCACATGATAAAATATTAGCATATTATTAGATTCTTTCTATTATACTTGACTTGCTTCTCTTTTATAGCCTTTCATACCACTAGTACTTTTCTCCTCTAGAAGGCAAATCTTTCTCCATAGATCAGTTTGATATCAGAACAAGGGCATCCTTAAGTTTTGACATTGCTTTACTCTATCACCATATTTGAGTTATAGGTATTTTAACAGAACTAAAGACCATCAAGGAAATTTAACAGAACTAAAGACAATCAGTTCAAAATATACTCTTCAATGTGAAAGTAATATTAACCGGGTTATAAAATATGTGAGCTAAAAGATCAAGGAAAGGCTAATTCTATATCAGTAAGAGTGAAAAATAGAATTGATTATAAAGATACACGAAGAGAAAAAAATAATAATACCTGCTCACAATTAGCATCTCCTCTTTCACCAGATTTTGCACTTATATCGTCAAAAGAAAAATCAGCCAACACTTCATTATCACTATCCATTTGTTGAGGGCACTTAATGGATATTTCAGGTGATGGGGAATTAGTCCCTACTTTCTTTTCTGTTGCAAGTATTTCGTCATCCGACACTGTCCTCAAACTCCTACAAATTCTCTGCATAGTATTCGATAAATTATTCAACAACTCCTGTTGCTCTGAACTCCCTCTACAATTGACAGGAAGAAAGAACTCCAATATATAATCATCATTGCCAGTAAATTTACTCCTCAATCTAATAGCAACAGCAGCATTCAATCCATATTTTCGAGCATGATGAGCAAGTGGGTATTCTCTAATATCATAACCTTTACATCGGGAGAGAAAAAGGGGTGATTTGATTGAAGGGCTTTTCCAGAAATTCCTTGCCCTTTTCAAGGCAATGTTCAGAACAAGCATGAAGAAAACCATTCATCCTTGAATCATTCACATAACAAGCTGATTCCTCAATGCAGAGTAAACTCTTTTTCATTAAATTTGAGTTTACTTCTCGAATAACTTCTTTTGTAGTGTCAGGGACTCTATCACCTTCGTAGGAGAAGGGAACCCAAGTTAGTGCTAGAGGCAACATGTGAGCATGACAACAAGCTCTCAGAACATCTAGAATCTCGTTGAATGCTGATTTTTGATTTGTTGTCAAGGGCTGCAAAGTAATCTAAAGTAAAATTGTTAGAAGCAGCACATATAATTTTTCGTCAACTTTTTGCATTAATGTTTCTATGATGACAGCTCATTTAGTAAAATGAGCCACAAAGAGAAGGGAAATTTTTGAGGGTTTCACCGGTTCCCATCTATTGATAGCTCTAATGTGCAGTTCCCATCTATTGATAGCAATAATGCGCAGTCATCTCATAAACATTAATTCCAACTAAAAATCAGCATAGTATAAAGAACTGACAGAACAAATATTGAATTTTTTTTTCTATCAGCAATTTCCAGCATAAAAATAGTATATGTTAGCACCTGCTGATAAGGTTGGCCCTTGATTGACCTCAAATCCACAGCCTGCAAACAAGTAGTATTTTGACTTTTCAGATATTTCTCATAAATAATACTGCAATTGAATAGAAAGCCAGGTAGGTAACAAGTATATCTATCCCAAATACTGGACATACACAAAATTTAGCATATGAGCATATGCCCATAGACTATAAAACCTTAAAAATTAGTAAATCTTCTTACCTGCAAAGCATTGCAAACACTTTCCATCTCTATATCAAAATCAGGCTTCTCCTTCGTCGTAACAAGCTCAAGAACAGCACAACAAGATCTCTCCTTAGGATCAAAAACTGGCACTGCAAGAGACCCTCTAACTTCATGAGTATGCGCATATTCCCCTCAAATACTCGAAATTATTGTAATAAACAACATTCGATGTCCATTCAGGCAATCCAGAGATAAACACTCGTCCCGGGAGCCCAGGAAATAATCCAGGAGCTTCTTCGGCTGAAAATGTAAATGTCCTCGAAACTTCTCTATATCCAGCAAGAATCTGATCTAAAAGAAAAGGCTGATCTGATGTACTTAAAACATGGCCATTTCCATGCTTGACAGGCATCCAAACCTGAGCAAGAATTCCTCCTCCTGATGATTCTTTGAACAATGAGAGAGCTCTAAGCATTCTCTCAGCAAGAGTGAAGCCTGGAATTGATTTGGGGATAGCACTGAGCATTCTCTCATCAGAAGCATCAGCTGAAGATGAAGTGAAATTGTTCATATCATTTGAAGAGTTAGGGAATTGCTGAAGAGTTGAATAGCTAAAGGGGGATGATGAGTAGCTAAAAGGACTGAAGAGATCAGGATAATTGTCTAAAGTTAAAAGAGCTGAGAGACTGAAGGGATCATCTGAGATTGGACTTCCAGTACTGCAATCAATTGGAGTGAAACTATCCATTGGAGATTGCTGAAGATATCGGAGACCGAAACCGGTTTCTCTATGCAAATTCTCCATTATTCTTGCTACAAGATTCAAGATTTTGCATCAGATCTACAAGCATATCAGCAGATTGCAAAGCCCTTTAAATGCCCAAAGCTCTCGCAGCAGTAACAAATGTCTTCACCAAGATCATTCCTTTAAGAGAATTTCCAACAAAAGATGAAATTTTTTTCAATGCCCAGACACTGAATTCCCTCAAACTTTTCAACAACAGCACATGATATACAACCAGATATCTTCACCAAGACCAATCCTTTCAGAGAATTTCCATCAAAAGATGAAATTTTTATCAATACCCAGAAACTGAATTCCCTCAAAAAACCAATCAGTAACACATCAGAGTCAGTTCCTCACCATTTCTAACCATTAAAAAACCAACTTTTTCAGTAACACAAAAGAACAGAGCTAGAAACAAACCTATGAAAATAAAACTGATGAAAAATCTAAGACCCAGGAATAAAAAAATATATTAAGGAGAAGAACCCAAAAGATTCTAAGAGAGGAGAAGAGAGAAGATATGGAATGGTCGCCTCTTTCTCTCTCTTGGTCGAGGATTCCTCAACTTTAATAGTTTATTTTTAATTAATTTCTTTATTTTTTATATATTGTTACTGTTATTAAAGATCGTTTTCAACTATTTCCAATGCTATAAAAATAAAAATAAAAAATTTGTTTTTTCAACTTCGATGGAAGATAATAACTCCATGGATTCATTCAGATGGGCTGGAGATGCCTTCTGTTCACGCAAGCAGACGAAATACTGCGGCTGCAGCTCGTGCAATGCACCTGGGGTTGCTGAGAATTACAGATTTGCCACATTGGGGAAGGAAAAAGGTGATGGTTTTTCGAGAACATTCCCTTAAACCTTTAGTATTTTGCAATTAGCCTTCCAAGTTATTGAAATTGCTATGAGACCCTCAGGTTTTATATTTTGCCACAGTTATTTTTATATTAGAGGAATTAATTTGAATTTATTTATAAGAATTGTGTGACCTAATAGCAACTCGAATGATTCGATAAACTAATTTAAAACAACTTATAAGAAGTGGAGGACCAAATAGTAGTTTCAATTATTTGATGGACTGATTTTAAATTTTAATTGGTTGGATGTAGTCATGAGTTGTGATTGTGAATAGTAGTATTGTTCTTCAAAAAATGAGTCAGGATTGATTTTGTTATGGTGTTAACCTAAACTGATTTCACTTTGGACTACGAAAAGTGGATCAAAAAAAAATCAGGCTAATGGCCAAAATTAGCTTTAGAAAAACTGGGTCAATATTGACCCAATCCTATTTTATTCCAAGATGGCATAAAGCCAATCTTAGCCTCATTTTGAGTGGTTGCCAAATTAACCTAATTATCGTCAATACTTTAGAAAAGAAGTCCATAATAGTTTTCTTTTAATGTAAAAGTTTTGTGCAAAAACTTCTAAATTTTGGGGAAATTTTGTGAAATTTACCCCTGTTACGTCTCATAACCTAACACTTTTATTAAATTAAAGAATGAATAATAATGGTGTTATTTGATTAGAAAATTCATAAACCTTGTTGAATGAATTTGACAAAAGTTTAAAACAACAAAAAGAATAAATGATAGAGCATGGTGCTCTAATTCTTTATATAATAATAATAATAACAAAAGGTAAGGGGATGAACTTAGTTGCTTATAAAGCTATCCTTGACTGAGGAGTACCACTTTCTAAAGAAGTCAGAATCAATTAGTACTAAACTCTCTTCTAAGATTCTAACATATATAATATTAAACATTCATAGGAGTTTGTTAGATGTAAATTTTTCATGTAATGAGATCTTTCAGATTCAAGTTTCCCCAATTAGTACCTATGAATCTTTATAAAATATTTGTATTCTTTATTTTACTCCCTCAACTTTATTCTTTTTACAATAGAATTTTTATCTCGTCCAAAAACATGCATGAAAAGGACTAGAGAAGCCTATATTAATTAGCAATGGTTTTTAGCTGCTCATTTTTCCTTGGTGGGGGACCAATCTCTGTGGCCAGGATATTTTGCTTTTATTAGAAAAATGAAAAAGAAAAAAACATTTGACCAAGTAACTTTTAGCTTTCTACAAAAGATTCAAATCATCAATTTTAGATAAAATATTGTAATACAGTCTTAAATTTAAGATCAATACATGTGTCAATTTACTACTTATGTATAAATCAATCAAAAAATTTTGAGCCAAAAAAACAGGGGACTATATTTTTTTCCCCCTTCATTAAAAGATAAAGAGTTCTTAACAAAAGAGAACACGAACTGTGTCCATTAAGTTAGAGAAATAGAAAGCATGAAATCTGTGATTTAGGGATGCATAACCTTTTTCTTCCAAACATCCATGAGGGTGAAGATTGGGCATTGCCGTCATTCATCACAAGCATAGATATAGGGAAGAACCAAAGCCAGCCATGCATATAAAAAACAGATGCAAAGATTTCTAAACTCCAACTCAAAAAAAAGAAAGACAACTATAAGTTTATCATACAAAAGCTATTATAACAACCAAACCACTAAGGTCCTTTAAAACTCAGACAAAACTCAGAAGAACTGTGATTGTCCTCTTCTTGTGCTAAGATCTATGACTTCATATCCTCTGATCTTCATGTCGCTCATAATCAACTGCCATATGAAAAAGATTTGCTGAAAGATCTGTTGAAATTCTTCTGCCGCAACTCCACTTGCCACACCTAACCATTCAGTAATGTCATTGATAACAGAATTGATAATAGATATATAAGAAATGTTGACATGACAAAAAATGTAACTATTTCTCGATTTCCAAATGTTTCAACAACCTGATGAGAAAATAGTTCTCCACAAAAGACCCCTTGATCCTGGTAGCTGCAGATTCTCCAAAATACCCAAAAGTTCATCAATAGATTCTGGCCATTGAAAAGAAAGATAAATATTTGAAAAATAGCCCCAAACCCGTTGTGCCATTGGACAGGAGAAGATGAGATGTTCTCTAGATTCAAGTTGTTCATCACAAAAGGGACATGAAAGATCTCCTTCCCATCCTTTCTCCACGAGGTTGTCTTTAGTATGAACTATGAAGTTTGTTTTTGGATAACAACCATATGAAGAAATTAACTTTACTAGGAAGGAGGGAGTTCCATGTATAAACCAATAATCCATAACAAAAAATTGTAAAAATCGTTATTCTACTTATATGCTAATTAACTGCATAACCTACCACACTATCCATAAAATATTTCTATTATGACAAACTCTAATGTTTCAAAAACATCCCATGAGCTAATCCTTCTAGAGAATTTTTTAAAAAAATTTTGGTCACGTTAACCATTTTGATTTAAATTTTTTTTGGCAAAATTTGTATCAATTTTTACAAGCTACTACTACAATTCAGTAGACAAAATGACAAATCAGTGTCATTGTCATGATCCTAAGGTGCAAAAGTATTTGACAAAGAGACATGTTTACTTATGACTCCAATAACTAGTACTTAGATGGTTGGGCACCACATCAAATTTAATTAGTGATTATTACAATTAAATTATATATAGACATGTCCTTTTTTAAATGGCAAGTTCAAGGGGAAACTTGATGGACCTAACATCCCCCATCTGATGAAATTTTAAATTTGAACTTTAATGAAATTGGCAATATACTTTTATGGGACTAAGTCATGAAAGATGTGGTGGGGATGCTTAATTTAAGTAATCTTAGATCGTACAATTATCCATTGGGTGTACGAGGAAAAAGAATCATATATTGCTCTTACATAGTTTAAGCCTTGCTTTTTTTAAAAAAATATATAATTTGGCATCTTTAAAGTCTGGACAAAGTATGAAGTTGAATCTTTCTACTGAATTGAATCTTTGTCATTATGTGAATCTTTCTTTGAGGGAAATACTATTCTCATTATCCTAATTTTCCCCGGGCACCAATAATAGGCTTGATTTGATAGAGGGTGAAGTGAGGGGGAGGGACAAAGAACTATATAAATTATCTTTAGCAAAGGGTTTCCAGAGGGGAAGACAGAGTGAGGTGAAGTGAGGGACAAGTTATGTGAACTAGAAATAAGGAGAGAGAAGAATCTCTTTAAATTGGAGAAATTTAAGAGAAGAGAAAAAATAAACTACAAACTGGTGGATCTTCTCTCTCCTCCAAACAAGAAGCACGAAATGTACATCCTTCATTGCACCTCACATCATCCTTACTTCCCCTCTTCATATCCCGTACCCAACAATGCATAAGTATATATATGTACATAAAATTAAGAGTAAACAAGAGCTAGTGCATCTTACCAATGTGCCATGGTCATTCTTGTGTATTGTACATCATAAATACACACGGGTCATAAACTAGTGATTAATTTGATGTGTGATATGTCAATAATACATCAGTTTAGTGACTGGAATGATACAACTACTTATGAACTCCGCTGCTATTTATAGGATCCATATGTGAGCACTATAATTGAACAAATTTATAATATATACTAGTACTCTGGAGCATGTGAGGCATGCATGACACAAAATGTAGTTGGGTGTTGCAATCAAGTTGCCAAGGAAACAAATAGATATGGTTTGAGTGCATTTTTGTTGATTGTTTTTAGATTTTTCCAAGTTTAAGCATATTTCTATGATTTTTTAACAAGTGTGAAAACATTCTTTTTAATTTTGTCAAAGTGTGAGGGCATTTTGTTGATTTCTTTAAATGTGAAGGTATTTACAATTAATCTTTTAGATATAAGGATATATTCCTACTTGTAAAAATGTGGCTCCCAATGACAAAAAGGGGCTTTTGTTAATATATAGTATAGATAAAAGTGTACAATGACTCCAGAATGCTTTTGATTATGTATCAAGTGACAAAAGATTAATCAATTTTATGTATTTTTGAAATGCTAATATTGAGCACATAGATGCATGATTAAGACATATCGAAATCATTTGAGATAATATTTCTTGATAGTTAATGTGTGGTAGATTTTTTGAGTAACTGGAGCCAAATTCCTAAGAAATTTATTAACTAAACATGATATACATTGAGACTCACATTGGTCTTTGAATCAAGCCGTTATGTTGCTCGGAGTCAACAAATTATTCCAATGCAAAATAAAGTTGTTATATCAAAAGGAAAATCATCATAGAGTTCATTCCGAAACATTTTCTTATTCTGTTCATTCCAAATATAGAAATACGAAACAAGAACAACAATCTAATCAATTAACAAAATATGAAAGGATATTCTTCGGCAATTTGTTGATAAACTACAATTAGGAATGATAGAAGGGCAGATTAGTCATTAAGACAAGCATGACATCATTGTGACTGTAAGCAAAGGAGGCAATTATGGTAATCAGGATTTGGATTCCCAAGATGAGAGAGGGTTTGGTGGGGAATCTGATGCAACAAACGTGGGCGTGGACACGTGTGGGTGGAGGTGGGGCTGAAACTGTGGTTGAATCTCAGAATCACGCGCCGCTAGATTCCGTTTCCTCAGCGTACGGTGGGCAAGTTGCATGGCATCTGCAGAGATGTCCTAAACTTTACTTATTTTGCACTTTGATACCTCAAAGTTTAAATCTCATTACACTTTGATAATATTTGTATATTTCGCTAGATTTTCTGTTAAATTTGTATCAGCGTACTTAGCCAATAATACTGCAACAATAAATTGGGTGAAAATGAACTTAAATATATCCTATGCTGAGCACACCATACAAATTTTAGTAGGAAATTTAATGAAATCGAGATGGAGATATTCAAGTTAAATAGAGTTGATACTCTAAAATATCAAAGTGCTAAAAATACTTGGTGGCATGAAATTTAAAAAGATAAAGTTTAGCCTCCTGTTTTTCTTTCTTTTTCCATATATATCATTGTGCCTAATTACTTGAACAAATTACTTATCTATGCTTTTAAGTAAATTTTATCAACTATTGGGGATTTAATAGCATAAAATTTTCGATATTTTCGTTCCTAGTCCTTAAATCCTTAATATTTTGAAATTAACCCCTCAAAACATTGAAATTGCTAGTTAGTCCCCAAATGTTGTATCTTACTATTGATATGCTATTTATTGGAGGGATTAATTTGAATGAACTTACAAGAATTGGCATTACCTAATAGCAATTTTAATGATTAAAGGGGCTAATTTGGAAACAACTTACAAGAACAGGAGGGCCTAATAATAGTATTAATCCTACTAGAACCATCTCTATGTGAGTAGAGTGATTTACACTAAAATAACTAATTTTTTTCATAGAAACCACCTTGAAAATAGGATCACTTTATACAAACCACCTTTAATTGTCAATTTATATGTAAGCCATCTTTAAACATATATATTTTTCAATCAACCACTTGGACTCTCTTTTAAGTTAAGTTTTTCGATCTTGTTGTAATAACTTTTGTTAAATAACCAAGTATATTAGAGAGATGATCCTTAATTGAGATCAGGTGGTGTCATTTACCAAAAAAACTTAACTGAAAAGCAGGTCCAGATGGTTGATTGCAACAAATAACCCTTTAAATATGATTTATGTATAAATTGACAATCAAAGATGGTTTTTATATAATGAATCTATTTTAAAAGCGGTTTCTAGGATTAAAAAAAGCAAAAATTTTACAATTCTCAAACTGTACTTTTTTTTGAAGTTACAATTCTCAAACTGTACTTTTTAACCGCACATAATGGTATATTGGTATAGATGACCCTATTCTATGGGGTATTTTGATAGAATCATTTCTCAACCTAATAGTAGTAACAGCTTTTGGGGGGGAGGGGGGGGGGTTATTTTTTGAAAAAAGTAGTATTTCAATTTGCTTTTTCAAAAGTTGAAAGGGTTTTCGTGAAACTTCCCAAAATTTGGGAGTTTTTTGCCCTACTTCTTAAAGTTCAGGAGGTTTATGCAATTTGAGTTTTCAACGGTTGAAAGGGAGTTTGTGGAACTTCCCAAAGTTTGGGAGGTTTTTTCCCTACTTTTTAAAGTTCAGGGGGGTTTATGCAAATCACGCCAAAGCTCATAAATCACGAGGTCTGTGAAATTTAACCAATATTTTATGATAATTTTATGCAAAATTGATAACAGATCATGATGCATTTTATGAAATTTAGTAATTTAATCTTTGTTGAACACAAGATAGCTTACAACGAAGATATCATAACTTTAATTTAATTTTTCTCATCCATCACATGGAAAAGACAACTTTTCCTATCCGATGAATAAATAGAAGCTCCGAGGAATCGGAAGACTTTGATTAGAAGCCAAAAAAAACTTAGCTGCGACTCTGAATTTCTATGCTTCACCAAGTATAATTAATGTGGTCAAGAGAAATTTCTCCTTTTCATACAATTTTTATCTATTTTAAAGTCTGACAATTACACCAAAAAAGAGGCCAAAACGTATTTAACAAAATTATTTTCTAATAATTAGAGGTGGAAACATATCGATATGACTCGGATATGATACTTATGACATCTGTTTCTATACCAATCAAGGATATATATACAAATATAGATGTCTCCTTAAGTAAAATTGATATTCATATCCTAAAAATACGGATATGGTTGAACATGTGGATATATAAACGGATATATATGCGGATACAAGCCGATATGAGAAAACTAGATGAAAATGCAAAAAAAAAAAAAAAATCATATGATACAAGAGACTTCATTAGTATGCTCCTTATATTCGAAAATCTAAGATCTTGATCATTAATATTAACCTCAAATCTATTAGTCTAAGGATTAAAATAATTACAACTGTATGATCAATATATATTTAAAATTTAGATATTTCAGATATGAATTGGATATTTCACTACATATCCGTATCCATAACTACAAATATGGATATATCATTGGACACTGATTGTTTTAACCCCTACTAGCAATCCTATAGATAAGCCAAGACCTCTTTTATAAGAAAATATCATAGTGACTGATTTAGGCTCTATTTTAAAAAAATCGTATAGAATGACTTAAGGTTACATATTTAAAAATAACCAAGTTAAGTTGGCATGAGAACAGCTAATAATAAGTTGGGTATGTTGCTGGAGAAAATAAATGGGAGTGACATCAGTGAAACAATAAGCTTAATATGTATTGGTGTCTTTATTCATTGAATTTGCAACTGATTCTAAAATTTTGTTGACATCACTTTAGTGATAAGATATTGTTAAGTTTCACTGTCTCCTTAGCTAGATTTGCTTAAGCATCATTGGAACTGTTTGGGCTGTTGGAGCTGTATTTAGAATAAAATATCATATAGTATGTCAAACACGCTTTGGCTTCCCCAAAAAAATTCACAAAAATCTCCGTGAAATTTGGGGTGACATGCACAAAAGCCGTATAAAGTTTGAAAATTAGAGAAAACCCTCTTAAAAAGTTTGGCGATTTCACAAAATTGTTGGGATTTTTAGATTTCACAAAAGTCCCGAAGACTACCAAACACGGCAATAGAATTACACACAAGATTTAGCATGAAAAACTCTGAACAGAAAAAAAACTACGGGATTGAAAATACTCCACCATCACCACCAAATTACAATCTTTTGCATGGATAAAGACTGTTTAACCATCACTCTCACAATACCATTGAACCCGGTTACCTTCTATGTTAAACCCTGATTATAAGAATATTGCCTCTCTCTTCTTCTCAAAAGCCGCAGAATAGAATGTCTTATTTATATACACCAACAAGTCAACATGGTCTCTAAGCAAACTATTAGGACTGAGCTTAGCCTTCAAATCCGGATCCAACTTGAAGTTTGAGTTGGTACCCAACATATCCTTCTTCGAGAAAAATCAAATCTCCATCTCTATATATTTTGCACCACTCTTCTTCACCTACATACTTGTACCAACGCATCTCACCCAACAAAATTAAATTAGCACCACATGATGACACATATCTCACATGATGAAGAATTTCGACCTTGCCAGTGCGAAGCTTGAGGCGAACACTTTCAACGCCTTCAACCTTCATCTTCTCATTGTTTCCAATGATCACATCAACAATTTCTTCATCAGTCTTTAATGTGTCAAAACACTCTTTGTTGTTGCAAACGTGCATAGAGGCTGCAGAATCTAACACCCAAGTATTACTCGCATCACTATCGATACTCTTCATTATCAATACCATATCTTTATCAGACGCAACTACTAAGGAGTCCTCCTTCTTCCCATTTTCTTGAAGCTTCAATTATCTAATTCTCTTCAAATCATCTCGCATTTGGGAATATCTGAACTGAATGTGATCCTTCTCTCTGCAATCGTAGCACTCTCACCATCATTAGATGCACTCTCCTTTCCCATCATTCTTTCATTCTCATGTAAAAGTGCTATCACATCATCAAACTTCAGAGTCCGCTACCCTGCAATTATTGTCTGAATCAATGGCTTATACGACTTCGATAGGAAAAATAGTAGGAGTAGCGCTTGCTCGTCTTCTTTAATCTCCTCATCAATATTCATAAGTTGACATACTAGCTGATTAAAGGCATTGACATGGTCTTGAGTAGCAGTACCTTCTTCTATCTTTAATGAATAAAACTCCATTCTCAAACATAATCTGTTGTTGTCACGTCCCGGGCCCGTGAGGCCATTGGTGCAAAGTAAGCCATGGGATCTACTGAGTATAACGCATTGTTTGGCTCAAACCATTGCTAAAATCGAGTTACTGATGCTACACTTGAACCCTATGCTTATCTATTTAAACACTTCAAATGCCCACTCCATAGTCGATGTGGGACTAAGGTTGGGGCATCATAATCATCCCACCTTAAATATGTGACGTCCTCATCGTGGCATTGAAAATTAGCACATTCCGGTATCACCGCTAGATGATATGGACCTAGAGGTGGCTCCTACGGGCTCTAGAAGTGGGTTTACCGCACTCACACGGTGTAGCATCTAGCCCCACATATCACTTATCTCCACATTTCCGGCTAGTTAACTGCTCTGACACCATTTGTTAATGTGGGACTAATGTTAGGGGCATCACAGTTGGTCATCAACTTCAATGCATAAATCCCCTCAAGCTTGTCCTACAACCCTCTTGGCATGGTCTCCTGCATAACGTTGTACTTGATCTCGGGGACGAGTGCCAAACGAACTGTGTTGATCGCCTTCTTTTGTATGGAACTCATTCACCATCCTTTATCACTTCAAGATTCTTCTCCTCCAAAACTTAATCAACACCTTGTTGCACCAGAAGATATTGAATCGTACACTGCCATACTGCAGAATTTGTCTTGCAGTTGAATAGTGGAATATCGAACTTCGGACCTGAAGAAGTCATCATCCTCTAACCAAAACTAATTTCAAATCAATCACTGTAGAAGTTGAATTTGGTAGATCTAACGTTAAAAATGTGCTCAGAACATCGATAAACCCTAGAAATGACTCCTGGATTGTCAAAATTTGCCTCCAAACCCTCTCCTCTCTCTCACATTAGTCTTGAATCCGGTTTACGCCCTCTATTGGCCTAGATTACAAGAATAGCGGGCCCCTCATTCTCCTTGGTTTTTCCTCCAACAATAGAAGACTATATATAGAGAAATCAAAACCGATCCCTAGCCTAACATCCTAATTAGAATAGGATTCGAACTCCATATAATGATGAGACATAATCTCCCAATCATGATAGACTTCTAATCCTATCTAACTCTCATGAAGTTATACAAAAAATTAAAGGTATAATCCTAACAATGTCCACATTGGATTTCATTTTCAAGCCACCTCGAAGCTCTATTATTGTCATCTTGAAACTTTGCCTCTGCTGCTAGCGTCTTCTATTCTTTTGCATTTCAAACCGAAGCATTTGCGCTCCTAACATGAGCACCCATACCCTAATTGGAGTGCCCCTTGACCTCACTTTCACTTGCCTCGTCGTGATGCTCTCCACCTCTCTTGTGTGCATGAAGAAATTTTCGCCACATCTTCATAAGCATATCAAACATGCTTCTTTCCCGAACTGAGCTTGTCAGTTGCTCTCTGCTTCCTGTCCTCGTGCTCCACCTGCATCGCTCCCCTTAAATCATATCGGTGCACTCTCATATTCTACCCTACAAGCCGAATGTCTCCATCTCCTCCATTCCCTAGATTGGACTGGATATGAGCGCTCATCGTCTTACATCTCCCACAGTCTAATGCCACCATCTCCTCTATGTGTGTCACTTGCCTGTGCCCGCTTCCGAGCTCCACCTAATATGGCACTATCCCCAAGGTTACACACATCATGCCATCTCCTGCTCTTGTGATGACTCCGAATAATTTCATGCTGACAACTGTACTACTAGAATCACGTTTGATTCTCTATCTTAGTCTCATCTGTCGTGTACCCGTTCACCCTCTCTAAAAATCCCAACAAAAATCGCCCTCTTTTTTTTTTTTTTTGAAAAAAATCAATAAATGAATGTAACTTTTTTCTAAAAAAATAACTCTCTCTCTCAGTGAAGCCTAAAAGACTCGTCCTATTGTTTTTTACTCTGTACTCTTTTTCCCGACAAATCTTAGAACATAATTTGCCCCAAAGTTGTGGTGGAACATTTTGAAGATCAATTGGGGTTTTGTGAAACTCCTCAAAGTTCAAGAAGGTATTATCTCCATCTCCACTTCCCCATTTATGATGCTTCCACCAGCTAATAGATATTGTTACAAGCAAATCTAGAATAATTAGTTGCAAGTGTAACCCAATTTGAGTACGGAATTAGGTTGAACCATTTTTCGAGTAAGTCTACTTGGTTAAGTTGAGGGTTCTCAACGCATTGTTGCTTTGATGGGGGAATAGGATGCTTTTAATGAAAGCACTTCAAGTTTACCTTTTCATAGCTTGTAGCTGATTTTTTTAAAACAATTACATAATATGATCACCAGTTTTAGGCTTGATTTGGTAGGAGGTACAATGAGGAAAGGTAATGTAACATAAGGTTCAATGAGGGATATATCTTTTGTGGTTCTTATTTGGTTGAAGAGGGATTAAGGAGAGGTACATGACTTTTTAGTTTATTTTGCATCTTCTCTCTTTTCACTTTTATGTCCCTCCAAATTGAAGGGATTTTCTCTCTCTTTACTTTCTAATTCATTTTGCATTTGCTCTCTTCTCACCTTTACTTCACTTCACCTTATCCTCTAAAAACTCCTTACCAAAGAGGATTTTAAATTTTGTCTCTTACTTTACTTTTCCTCCCCTCCAACCAAACCAGGCCTTAAAAGGCAATATTTTTCTCCTTATCTTAAAAAGTGGAGAGTACGTATGTGAATCCCATTTCATAATATTAAAATCAGAGGTTAACATTCATATTCCTTTTTCTTAAAATTGCAAAAAAAAAAAAAGAAAAAAGAAGAAGAAGAAGAAGATGCATGATATTTTCAAAGGGTTATTTGCACTTAAATACTTTGTAGACTATTTTTAACTTGATACGCTGTCGTTTTTCTTGCCTAAAAATACCGCAAAGTTAAAAAGTTTAACGTGGGTACCTTGGTTTTATCATTTTATGGCATCAAAGTTTTTTTTTTAAACTTTCGGATAATTTTTTTGGAAAAAAAAGGAGCATAAAGTTGGTGTCAACTTTAGGATATTTAAGTGCAAACAAACACTAACTTTATAATACAGATCTAAAAAGAGTAGACCAAGACATAATTCTTTCAATCAAACAATCTAAGGGGCTGTTTGGTTTGCTGCAAAAATAAATTGCAACAAATGTTGCGTGCAACATTTGTTGCAATAAATCAACTTCAAATTCATTGTTTGTATATATGTAATTATATAGTTGGAGATGTATTTCCGATGCAAATTTATTTGGTTGAAAAATAATTAGTACAAAAGCTACATAATTTTTCCATATAAGGAAACTTGCTGTAGGTGGATTTTCAACTTGGATTTAAAAAGGTTTTTTCTGAGGAGGTTGGATTATATTTATTCTTTAGTGTTCCTTTTTGAAGGCTGCAACTTTTCCTCCTATAAAATTAGCCGTTGCATTTGTTGCAAGTTTTTCCTATAAAATGCAAGTCTAATTACATTTTCTAACTATAAAGTTGCAAACCAAACAGTGCAGTTATAAATCAGGTTGGTCTATTTACTCTTGCAACTTCATTTCCATCTAACCAAACAACCCCTAAAGTTCTGCTCTTTTCATTCAAAACAAAAACACCTAAAGAAATTTATTTTAGGTAGTTGACTAGTGAATAATAAATAAAAAAACATCACATACCAAATAATTAAAATGGCGTTAAAAAAGATTCAGAAACTCGATTTTAGTGAAAACAATTATAATATAAGAAATAGATAACAAATGAAGACTGGGCTGATTGGATCTGGCCCATTTAAGGCTCTACAGCGATATGGGTACAATTAGTTTGGGTCTTTAGTTGGATCAACAGCCTCTACGTTTAATGGTACTTTATTCTCCTCTATTTTATTTTAAATTTTATAATAATAGTGGATATTGAGAGAGCGAAGTAGAGATGATTTTCTAAGAGAAAATTAACATTTTAATCTTCATTATTTGATCTTTTTTTTGTCACTAATTTCTTTAAATATTAATATAAACCAGTATTTTGTCGGTGCTAAGCACAGATAGTTCTTGGTTTCTTGTACGATGTACAATTATGTAAACCTTTTCTAATGCAGGTAAATTAAAATTTGGAATTCTAAATGTGAATTTTGAGGGATTGAGGATGAATAAGAGAAACTCTGTAAACAATAAACAATTATATTATTATTGGTAGTTAATTAATACTTAATGATACTAAGATAAGTCTGAATTTTTTTGAGAAAATAGAAAAGTCTCAAAATTGTTATTCCTTAAATTGTGATAAATATGATCATATAGAATTTAATTAAAATTTTTAATTTTTTCACTGATAGAATAAATCTCTTTGATAAAATAAATCACTGATAAAATAATTTTTAATTTTTAATTTCTGAATACTCGATAACACAACCTTTTCATTCATTGAAGTAATGTGATTCCATGTCTTTGAGGTTTCGACATAAAGCAAGACGCAAGGCTTTTGACAATTCTGCTAAAATGTTCAAATTAAAGAAAACCGACAATATATGTGGAAAAAGAAATGCAATAATCTTCCTTCTACAATGTATTTTGATTCTGCTTTCATTACAAAGTAATTAATGTATGTTATGCATCTAGTTTTCTAATCGATTAATCCTCTGTTCACCCTACCCTACCTAACTAATAAGTCACTGTTTTTAACATTAAAAAAAAAAAAATCAAATTATTGAAAATATCTTCAAAGAAAAACATTTACAAGGCTTTGGTTGTTTTTGCTAAAATGGCGTTAAAATAAAAAACCTAAACTCTGTCATGCAAAATCACTGGTTAGTGACATTAAGACAATAGTCAAGACAACAAGTTTCAAGATCTTAGTAACAAGATACATTTCCACTGCCGTTGAATCATCATCGCCCACGTCCAGTTTCCCCTTAACCCTGATCTCTGTTCCCATTTCATTTAAGGGGTTTTGATCTCTTCAATTTATGGGTTTTCTTAAACTCTGTTCATCTAAAATGTCATCAGGTTAAATCTCAATTAGTTACCTCAACCCACATAATCTCATCAAGGTAACTTAATTTCTTGTTCCTCCTCCTCTGCATTTTCAGCGTCCACCATTCCCCTTCCTCCGCGATTTGATCAGATAAGTCAATTAAATTATTAATCAATTTCTTAATTGTTGATGTTGGGCGCGCGGACCGCGGAACCGTTGAGAGAAACCACCACAAACGGAAAGCCAAAAACACAATAAAAGAGTAAAGACACGAGATTTACGTGGTTCGGCAAGTTGCCTACGTCCACGGGGTAAGGAGGATTTTCACTAATAGAAAGAGAATACAAATTAGGATTACAAGTTCTCACAAAGAAACCCTAAAACAAACCTCTCAATCTCAAAAGATCTCCTCTCCAAAGATGCACAAAACCCTCTCAAAGGCTGCTCCAAAACGTGCTTAAAACTTCCCTAATAATCAGGTTTAGGGTTATATATAAACTCTAAACGAACCGGGTTTAAAACCAAACCCGTATTCGGAATCTGCCCAGATTAGTCGACTACTACTTCAGATTAGTCGACTACACTTCAGATTAGTCGACTACTACTTCAGATTAGTCGACTACAATACGATTAGTCGACTACAATACGATTAGTCGACTACAATACGATTAGTCGACTACTACTTCAGATTAGTCGACTACAATACGATTAGTCGACTACTACTTCAGATTAGTCGACTACAATGCCTAGTAGTCGACTCTTGAACTGGCTGTCTTGTGCATGTTTTGTGCATGTTCTACAATTCTCCACCTCGTACATCATTTGATTTACCTCAAATTTTGGACGAACACCAGAAGAACACCAAGAACATCTAGAGAGATCTCCATCAGCCAATCCAGGCCAATCCAGCTGCGCCACTACACCGCGGCTGCCTACGTACCCTCCACCGGGATCAAGCTCATCGTAGTTCACCTCAAATCATCTCCACCTTACCCATTACCGCCCCGAAGGGCCATGCCCTCTTGGGCAGATCAACACGAGCTGATATGAAACAAGTCTAAGCAATACTTAAACTTACTACCTGTGACCACCTTGGTTAACATGTCCGCGGGATTCTCATTCGTGTGCACCTTCAAGAGAGAAATATCACCTTCCTCTATGACATCCCGCACAAAATGATACGACATCGATATGCTTGATGCGAGCATGATGAACTGATTCTTCGCCAAGTGAATTGCACTCATTTGTCACACCACAAGTTCACGTTCTCCTGCTCAATCCCTAAATCATCTAGAAGACCCCATAACCACAATGCTTCCTTCACTCCCTCTGCCATGGCCATGTACTCGGCCTCTGTAGTAGAAAGTGCCATCAGAGTCTGTAACATCGACGCCAACTAACCGAGCTCCATGTATCTTGAATACATAACCGGTAGTAGATCGCCGTCTATCTAGATCGCCGCATAATCGAGTCCACAAACCCGTCAATCGACATGTTTCTCCACCAAAACATAGACCAGTATCAGCGGTACCCTTTAAGTACGAGGACCCACTTCCTTTGCTTCCCGGTCGCCTTTCCGGATTCGCCATGAATCTACGACCACACTAACGCTGTGAAATATGCGGTGTACACACCATTGCATACATTAAAGCGCCAACGCACTAGCATAGGGAACACGCTCCATGTGCGCCTTCTCTTCCGCTGTAGTGGGAGATTGTTTACCAGAAAGCCTAAAATGTGGAGCCAATGGAGTCACCACCGACTTAGCACTTTGTATCCCGAACCTCGCGATCACCCGCTCTATGTAGCCATTCTGACTCAAGAACAATCGTCGATTCGCCCGCTCTCTTCTAATCTCCATACCCAGTATTTTCCTAGCAGCACCCATGTCCTTCATCTCGAACTCTTCACCAAGTTGAGATTTCAGCCTATCTATCTCCACCCTGCTCTTAGAAGCAATAAACATGTCATCCACATACCAAAGAAGATAGATAAAATTACCTCCGCGAAGCTTCCGAATGTAAACACAACAATCATGATTGCCGGAAAACCCATGCTTCAAAGATGAAGGAGTCAAATCGCTTGTACCATCAGCCGAGATTGCTTTAATCCATACGGTGACTTCCTCAAACGACACACATGATTCTCCTTATCCTCAACCTTGTAGCCCTCGGGTTGATGCATGTAGATCTCTTCATCCAAGTCTCCGTGCAAGAAGGCTGTTTTAACATCGAGTTGATCCAGCTCAAAATCACCATAAGCAACAATACTCAATAGCACCCGAATAGATGTGTGTTTCACCACCGGAGAAAATATCTCATTGTAATCCACACCCTCTTTCTGTGCAAAACCCTTAGCCACTAGCCTCGCCTTGTATCTTACACCACCGAGCTCTGAAAGATCTTCCTTTCTTTTATACACCCACTTACAACCAATAGCTTTTCTTCCTATGGGCAATGGGACCACCTCCCATGTTTGGTTCTTTCGAAGAGATTCCATCTCTTCCTCCATCGCAGCCAACCAACTCTCACTATCCTTGTCCCGAATAGCTTCCTTGAAGGAGATCGGCTCGTCGTCCTCCACCGAGAGTGCGTATTCAACCATATTAGCCTGCCCATAGTGCTTCAGGGGTTGATCAGCCCCCAGCTTCAGAACCTGCTTGTATGCTCGCTTTGGCCTAGTGGAAGCCAAATTATCCTCGGTGCTGTTGTTGTAGTGCTGTGTATTTTCTGCTGAACCTCCTCCCCGCCAAGCTCATCATCTACGACTTCCCACTTGAGCACGATTAGAACCTAGTTGGTCTTTAGGTTCTATTTCAATAACACGAGACTTAGAAGTCTCACCGGTCATAACACCATCATCCTTGGGCGCCCTAGCAATCATGGATTTCTCATCAAAGGTAACATCCTGGCGACCACGAACTTTGAATCTTCCAGACACCAAAGGCGATAGCCTTTCGCCCTTGCATATCCCAAGAATATCGCCTTTTACGCCCTTTTACGCCCTCGCGTCAAGCTTTCCCTCGTTGACGTGATAGTAGGCGGTACATCCGAAAATTCTGAGCCTATCATAATCTGCATGCTCCCCTGACCACACCCTATAGGGTGTATCACCATACAATGTCGAATGTGGTGAACGGTTCACAATGTAACAAGTCAGTAGCCACCGCCGCCCACCATTCGTTGCCCAATCACGCATAAGATCGCGATACTCACCGCTTTCTCCGCGGTGTTGGTTCGATCTCTCGCGACCCCATTCTGCGTGGTGTAGACACGGTGTCGGTGTCGAACAATTCCCTCGATCACGAACTCTTTGAAAGCACCATCTCAGATACTTGCATCTATCGATCTCAACGTCTTCAATTTCTTTCTGTCTGTTCTCAACCATTGTTCTCCACTTCTTGAATGTCTCGAACACCTCATTCTTGTGCTTCAGAAAGTAAATCCAAGCATACCTAGAATAATCATCTATAAACGAGACATAATACCTGGAACCACCCTTGAAAGTTGTCTGAGCCGGACCCCAAACATCCGTGTGCACATAATCTAGTATCCCTCTGCTCTTAGACTTGCTGTTCAGAAACTTGACCCTGTGTGACTTTCCATACACACAATCCTCGCAAAAATCCATGCTAGGTTCCTTGATTCTTCGCCAGACCCTCTTTACCAAGCAGAACTAGACCCTTCTCTGACATATGCCCAAGCCGCCTATGCCATAACCGTGTGTGCTCACATGGGTCTCCACCACTTCCTTCAGTTCCAACCGCTGCATCTCCTGTCACCGTCGTACCTGAGAGAGTATATAGATTACCGTGACGAACACCCTTCATCACTACTAAGGAACCACGAACAACCTTCTTCACTCCGTTTTCCGTCACAATCCTGCAACCACCGGAGTCCAAAGCACCAACTGAGATAAGATTCTTCCGCAAGTCGGGAACATGCCTCACATCCGTCAAGGTTCGAACCACTCCATCATGCATCTTGATTTTGATATTACCTAGCCCCACTGTTTTACAAGCATGGTTATTCCCCATCAATACAGTTCCACCATCAATGCCTCTATAGGTAGTAAACCACTTCCTATTTGGACACATATGGTAAGAGCAACCAGAATCAAGTATCCACTTCCCGGAGATATCCTCGCCACCCGTGACGACATAGCACTCCTTATCGCTCCCTTCCTCTGAAACGTAGCTCGCTTCTTCCTTGCCCTCTCTCCTCTCAGTCTTGTTGTTGTTCTTCTTTCCACCTACTCTCTTATTTGGACAGTCGACTTTGAAATGCCCAGCTTCACCGCACTTGAAACATCCTTTTCCGCAAGAGGTCTTGATTTAGATCTAGACTTTCCTCCCTTGCCTTTTCCTCGCTCATTGCTCCTTCCTCTTGCAAACAATCCTGCGCTTGTTCCTTGTTACCACCGGTGGCCATGTCACTAGTTGCAATCTTAGAAGATCGTCCGCTAGAAGTGCCGTTCTAGTCTCATCCATTTTCAAATTTTCTCCCACAAGCATCGGTGTTTGCACCAGGTTCTCATAAGACTTGAGAGCAGTAGTAGAAGCGCTGATCCTCGTCTCCTACTTTAACATCTATGTCTTTCAAATCGATATGATCCTATCAAACTTGTTGATGTGTTCGGATTGATGAGCCCTCCTCCATCTTGCAAGTATACAATTTAGATTTTAAGTAGATCCGGTTAGTTAGACTCTTCGTCATGAAGGTACCCTCTAACTTCTTCCACACTGCTACCGTTTCCTCTCCATCTACCAAGAAAGCTACATCCCTCTCAAGGCATAGGATAATCGGCCGTGCTTCGGATCCAACTCCTCCCAATCCTCACGGACATATCCTTGTTCTTCTTCTCCTTTCCATCCAAAGCCTTGTGCAATTTTTGCGAAATTAGAAAGTTTTTCATCGCATCCTCCAATAGGAAAAGTCGTTCTTCCCATTGAACTTTTCAATCTCGAATTTTCCCACTTTGGTGATTCTTGGTTGGCGCTATCCTCTGTTTGTCTTGTGAATCCGCTTCTCTCGGGAATCACCGAACACCCCTCAAATTAGAAATTACACCACTTCCAATCGAACAATAGCTCGATACCAATTGTTGGTAGCGGACCGCTGAACCGTCGAGAGAAACCACCACAAGCGGAAAGCCAAAACACAATAAAAGAGTAAAGACACGAGATTTACGTGGTTCGACAAGTTGCCTACGTCCACGGGTAAGGAGGGGATTTTCACTAATAGAAAGAGAGAATACAAATTAGGATTACAAGTTCTCACAAAGAAACCCTAAAACAAACCTCTCAATCTCTCAAAAGATCTCCTCTCCAAAGATGCACAAAACCCTCGAAGGTCGCTCCAAAACGTGCTTAAAACTTCCCTAATAATCGGGTTTAGGGTTATATATAAACTCTAAGCGAACCGGGTTTAAAACCAAACCCGTATTGAATCTGCCAGTTAGTCGACTACTACTTGATTAGTCGACTACTACTTCAGATTAGTCGACTACAATACGATTAGTCGACTACTACTTCAGATTAGTCGACTACAATACGATTAGTCGACTACTACTTCAGATTAGTCGACTACAATGCCTAGTAGTCGACTACTGAACCTGAAAACTGTCTTGTGCATGTTTTTGTGCATGTTCTACAGTTGAATTCACCAATTTCTATTATTTCTACTTTCCTGTGTTTTTCTTCCTTTTTTTTTAAACCAATTTAAAATTTAATACATACATACATATATAATGATACTCATACTTCAGTGTTGTTTTGTATTGTTAGATTTTGATTCTGCTTGCAACTCGCTTTGTTTAAAAGTCCTTTGGAGGCTTTGAAGGAATCAGAAGTCAAGTTTATTGAGGAGCGTTAGTCTCTTTCTATTGATGTAAAGCCCTAAACTTTCCCCTTCTATTTTGAGATTCTGTATTTATGTTTGATTTGCTTTGCGTATAGCTTTTCCTCTACATTTTTCTTGCGATATCTGTGTCTTAATCTTTCTATATCGTGCTTTTTGTTGAGAGCTTATTTCTGTTAATGTATGACACTTGTAAGTTAAAGTGGAGGCCTTTTAGATATTCTAGATTTGATGTGGCAATTACTCTTTGGGCTTGTTTGGTTCCTTTCCGCCATTTTCCCCCAAAATCGGGGTTTTTAGTCCGGAAAATTTTCCGAAAAAAAAACCAATGTTTCACCCTCACTTTCCGGAAAATTTTTGCAAACAAACACACGAATGTGAAGGAAAATGTAAAAAAATACCCCTACTTTCCCTCACTTTCCCTCATTTTCTGCGTTTTTTTGCCCAACCAAACAGCCCCTTTGGGAAATGTTGATCTGTACTAATTCTCTTGATGTGATGAATTATTTTGATTTTAGTGCAATTGTTTGGAATGTTAATTATGGAAATAATTGGAGTTGTGCATCTTCTCCATGTCAAGCTTAACTTCATTAGGTAATAATTGAGAGTTCGATGGTCGTCACTCAGGTAGTTGGGGTTGAAGGAAAAAAAAAAAAAAGATATCAAACCAAATTTGTTTTCCATCTCTAATATTTACTATGGACATTCTCAAAATTTTAATCAATTGGCATGTGACATTCCTATTTTCCACACACAAGATCATTAAATAATAATATGCAAGCATAACCAAGATCATCTCTTTTAGATATGCACGGTCGATGCTTCGTGCAAATTCTCACTTTTATAGGACATTTCTTATAGTGATATATCTCATATCTAGCAAAATAGAGCACAGGTAGTTGAGAGTTTAGAATTAGATTATAGTTGGACATAAATAAATTTGATTATATCTCAAAGTTTGACATAATCATATTTAAGTAGATTCAGTAAGAATTGTACTATTATAAATCTTCATTCACACATTGCCAATTTATATTACAGTTAAAACAAATGGAAAGTGACTTCTTCGTTAGAAGAATAATGTCTCTGTGGATAGTTCATATAATGTTGCTACACTTTCTAATCTACGAGCTCTGTCCTTTCTGTAGAAATTGGAATGGCATGTTTGGTTTCGAGCTTTCTAGACAATAGATTGCTGGTTCTTTATGATCTATTCACACTATGAATCTAGAGAAATAGAGTGCATTTGAAACTCTATTTCCCTAGAATTATTCAATCTTTTATATTTTAGGAAAAGATGAAAGTATGAACATCTGGCTTAACTAAAAAGAAGGTACTATAACACTTCAAAATGAGCATCACATTTTCTTATTAACATGTATCTCTTTTGAATTTGGATCCGGAATATATGTATACACACACACACACACATGTTGATCTCAAATTTTACCATGATTAATTCAAAGGAATTAAAATGAACAAGAGCGGAAGCAATACCTAAATCCATAGATTAGATCTGTATTAGGGTTTTGATGATCTTCTAATATGAGGGTCTCTCTACAGCCAAAGTTCTCTCAAGATGGGGGTAAAGAGAATTTAGAGAACGTAACCCTAGATTAGGGACCATAACCCTTTATTTATAGATGTTGTACTTTTATAATTTGGCCCCTCATCAAATTATAATTACAACCTGGTATCTGCACATTTAGCCCATAATTTATTTAAATACCCATTAACCCAAATTGATTGATCACTTTATGCGGGTTATCCTTAAGTGATAGAATTATACACTGATATAACATATGTGCCCACAAATAGATTTAATTAGATTTAAATCTAACAATCTCCCACTTGGACACTATATGATTCCTTAAAATGTGTATAACCTTATGAGCTCAAAAATCTCTATCACATACAAGGGTATTTCCAAACAATCTCGTCTATTGACTATATCAATATAGGATCAAAGCGGTCTTCGTCACATTTATCGTGACTAAACCCATCAATGGTCACATATACCAATACAGTCAAATGACATAGATCAATCATGGATGTGCAGCATGAAAATTACATGCAATGTGATCTGTGCATGTCTATTTTCAACTGGTCCTACCTTAAACTTTAGTGAGGTCATCCTCAAACATTATGTAGTAGAGTGTATAATCTGAATATTTTATTCTGATCAGAGAAAATAACCAAACATAAATATGTCCAAAATACACATAAAGCAATAAAATCACAAACTCCCACTAAAATATGATATCCTCAAATATTACAACACCCATATGAGCAGTGTGCTCATGAAAGACCTTGGGTGATAATTCTTTAGTAAGAGGATTAGCTATCATGAAGTTTGTCCCAATATGCTTTATGGATATCTGACCACTCTGTACCCTTTCATTCACAACTAGGAACTTAATGTCAATATGTTTTGACTTAGTTGAGCTCCTGCTGTTATTGGAATATATTACTGCTGATTTATTGTCACAAAATAACTTTAGTGGTCTTTCAATATTTTCCAGAATGCGCAGTCCAGTGATAAAATTTTGCAACCATATTTCATGATTGGATGCCTCATAGCAAGCTACAAATTCTATTGCCATAGGGGAAGAAGCTACAAGTGTCTGTTTGATACTTTTCCAGGATATAGCTCCTCCAGCTAATATATAAATGTAGCCTGATGTAGACTTTCTGCTATCTTGGCATCCAGCAAAATCAGAATCAGAGTACCCAATGACCTCCAACTGTTCTGATTTCCTGTATGTGAGCATATAATCTTTTATTTTCTGAATATACCTCATAACCCTTTTGACTGCTATCTAATGATCCATACCAGGGTTGCTTAAG
Source organism: Asparagus setaceus (assembly GCA_012295165.1). Classification (NCBI taxonomy): domain Eukaryota; kingdom Viridiplantae; phylum Streptophyta; class Magnoliopsida; order Asparagales; family Asparagaceae; genus Asparagus; species Asparagus setaceus. Next base: position 8,128,533 of record CM022710.1, read on the forward strand.
TATCTATCTAACATACCAACAATGTACGCGATATCCGGTCACGTACACACCTGAGCATACATTAGACTTCCGACAGCCGAAGCATAGGAAATATTCTGCATTTCCTAAATTTCAAGGTTACTTTAGGGCATTGATTGAGACTGAACTTGTCTCCTTTTGCTACAGGGGTGTCACCTGGTCTGCAGTTTTGCATGCCAAACCTTTTGAGTACTTTATCGATATAGCTCTTTTGTGATAATCCAAGTATACCTCGAGAACGATCTCGATGTATCTGGATTCCTAATATAAAAGAGGCGTCCCTAAGATCTTTCATCTCAAAATTCTTTGATAGAAATCTCTTGGTTTCGTGCAACATGTCTATATCATTAGTGGCAAGCAATATGTCATTGACATACAGAACCAGAAAAATATACTGAACCAGAAAAATATACTTACTCCCACTAAACTTTTGATATACACAGTCATCAACAATATTCATCTCAAAACCAAATAAGATAATTATTTATTAAAACTTGTGATACCATTGACGAGGAGCTTGCTTGAGTCCATAAATGGATTTACTTAATTTGCAAACCATATTCTTTGGGTCTCCCGACACAAAGTTTTCTGGTTGCATCATATAAACCATCTCATTAATGTCCCCATTGAGAAATGCAGTCTTAACATCCATTTGATGTAACTCAAGATTAAAATGAGCAACAAGTACCATGATCGTTCTAAAAGAGTCTTTCGATAAAACTGGAGAGAAAGTCTCTGTGTAATCAATGTCTTCCTTTTGAGTATAGCCTTTAGCTACAAGACGTGCCTTATACCTCTCCACATTACCATTTGCATCCAGTTTAGTTTTAAATATCTATTTACAACCAATTAGTTTTGCACCTTCTGGCAATGAAACAAGTTACCAAACCTTATTGTCTTGCATAGACTTGTGCTCCTCATTCATGGCATCAATCCACTTTTGAGAGTTAGAACTTTTCATGCCTGATGAAAGTTGATTGGATCATCTTCCATCATTTCATTATTTTTCTCATGTTCTTGGAGAAATACAATATATTCATCCGGAATAGCATTTCTCCTTTCTCTCGTGGATCTCCTTAATGGCACTGGTTCTTGAGGTTGTTGAGTTTGTTCTTCTGGAATAGGGAGTTGTTCAACATTATCTTCTTGAGGTTCCGGATTCATTTCTTGAATAATAACAGGTATAGGAACTTGAATATTGTCAGAAATGACAGTATGGATTGGATTTGAAGCCAATTCCTCCTCAAAAGCAATGTCTCTAACTTTATTTCTCCCTCCAAACTCAACATCCTCAAAGAATGTAGCAGTTTCCGTCTCAAAAATAGTCCTGAGTGTGGGATCATAAAATTTATAGCCCCTAGAACGTTCAGAATACCCAATAAAGTAGCTGCTGACTGTTTTGGAGTCCAATTTCTTTTCATTTGGCCTATAAGGTCTTGCCTCAGCTGGACATCCCCAAATGTGTAACTGCTTTAAACTGGGCTTTCGACTAGTCCAAAGCTCATAAGGTATTTTAGCAACTATTTTACTTGGTACTCTGTTTAGAATGTAAGCTGCTGTCTTTAGTGCTTCTCCCCAGAGTGACTCTGGTAAAGAAGAATGAGCAATCATACTTCTTACCATATCCTTAAGAGTCCTGTTTCGTCTTTCAGCTACACCATTCATGCTAGGTGATCTTGGCATGGTGTACTGTGGAACGATACCGCATTCCTCTAGGTATCTAGCAAATGGTCCTGGACGTTGTTCACCTGAACCATCATATCTGTCGTAGTACTCACCACCACGATCAGATCTAACGGTTTTAATCTTTTTATTTAGTTGGTTTTCAACTTCAGCTTTAAATGTTTTGAACACGTCCAGAGACTCAGATTTCTCATGAATGAGATATAGGTACCCATAACGTGAGTAATCGTCTATGAATGATATAAAATAGTGTTGACCATTCCAAGATGCTGTAGGGAATGACCCACAAATATCTGTATGTATCAATTCTAAGACATCTGAAGATCTGTTGGCACCTAATCTCTTAACTTTGGTCTGTTTTCCTTGATACAGTCAATGCATACATCAAAGTCTGTAAAATCAAGGGGATCCAAAATGCCATCAGACACAAGACGCTCAACTCTACCTTTTGAGATATGACCCAAGCGCTTATGCCATAAAATTGCTGAATTTTCCTTATTTAATTTACGCTTAGTACCATGTGATTCCACATGCAAAGTTTCATTATAGGAAGCAATTGTATCAAGCAAATATAGGTTATCATAAGTACTTAAGAAATCAGTTCCCACAATATTTAAATTGAAAGATAAACTAGCCTGATTATTTTCAAATGAACAATAATAACCTGATTTGTCCAATATAGAAATAGAAACTAAATTCCGTCTAAAAGACGGTACTACAAAAGTATCTTTTAAATCCAAATAGGAACCGGTTCCTAATAGTAACCTAAAATGGCCTTTTGCTTCCACATCTACCGATTGTCCATCACCCACAAAGATGTGTCTTTCACCATCACTTGGCTTTCGGTAGCTCAGGCAACCCTGCATAGAAATACTTATGTGAGTAGTAGTAGCTGAATCTAACCACTAAGTGTTTCTAGGTACTGAGACTAAATTAACCTCAGAACAGACCAAAGTAAGGAACATGCCCTTTTTGACACGCCAGGCGTGATATTTGGTACAATCCTTCTTTACGTATCCAGATTTGTTACAGAAGAAATAACCATGATCATCCTTATGTTGTTTCTTCTGAACTGGACCCTTAGCAATTTCATTATCATTCTTTCTTTTCTCGCCCTTATCCTTAGAGGCATAACCCAAATGAGCACTTTCAGTCTTATCTTGCTTCAATCTGTCTTCTTCTTACACACAGTATGAGATGAGCTCATTCAGAGTCCATTTCTCCTTTTGGCAGTTATAACTGACCTTAAATTGATTAAATTGTGCAGGAAGAGATAACAGAACCAGATGTACCAGTAACTCATCACATAGATCGAGTTTTAGTGCCTTAAGTTTTGAAGCAATGTGAGACATTTCCATAATGTACTCCCTGATATTTTCTTTGCCCTATACTTCATTGAAATCAAGCGAGCTAAAAGCATGCTTGTTTCTACCTTATCGTTTTTAGCAAAACGTTTCTCAATTTCGCCAAGGAAATCTTTGGCTTTAGTAATCCCTTCGGATTCTGTGCCTCTAAAGGCTTCCGGAATGCCGCGCTTTATGATCATTAGACTCATGCGATTTGAACGTTACCACCTCTCATACTCCTTCTTTGCATCAGGAGTGCTTTCCGCAGTGAGAAGTTGAGGTTGTTCAGTTCTTAATTCAAGGTCTAGATCCATGCAGCCAAGAACAATTAGAATGTTCTCTTTCCAAACCTTGAAATTAGTCCCATTTATCATGAGAATTGAGTTAATGTTAGCAGAAATGGTTGCAGCAGAAGCATTAGCTGAAACAAACAAAAGATTTTCACATTAATAACTGTAATTATTAATAAATAAAATTCAAACAATGACACATCCCCATCCAAGATATCTTAAACAACATTAATATCAAGTCTTTGGACAGTAATATTAACTGCAAGTGATACATTGTTGCAATGATCAAACATCGACAATAACTCATGTCAAATAATAAACCTATCTTTGGATTGATTTATTATTTACATGTAAACTTTATAATTGTCACACGTTTATCATCGCAGATGTGTATCTGATCTAAATAAATGTTAACCTTCCTTTGGGCGATTAATTATTTACTCAAAAAAACATACACACAACCATCTACCTCATGAACAATCTACACAAGAGAGGTTGCTTTGGCAACATCTTGTTTCAATTAATCATTTGGAATGAGAGACAAACTTAATACTTTAGTGTCATAATATTTGAATTAAATAATTGATTAATTACCAAATTTAATTCGAACCAAAGTCTAAAATTTACTTAAGTAATTAGAAATAGATTTCTCTATTTTAATTAACCATAGAAACTTAATAGATTATTTGAGAAATTCAAATAATCCAAACCTTAATTATAAGGAGCCCATAAAATAATTAATTATAGGCCCAAAACGAATGTTCGTCTGAACTGGGGCTCTTCGAGCTCGCCTGTAGTAATCAAGCGGTGGGCTCGCCTATAATCAGGCGTCCACCTTGCCTGATTTGAGCGTTGAGCTCGCCTGAGTCGAGCAATTGAAAGCTCGCCAATCGCATCGGCTTCGCCTAATTTCGTGGTCTTGAGCTCGCCTCTTCAAGATGATCAACCTCGCCTACAAACATTCTTGTGGCTTCGCTGAATTCGGCGCTCGAGGCTTGCCTGATTCGAGCAATCGAAAGCTCGCCAATCGCATCGAAGCTCGCCTAATTTCAGGGTCTTGAGCTCGCCTCTTCAAGATGATCAACCTCGCCTACAAACATTGCTGACGAAGCTCGCCTGAATGACCTTCGTGCTCACCTGAGCCCTTGTTGACGAGGCTCGCTGGCGATGTAGCGACGGCTCGCCGCAACCCAGAGCTCGAGCTCGCCTGCAGAGTTGCCGACAAGCTCGCCTGAAATCAGATAAGCACTTCGTGCCCTAATTCCCGCACGTTTTCACACCGTTCTCACCTTACGAGCGCCCTTAGGGTTTCGTTACGAGCTGCCGCCGCAGGCTCCGCACCTAGGGTTTGAAAGCCTAGGGTTTCGATTGCCGCTGTCTCCATTTGATGAGGGGCCGCCAAAACGTTCGGCCGACGAAGGGCTAAGCTAACGTCGGCCAAAAACTGAATCCAATCTCGATCAAGAATTTGATCGAGATCAGCCAAACGATAGAGAAAATCAAAGCAAAAAAGATGAACTTTTACTGTTTATCCGTAGAAAAAACTCAGATTTTTTTTTATAATAAAAAAACCAAAATTCTTAAGAAAAAATCACGGTTGCTCTGATACCACTTGTTGATCTCAAATTTTATCATGATTAATTCAAAGGAATTAAAACGAACAAGAGTGGAAGCAATACCTGAATCCATAGATTAGATCTGTATTAGGGTTTTGATGATCTTCTAATCTGAGGGTCTCTCTACAGCCAAAGTTTTCTCAAGATGGGGGTAAAGAGAATTTAGAGAACATAACCCTAGATTAGGGACCATAACCCTTTATTTATAGATGTTGTACTTTTATAATTTGGCCCCTCATCAAATTATAATTACAACCTGGTATCTGCACATTTAGCTCATAATTTATTTAAATACCCATTAACCCAAATTGATTGATCACTTTATGCGGGTTATCCTTAAGTGATAGAATTATACACTGATATAACATATGTGCCCACAAATAGATTTAATTAGATTTAAATCTAACAATACACACACTTGTATTTATTAGAATGAAGGGTACAATTTTTTGTTATTCTTGTAACTATGAGGATGAAGGGTACATTTTTATGTTATTATAAGAGGCCTTGTTAACGAAGTGTGTCAATTTACTTATTTTTGCTTAACTGACTACTTTATGGCTTTCTTTTTCTTTGTTCTAACTTGTATTCAGATGAATTGCTACTTTCCAGATCCTTACTAATCCTTGCATTTTGGTTAGAGAAAGATATTGGCAGTTCTGTGATCTTGTAACTCAATATTCTTGAGATTTTGTTTGTGAAACTAAAACGCATGAACCTTAAAGTGCAAAATAGTTGAGTGCTAATGTGAAAGGGTACTTAGCAATAAGTCTTTGATAAATGGTGGATTTTTCCATTTTACTTGGTAAATTCATCGTAATTGCTGGGTTTAGAGCTGAAATATATTTAAGTCACCTGTAGCAGTATTTTTCTTTTATAGAAGCTGGATTTTAGGGAGTTGGATAACAATTCTCATACATTTGAGGGAGAAAATTTCTTTGATTATACAAGCACCAACATAAGACGAGATATGTCTACTCACGTTGTCATATGATGCAAATTTCATAGGTAGTTCTCAGATAAAAGCATGCACATAATACTCTTTAAGTCACCATAATATTTTATTATTCTCTTTGAACCTTCTAACTTGAAATTGTATAGCTTGTGTCACATAAAAGATTTCTTAAGATTTTTTTTTTCTGAAGTTGATGTTGTTTACTTTTATCCGCCAGATTGCTTTCCTTGCTATTCATTAAAATTTTGACCCAAATCAGCTTCTTGACCCACATAAGATTGAGCCTATTGTACGTGCAATTAACTTTTCATCTACTTATCCAAAGTTTTTAGAGGTTTGAACCTTATTTGTTAACATAGTTACATGTTTGACGTTGTTTGCTTTTAATTTCTCATTCTTCTCTGTTGCTTCTTTAGTGGATTCTTTGGTTGGCATTATTCTACGTTCTATTCTATAAATTTCATGAAAATTTCTCTCTTATCTTCCAGTTTCGTTTCTACATGTTCTGCTGAAGCCTATGTTGCTGCTACTAGGTTCGTTTGTGCTTCATTTCTGATAATAGACGTGTATTCTCTATGTTTTTTCATGCTTTATGTTTTTGTCTTTAGATAGAATTTGGACGCTTTTTATTTGCTTTTTTACTCTTTAAGTTTAAGAGATTACATGATATTATTTGCCTATTGATTTTCAACTAGACAGCTCATGCAAAAAAGAGTATTACACGTAGCTGAATTTGAGCCTCAAAAGTCCAAGATGAATATATTTGGTAGTCTATGATGTACGTCCAATGTTCAGAGATGTTGAAGACAATAATGAAGGCAACAAAGAAGCATAATATCTTTTATCAGCTAATACAAAACACCTCAACAAAGCTCTTTTGATGCACATGATCCGTTTGAAACTCTCCAGTGCTTCATGTGTATTTTTTGAAACTCTCCGGTGTTGCATACTTTTTGTTGAACATCTCATTTTAAATCTCTTCAGTACTTTATGTACATTAGGTTTTGTATATATTTTCCTTTGTGTATGTCTATCCTCTCCGATTTCCGCTAATGTATAAAGCTCAAGAATATAATATTGAAACTATGGTCATTTTTGCATATATAAAATATAACATTTGTTTGCATAAACTCCAACTAAATTTGGCATGTGCATTGCACGTGCCCCTGCTAAGTAGTTAACGAAAAACTCCTTGCACGGAAGAATTCTTCTTCGAGTTTTTCGATATTAGTCCCCGAACCTTTCATATTTTAAAGTTAAATCCCGATATCTTGATATTTTGGAACTATTCCCTAGATCTTTAAGTGTTTTGAAATTAGTCCAATGTACATATTTTGAAATTATCTCCCCAAGCCTTTTAAGTATTTTGAAATTAGTACCTAAAATCTTTCAACTAGCTGCTAATTGGAAGGACTAATTTCATAATATTTATAATATGCAGGGAACTTATTTCAAAATATGAATATGTGGGGACTAATTTCAAATATCAAGATTTAAGGTACTAATTTCAGAGTATAAGCGAGTTTTATTTTTTGTAATTAATCCTCTTTAATTCCTTAGGCTACTCTTGATTGATCGCGGGCTCTTCCAAATTTGCTTTATTTTCTCTTTTCTTTATAAACCTTTATTTCCTACAAGGCTGACAAAAGAATTATATCAATGATTATTTGCTTAAAAGTTTAGATGAAATAGAGGTATCAAAGTGCAATAAAATTTACCAATCAAACTGTGCTTGTAGAGCTGATTATATCCCATTCACAGATCTCCCTGATGAATCCTACAGAAAATTAAAAGCATGTCCTGCCACTACATTTTTCACCGGTGAAAATAGATCTTTTGCAGAGAGTTTGTGAATTTTGTTCCTCAGAATGTATTCACGGTCATAAATTTAGACCGTTAAAAAAGGTAAATTTCACAACCCCTTGCCCGTATGTTTGGCTGTTCTTTAAGATAGTCCGCCTAATTTTAAAACGTGTTCGTCCAAATGACCAAAATGTCCATAATAGATAAAGACCCTTTTATGTCTTTTTCAATAAATTCAAAGGTAATTTTCACAACGACCCTTTAAGTTAGGGCTGGGATTTAATTTATTTAATTTACTAATTAGGATGTTAATTTAAATAGGAAATTTTGGTCTGTTTACTAGTTCATTTAACACCTATAGGGCGTTAGTTGAAAAAATTGAGAACGTTCGGGTTTTTTTAAAACATTCCAAACTTAAGGGTTAAGTGACATTGCTAGGCTTCAGGGGGTTATCTCAAAATCGGTCAAACTTAATGGAGTTTTGTGAAAATTTTAAAGTTCAGGGGGTTTACCTCGATAATGGCCTAACTTAAGTGAGGTTTTGAGGGTTTTAGGATTATTTTAACTAGGTGCCTCACGAGCTTTTTATCATAGTTCTCCTATGTAGTTTTACCTATAGGTGTATCAAGGGGATTCCTATTTTTACATGTGGGGGTGCACCGCAGCCCAGATATTCGACAAATTTACCCTTGGGTCATTTTAGGGTTTTCACTAGGTCTGTTGAGGGCTCATCTTTTACCCGTGGTTCCTTAAGAGATCCACGCCCTCCATCCTCTTTTGTTTTTGTGCATTTAGCCAGCATCAGGCTAAGCTCAATGAAAATTTGACAGAAACTTAGTCGAAATCTGCAAAAACTCGATCCTGGTCTCAACCATCCTTCTCGAGTAACTCGCCTGTGAATAGTATCCCTTTGAGAGCCAGTCATTTATCAAACACGCCTGGAAAACTACCTTTTTCGTCAATGAGACGACACACATCATTCGAATAGGCGGACTCCATGGTGGACGATTCCTCTGAAGCGAGTGTTCAAATGTGGCGCGATCTATCCCCTACTTGTTGGGGGTAGACTCCTGATGGGTCCTTCAAGGAGGAGTTGAGCTGGTTCTTTAACCCGTTGATGGCGTTTCTTCATCGATGTCATGTTGCCTCTGAATAGTTTGTTTCTGATGGCGTTTTTTCATCGAAGTCATATTGCCTCTGAATAGTTTGTTCGACCTAAGTTTGGCGATTGGGATTTTTCAATATTGGCGTCGGGAATCAGGGGACTTCCATGACCACCAGTTTCTTCCCTTTGTTATTCGCATGGGGGCGAATGGGGCAAGTTTGGTGCTCCCTCCGACCATGGGTCCGTATCACCGGTGTACAGTCATGTTCCACCATGAATTGGGGGACAACTTCTTCTTTCATATTGATATGAGCAACTCTATCTTTTAAAGAGAGTTCGTCAACAGGGATGGTTGCACCCCGAGTTTTGTAGTAATGAGGGACGGCTCTCGACGTACCCTCAGTTCCAATTTTAATAAGGTAACAATCTTGGGGGAACGTAATACTTCACCCCTGGTGTGTAAACTTTGAGGCATGAATTCATCTTCACTCGTCAAGATATCATTCCAAGAGAAATTCACAATCCTACCCCCGGTTACAGGGTTTACTATAAAAAAATAGTCATCTACGTACACATATATCCCTACACTTGTGTAAACGTAGGGAATTCCCAGCACTTTTTTTAAAAACGTTGGGCCTACTAGTACCACGTTTGTCTAAACTTAGGGAATTCCCAACACTTTTTTTTTAAAACGTTCAGCCTACTAGTACCTCGTTTGTCTAAACGTAGGTAATTACAAACTCTTTTTTGTTGAAATGTGAGGCTGAACTCAGATCCTAAATCTCTCCCAAACTCGATCCCAAATCTCTCCCAAATCGCCGACGACGTCTCCTTCACCTGAACTCAGATCGCTCCCAAATCGATTCCGTCTCCTTCGATCATCGACGACAAGGCGCTTCTCACTAGGGCTCAGGACCTGATCTTCAAGATTTGGGAGGTGCGGGCAAACCCTAACCCTAGGCACCTTCACACTCTCACCTCCATTCTCGAAACCGAAGAATCGAGGTCTGCTTTTATCTGCCTCCTGATTAGGGTTTTATATTTGAGTGATTGATTTTTTGTTGCATGAAGTGCTTGCCGCTTGAAAATTTAAGAGATTGAGTTCATTTGATAAAATTGCAGATTATAGTGTTGTAATTGATGGTTAGCTTGACGTTTTTAAGCAGGCCGCCTCTAGAAGCAAAGAAATAACAAACATAATACAAAATTACAAACCCTAAGTTACTGTTGTATTACAAAAAATTTTGATAGAAATTCATGAGGGACGTATACATTAGTTTGGTGTTGTACTGTACTGTAATTATTGCGTTTGGAACCCGGGAAATAACAACTGTAGTTGATGAGATGCCTAAGAAGAATTTGCTACCGGCCTATTGCAGTTTCATTTTTAATAAAAGTTTTGTTTTTATCCTAATGTTTGAGATATAAAATTTCCAGAGCTGAATATAACAGTAATTAGAAAAGTTTAGGGGGAGGAATGGAAGTTGTTGTGTATATATAAAGCTTCAAGTGTTGTGTTGTTTGAAGTTTATGCTACATACAAGTCCTTTTTAGTTTCAGAAATATATCTTTCTGAGAATCTTAGCTCATCTGTGTCACTTAGGATCACAAGAATTTTTACCTACTAGAAGACCCATGTTATTATTTATTCTTATGTCTTTAAAATATCTTCCATTAGCGGTTATAACTTATACCAATGTTTGTTTCATTTTGTTTGTGCCAGTAACACATATTACGAGATATATTTATGCATGATTGTGTTTTTTCTTATTTAATCGATAAATAGGCCATATTCCATGGTTCCGTGGATTTCTCTGATCATGTATCTAGATAGCTAGAAACTGCTACTAGTAGTTAAAGACGCCCTTTAAAAACTTTAGATATCTATTTTCTTACATTATAATTAGGGTTAATTTTGCAATATGGATAGATATTAAATTGATATAGTTACTTCTATGCAATAAAGTATCATAATGTGTTTATTTTTTAAATCTTTAGGTATATTTTCCATATTTTATCAATCACACAACATGGATAGATCTTGGATTGATAAGCCAGCTAAAAGCAAAGAATTTGTAGATGGTTTTGTTGCAAGCGTTGGCAATTGCCAACGTTTGTGAAAAAATGTTGGTAATTGCTAACTACACTTCCCCTTTCAACACTTGTATCAAATGTTGGGAATTGTTATAACAATATTTTTAAAATGTAGTTAAGTGTGATTTTAAATGTTGTTAATGACTACTTTTTTGTAGTGGTTCGAGAGCACGTCTTAGGCTAGTCAAGCCTTGAGTCCCAATTAGTCGTCATACCATCCCATGGATATTAAGTAGGATTTGATCTTGATGATTTAATCGTCGAGTCAATTCTTGGACGTTAACAGCTTCCACCCCCAGTCCACGATTGAGAAGTAGTGTTGCCAAATCCACAGATTGCGGATTGCCATTCAGACGAACGAGTTCTGTCTTCGGGTTCGGCCGTGTGAACGTTCGATCCTCATGGTCAGGGAGAGCTAATGGTTGCGTCCGAGCCATAAGCAGACTTCTTAGATGCTTGACTGGTCTTCCAATTCTTTTAAGGAAGAATCGGTTTTCAATATCAACTAACTTAAGCATTTATGGTGGGAAAAGCAGTATTTGGAAAAATATCAAAAATGGTTATTAAGCTCCATGACATTTTTTTTATTGTTCAAGTTCCACCTCCTTTTATTCAAGCTCAAAAATTCTGAGGGGTTCTAATCAAGGTGAAGCTTATTCTTCTACCCCAAGCCTCTTCTACTTCCGTCGATCTGTAAATTTAAGCATCACTTAGGGGGGTTATTGGTTGTGGATTGTTGATTTGGATTCGGACTTTTTATTGGATTTCAATTTAGGGTGTTATTCATTTTAGACTAAAATTTGGATTTAAATTTAATGTGTTATTGGTTTAGGACTAGGATTCGGATTTAAATTTAACGTGTTATTGGTTTAGGACTAGGATTTGGATTTGAATTTAACGTGTTATTGGTTTAGGACTAGGATTTGGATTTGAATTTAAGGTGTTATTGGTTGTCTAGGATTGTTATCAGGACTAGGATTTCAAAATCCACACTCCATTCCAACTCTATAGTTTTTAATGAAAAATTTTAATAGAAAGTCCAAGTTAAAATTGATGGATTGTGATGTTACTATGTGGATTTCCTCTCTCCTCTTCTCTTTACTTATTTAATATTTAATATATTTTAAATTAAATATATTTAATTTTACAATATTCCATATTTAAGTTATTATATACTAACATTGAATGTATTTAATTTTAAAATATTTTAATCAACTTCTATAAATTTATTTAATTCATTTAAAATGAAATATATTTAATACTACTTAATCACTTAATATATTTAATATTTAATATTAACTTAGATATGTTCATTATTTAACATTTCTTAAATATACAAATATTTTAAATATTTAATACTATATTACATACATTTCGTTTGAATTGTTTAAATGAATTACAAGATGTATTTAATTTTATTGTTGTCATCCGTTAATTGAAATGAGGGTGGGTTTTAAATTAATATTTTTGTTAATGATTATTATTCAACATAATAATTTAATTTGAAACTCCTAATGCAAATAATTCATAAATCTAAAATTTAGTCCGAGAATCCGACCCTCAGTCTATGAATCCAAAGCAAAAGTTCGAGAATCCAAACCAAAAGTTCAAGAATTCTACTCATAAAAATTAAAATCCAATCCAAGAGTCCGGGGCTCTAACCATAAATTTCAAGTCCAGGTCCCAATCCAAGAATGTCATATTAATTAAAAATTGTCCGAGTCCAAATCAACAATTCGGAACGAATAACACCCCCTTAGAAAGAAAGAAGGTCGTGATAGCTGTGTGGATTTATGGAAAATTCCTACTCCTCACATGATTATACTCTTTCTTCGGCTTGTCTTAAGAAGAGAATTAAACACTAGAGATAGATGGCTTTAAAGGGATTATGGTTGATCCTCTCTATCCTCTGTGTGGTATTAAGTTTGAAAGTCATGATCTGTCTCTTTATGAAATGTTCATTGGTATCTTTCATTTGGGGACAAATTTTTAAAATTGACCATTTTAAATATTTATTTACAATTTTCGACCTAGTCCTAACTTAATTAGCAATTTCGACCTAGTTTCGTCGAAATTGCTAATTAAAACTTCACAGGATTGTCAATCCCGTGAAGTTTTCTATGTTTAAACTTCACGGGATTGCCAATCCCGTGAAGTTTTATTAACCAATTTGGACCTAGTTACATGAAACTAGGTCGAAATTGCCAATTAAGTTAGGACTGGGTCGAAAATTGTAAATAAATATTTAAAAGGGTCTATTTTCAAAATTGGTCCTTTATTTGGAGATCCACTTTGCATATATTTTCATAATCAGGTGATATAGATGATTGCTGGTGTATGAAGGACCTACTGATGGTTTTGCGCATAATCCTATGCTTGTGGACTGATCTTTGGTGCGGAGATGCAAGACTTTTGTTTCGGATGCAGTCTGTAGTAGGAAGTATCTATTTTGCTATCTTTTGTTGTATTTACAGGATGTGTGGGGTTAAAACTTTTTAGTATGTAAAAAGTAATACCACAGTAATTGCGCTTTTAGAGCTGGGAGCGTAGTGTATTATTGTACAACCAGGTTCGGATGGCCGTATCCTCATTGTATCGATGAGCTTGAGGTGGATAAGTGGGACTAGCTGAGAATGCTTCTGATGGGGTCTTCCCAAGTCGGTCCCCGTTACGATAGAGAGCCGCCTCAGGAGTTCAGATATGAACTCAGGCGGCATCTTGACAAGAGGGGGTTGGTTTTGGAGTCTCGGCTCGCCCAAATCCAAGCAGTCGATTAGTTCTACCTTGAACACAATGATGAGATCCTTGGGGAGATGCTGGATGTTGGCCTTCACCTGTGCCTCAAGGACTACATGATCCGCGGAGCTCTGGTGGAGCAGGAGCTGTTCGACCATTATGAACGAGCCAGAACCTCTTTCCTCAAGCTCCAGGGAGAGTTGGAAGCCCAGAAGGTTGACTTGGAGAAGGTTCTCCTGTCGCTAGTTGCCAAGGAGAAGGAGCTGGACATTTGGAGAAGGAGTGAGGACAAATGGCGTTGGGAGATAGAGATGCGGGAGAAGATGATCGACGACTTGAAGACTTCGAACAACAAGAAGTCGATCTATATCAACAAGCTCAAGGAAGACCTCGACCATCTCAAGCACGACCTCCTTAAACAGAATGATAGAATAAAATATCTGTCCGAGGAGGTCGTGGCCGAGAAGCGAGAAAGCAATGATGCCCAGGAGTGAGCTCGATCGGATCATCTGGCCACCCAGAGCTTGTGGGCCAAGTTGAAAGAGGAGCAGATAGCTCTCAAGAAGCTCAGGGAGGAGGGCGCTCGTGGTGCGCTGGAGGCCGAGCGACAATGCGAGTTGTCCCTTGCCGAGATCCAGGCCTTGCAAGGCCGCCTTGCTCATCTGGAGTCTGCAGCCCATCGGTTCGAGATTGTTGAAGGCTATCTCCACAGCACTCTCGGAAAGGTGGAGATGACGCTGGCTTGCAAGGCCGGCTACGACTATCTGGAGGCGCAGCTCTCGGCCGAGACTAGAACTGACCCTGACCGCTTCCATTGTCCTCCGAGGGTGGCCACCTACCTTGATGCTCTCCAGGAGATTGAGAAGCAAGTAGGGGATCTTGCACTTGATGGCGGGAGTGGTGACGATCTTGGCAAAGAGTCGGCCGAGAAGACAGACGAGGGCTTAGCTCGGGATAGCCGGGCTAGTCCGTCTGAAGGGAGGGAAGGTGAAGAGGTTGAGGCTGAGGTCCAATCGACTCCTCTGTCAACTTTCGTTGTTGCGGCTCCTCCGAGTCCGGCTCCTGCTCCTGGTGTCGATCTACCCGTATCTCTTAGTCCTGTTCGTCTCCCGAGTTCGACCCCTTAGGGGCCCCAATGTATCTTCTCTTTTTGTTTGTTTGTTTTTTTTTTGGCAGCACGTTTTTGTACTGTAAATACTTTATGAATGAAAGGATATTTTTGTTAATTTGAACTGCGGACCTTTGAGATTGCGTTCCTGTATGTTAAAAGTTTGCAATCTGCTTTGTTTAAGTTCAAGTTTGTTTTTGGGTCGAGGTGACCCGGCTGTGTTTATGGCCAGTGGGATGACTCGGCTTCGTGCCTTGGGTTTACTCGATGTCACCAAGGTCTTGGGGGTATGTGCCTTGGACTTAGAAAGATGCCAAGGTCTTTTTGTCAAGGATGCACTTTGGTTTTACTCATGAGAATGATAACAAGGTCTTTGGTGTCGGAGTCGACCGAGTTGATGATGTGCCTTAGTTTTACCCTGAATAGGTACCAAGGTCTTTTTGTTTAAGGCATGCCTTGATTTTACTCATCAGAATGATACCAATGTCTTTGGTGTCGGAGTCGACCGAATTGATGACGTACCTTGGTTTTACCATGAATATGTACTAAGGACTTTTTGTCGAATGTGTGCGTTGGTTTTACTCATGAGAATGATACCAAGGTCTTTGGTGTCGGAGTCGACCGAGTTGATGACGTGGCTTGGTTTTACCCTGAATAGGTACCAAGGTCTTTTTGTTGAAGGCGTGCCTTGATTTTACTCATGAGAATGATACCAAGGTCTTTGTATCAAAGTAGGCCGAGTCGATGAAGACTGAGCGGTGAAAACTACATATAGGTACATAACATAAAAATATCTCGTTTAAGAGAGTATCTTTAATTTGATTACCTTGAAGAGTTTTCCTAAAGCTGTATTATGACTAATCTTGCCATCAAAGCTGTATGGCGAAATCTCCCGATTGCCGTGGAGCTTAGATGGAGATGACAACTTCTTCTGCTCGAATATAGGGGATGGTCCATCAAAGAGAGATGAAGAGGCCCCACGGTGGGCGCCAGTGTTGAGGTCCTGGGACTCAGCAGCAACATTAGTAGATAATTCCGAATTAGCAACAGGGCTTAGGATGGATACGGACGATGTGGGTTCCCTCATCCCCTCAGACGACCGATCCCCTATTTAAGATAAGCGAGCGTAAACTAGGGGCGTTAAAGGACCGGAGTTGGATTTTCCGGTGATTCCTCCGATGGTCAAGTCAGTATAGAGCTTGAGTGGGGAATTAATAAACTGAATAAGTTCTGAAATGTGCAGATGATGAAATTAGTTGGCCAGAAATGGCTTATCTGAGGCCCCGAGGGGGCGATCCGGGCCCTTCCTGTTAGTAGGTGACGAGCCCACATATATACCCAGCTGAGAGGGATAGAAGCATAACACTCGTCGAGTCCAGGCAAGCAGTTAGATTGGCAGATAGCTTCCAGGTGTTGATTGCTGATGAGATGAGTCACCATTGATCTGACGTGATGGTGATTGAGGAGGTATGGGGGGTGATGAGTCATGGAGACTCGTGGCATTAGCAATGATGATGGTAGACAGCTGTTGGTGTGGAGTTTGAGGACAAACCGCCTTTCGACTCGACTCTGCGAGTAGGATGACAAGTACTATCTTTTTAGTCGGCCTCACAAATTGTCAACCTGCCCTTGAAAGAATGAGAGGATTTGATTCAAATGATGAAGTCGAGTGAGAGCCTGTCTCGACTCGGACTTACTGGGGAAAGGACGAATGCCTGTGTTACCCGAGTCGCCCCTGGCTAGGGTGAGCTAATATGATTGATTACTGTTGAACCGGGATACGCGTCAACTCCAGGAGGAGAATCAACACTTAGACTAATTATTGTCACAACATATACCATTTACGAGTTGCTAGAAGATTAGTTTGAAAATTTTAACTCTTCTATTTATCGTATGGGTGGAGGAGCATCAGGGCCCCAATGCTGTTTAAAGGTAAGCGCGTCCAAAAGCCCATTACTGATCATATTCTCAGCCCTATGTCCAAATGTCGACCAAATTAATTTTTCGTCTAACAATAAAGCAGTGTTATTGTTGTTCTCAATGGTTATAATTGTTTTACCCTCCACAAGCCCATGAAAAAATATTAACAAAAGTGAAAATGTTTCGAGCGCCAAGGCCAATTGATTTGAGGATGCCATCTTTTCTGAATGCAACAGAAGCTAATATATATATATATATATATATATATATATATATATATATATATATATATATATATATATATATATATATATATATATATATATAATTTGAGGATGCCATCTTTTCTGAATGCAACAGAAGCTAATATATATATATATATATATATATATATATATATATATATAGAGAGAGAGAGAGAGCTCCTATGAACTTAAGTTCATAATGAATAGTGGTGCACTAACTTTTCTAACCACTCATTTTGCTTTGGGATCCGTGAAAGATATAAAAGCCACTTTGAGATTTGTGCATCACAAATCTCAAGGCAAGATGAGTGGATAAAAAGTTGGTGCACCACTATTCACTATGAACTTAAGTTCATAGGAGCCTTACTCTATATATATATATATATATATATATATATATATATATATATATATATATATATATATATATATATATATATATATATATATATATATATATATATATATATATATATATATATATATATATATATAAACTTAAGTTCATAATGAATAGTGGTGCACCAACTTTTTATCCATTCATCTTGCCTTGAGATTTGTGATGCACAAATCTCAAAGTGGCCTTTATATCTTTCACGGATCCCAAAGCAAGATGAGTGGTTAGAAAAGTTGGTGCACCACTATTCATTATGAACTTAAGTTCATAGGAGCATTGCTCTATATATATATATATGCCTTCTTCCCTTTTATACCAAAGTAAAGCTTGTTTGAAGTTAATACTCTTGATTATTACTCATTAATTACATATCATTTAACTCTCATTGTAACACTATTACTTGGTTGCTTTAACTATCATTAATGCTATCTTTTATTAGTTATAAATCTTCCGCATCTGTAGGTCCTTAAAGATCTTATTTGCACGCAGGAAACATATTAGTTTCCGTTATTCACAATCTCTTCGATTATACTTGACAACGGGCGAATAGAGGAGTTAAGGGGGTTTAACTGTCAATTAACCTATCATTTGACGGGTTAATAATACCGCATGAGAAGGCAGAAGTAGAGTTACTCCGCCTCCTCAGCAGGGTAGGCGATGGCATTTCAAAAATTAAATGCAAGATAGGGTAGTTGTTAGATCTAGTTCGTGGTGGCTAGTGTTGTTAGCCTGCTATAAAATTTGATATTATGTTGCTTCTTATCTTATCTTTTCTTTACTTGCTTCTGTCTGGTATTTAAAATAGGCATCGTTTACCACTTTGGTATTTAAAATAACTCTAACGTCCTTTTGATATTTAAAATTTGGTAAAAGAATAATCGGATACCAAATCTTGTTGGCGGTAAACTTTCCAAGGGAAAATTTCTTCCACCCTAATCTCTTAAAGTTATTGTATTTTACGTCCTTCTTCTCCTTCAACCTCCCTCAACTCATATCTTTTACCCTTTGACTGATAAGATCCTTCTTTACATTCTCTTTCTCTCCCATTTTCCTTCTCTCCCCTTTCCTTCTCCTTCAACCTCCCCAATTCAGACTCATACCCTAAATCAAATGATCCAAACAGGCATGTTTGTGTTTGAATTGGAAGAGGTTGAAGGAGAAAAATGAGGCTCCATTGATAAGAGAGAAAGAAAGATTAAAGGAAGGTCTTATCAAGTAAAGTTATAGAAGAAATGTGAGTTTGGAGAGGTTGAAGGGGAAAAATGATGTAATGTAAAACAACTTTAAGAGGTCTAAGAGGGTAGAAGAAAATTTCGCACTAGAAAATTCACCGCGAAAGAGATTTTATAACCAATTACCATGTTGTCATACTTTAAATACTAAAAACACGCCAGAGTTATTTTAAATATCAAAATGGTAAATAAGGTCAATTTTAAATACTAATATGTTAATTTAACCTCCAATTTTGCTTCATTTTTTTATCTCCATACTTCTAGTTAGTTGAAGTACACGCAAGTAAAATTGACCGGCACAATGTTACTACTTTAGTATGGAAAAGCCACAAAAGCAGTAGTTTAAAACTTTAAATATTTGGTTTTAAAATAAATATAACCTACACCACATACCAAACTATTGAAATAAATTTATTTTATTAATTTGAGGGAATATCTTGGAACTAGAAATGACTTTGAAAATGAGTAGATTTAAAACTGAATAGGGATAAAACTCTAAGTTTATATATATATATATATATATGGGGATGAAGATGGGGAGGATGATGAATATATTCAATTTGTGTCTGTTGGATCAGAATTTGCAGAGAATTGTGATTATGATGGCAGGGATGGTTAGAATGAAAATGAAAGACTACAAAGTTTGGTCTTTTATTTTTCTTCTATTTGGGTGTTAGTTCATTCTTTTGCTGCACATTGTTGTGTTAATAAATATGATTTGAAGCTATTGGTTGGTTCCTTATTAGAGTCAACGGGATGTTGGGTTTTGAGAAGTTAAGGAGGATTGCTTCACTATTTTTTATTCTGATCATCTGAAGTGATCCAATAATGCTAAAGGAAAAAATTACAAGTTCTGTGTAAAAATTAAAAAAAAAAGAAGAGGGAAAGAGTTGGATTTTGCTACTCATGCAACTTCAGGCTGAACATAAAGATTGAAGTTTTGTCACTACTTCATACTCTGTTTGCTTATCTTGCAAAATGTTGGTTTCGAGCGAAGTGAAACAACTTGTTGTTAGGAGGAAGTCTGTACAATAGCTATTGTTTGAGTAATAACAAACTCTCATTTAGTATTAATATTTATTTGAGATGATATAATACTGGTGAAAACATGTATACGAAGGTTATGAGGCGAAACTATGCAAATATTAGCATTTACATTGATTTTAGCCTTGAAACCATCAATTATTTCAATGAGGAGAGTTGCCCCTGGATTCAACATCATCACCTTTTCTTCATCAAGCTTCACTTCAACCTTTTGAAGAACGGCTTGCTTAGAAAAGGGCCGTAAGATCTTTTTAATTTGTGCTTAAACTATTTTAATAGTTTGTGTTTCATCTTATTTTTACAGCGTACTCAAACCAGTAATAATTGAGAGTTAGGACTAGTTAGGGCTAGGTGTTTACTCATCTGTGAAGAGTTAGGTTAGACAACTAGTTTCGCGTAGATTCTAGGATGCGGTCTTTGTAAGGCTTACTGAATCGGGTTGTGATTCAGGTGAAGTCCGGCCATAGTGAGGAAGTCCCTTCATGAGAATGAAGAGTGGACATAGGATTGTTATCTAAACCACTATAAAAAGCTCACATGTTCCTTGGTTGGTTTTTGGTTTGGTTATTTATTTTTATTTTTCTATATTTCTGCTACATATTCTATGTTTTAGCGAAAAACTATAGAAAATCTATTCACCCCCCCTAGGCTTGCATCTCAGATCCAATAAGTGGTATCAAAGCCTCGTTGCCCATCTTTAGGATTCATAACCTAGGGTAGAGATGTCAAGTTTGACCGCTGCAATGATTTTCCTTGAGGGACAAGCTAGAACCGACCCCCACTTTTTGATGGGATCAACTACACTTATTCAAAAGCTCATATGAAAGTCTTTTTATTATCCACTGATTATCGTGTTTGGTGTAGTGTAGAGAATGGTTATAATGAACCCCTAGGGATAAGTGGACTACACATGACAAAAAGATTGTTTTAATTCTAAAGCTATGAGTGCTCTTTATTATTCCTTAACTGCTAAAAAATTTAACCGTGCTTCTAGTTGTACTACTGCACAGAAAATCTGGAAAATATTAGAGATCATACACGAGGGAATTTCATAGGTGAAGAAGGAAAAACTCACAATGCAAGACAGCAAATATGAAAATTTCAACATGAAGGCCTTGGAGAGTATTCACGATATATTCACACGATTACTGACATTTTGAACAAATCGAAAGCTTTAGGAAAAGAATATGACAACGAAGAGCAGCATAGAAAAAAATTTCATTCTCTTTTTAGGGATTGGGAACCAAAGATAACGGCTATTGAGAAATTATAAAATTTTTCTAACTTAACTCTTGAAGATCTTGTAGGTAATCTTCTCACATATGAAGTTTGATTTAAAAAGAGAGAAAATACTTCTAAAGATAATTCTAAGAAGAATTCGTTAGCTCTGAAGGCCAAAAAAGAGAAATCTCAATCGAAGAAGAACAAAGTTTCAAGCTCAAGTTCAGATGATGAAGATAGTCAAGTTGGATTCATTATGAAATGATTCAAATCTTTTCTCAAATTAAAAAATGGATAAAAATACCTTCAAAATAGATGCAATCAGTTTGCTAAGAAGGTAAATAAATATTCATCAAATGAATTTGAAATTAAACCTATCTGTTATCATTGCAAGAAACCCGATCACTACAAGAACAAGTGCCCTTTGAACAAGAAAGACAAGAAGATGGAGGGTAAAAGTTTAAAAGTGACAACTTGGGACATGATAATAGATGAAGAATCAAAAGTTGAATTGAGTGACGATGAGAAGAAAGCAAATCTATGTCCTATGGGAAGAAACAACACAACTTTAGATTCGAACAATGTAAAATATACGACTCAGAAAGTGATAACTCGGACAATGAGGTATATTCCCCATATGATGGTTTATAT
This sequence comes from Asparagus setaceus, assembly GCA_012295165.1. NCBI lineage: Eukaryota > Viridiplantae > Streptophyta > Magnoliopsida > Asparagales > Asparagaceae > Asparagus > Asparagus setaceus. Next base: position 8,149,997 of record CM022710.1, read on the forward strand.
TCCAAGTATAAAGAAATACTTTATCACCTAGAAAATTGTGAGAAATATGAAGTGACAAAAGGATGAATATAAATTTAAGGAAAGAAAAGAAAAATCTTATGTGAGAAATTTGAATCTTTTTCTTCAAATTTAGATTCACAAAATTCACTTTGTAACATCACTACAATTGAGCATACACAATATTCTAATTTTCAAAATCAAATTTCTTGCTTATCTAAGCAACTATGTGATAAATAATTGAAAGCGAAAAACTAATTGCTAAGATAAATAAGTTATTGTGTGATTGGTCTTACGAGCAAATAAAGTTTGGCTGGATATACAACTATTATTTCTAAGAATGAACAACTTAAGTCCAAAAATATTAATTTGGAAAAGGCAGTAATTTTTTTTCAATAGGCTCTAAAGTGTTGAACATGGTCATTTCCAATCAACGATTTGCTAAAGTTAAAATTTTGACTTGGTTATTCATACTCAGAAAAATATAAAATGTTTCACTATTCTTTTGTGAAAGGAAATAATCTAAATTGTTTTGCACCCATACCTGATGCTAATTATCATTCTATGTGTTCTTTGTATGGTAAAATGGGTCATGTATCCATGTGTTGTCGGATGAGGTACATGATTAAAACAGTAAAGTAAATTTGGGTACCAAAAAATATATGGGTACCAAAAAATATAATTCCTAACTAACGTGGACCTATGAGGATACCTAGGTCACACTTACCTATTTTTCTATAGGAATGCAGAATGATTAAGGATTGAGGCAACACACGGGAGTCACTAAAAGGAGTTTCTAAATTAAAATTCAATCCTTGGTCTAAATAAACATAAGGAGATACATGTTATGTATGATATTTTTATTATCTCCTGATATGGGTAAGTTCTCATCTCAGATATCTTCTATATACCCAGCTGTATCATATTTTTTCTTTTTAATTTTTTTTCTTCCTTTTTATTTTGTTTTCTTAAAAAAAAAGGGTTAGCCATTGATGGCCTAACCCCAAGCATCAATGGTTAACCATCGATTAATAGAAGTAAAAGGGAGCAATCAGTTTTTTTTATTTTGCATTTTACCTCTTTTACAAAATTCTCTCTAAAAACTTTTTGATTTCTCCAATCAATTCGAGTTTTTGCTGTGATCTCCTACTTGTGAAGAGTTTATCATTGGATTTTTGAGATCCAGACTTTATTTGAATCATCTCAAGGTATTCTCTAAACCCTAACTTTGTTGCTTTATAGATTTTTAGGGTATTTAGGTGTTGGAATATCTTCTGTGGATTGGATGATATTTGATTAATATTCATGATTAGAATCAATTTTTATGAGTTTGTATGAGGATTTATACGAATTTAGAGAGAAAATCGTCGGTTTCTGTGCTTGGACATCAATGGCTGAAGAACACCATTGACAGTGTGTAAACCATCGATGGTTGTAAGTCATCCATCAATGGTCAAAAGGCTGAAATTGTAGTTTTTGACCCTTTTTTGTATTTTCGTCATTTCTTTTTTATTCTAACCTACATATTTGTGTTCTTTGCACTAAATCGTGTATATTTATGTACGGCATGGCTTCGTAAAAGAGATTCTGTGGAGGACAACTAATTGTGAGAGAGATTCAAGAGTGTTATGAGAAGCTCTTTATCATCTACGAGCGGTGAGTTGATACCCGTAATATATAGGAGTACGCCAATCTTGTGGGACTCCTTGAGAGAGTAGGATTGGGTCTAATGGTGGAGAAGAGGGTCGAGAGAGTGAATATTACATTCGTGCGTGAGTTTTATATGAACTTTGTTTGGGAGCACGGATCTAATGTTGCGGTTACCAAAGTTAGGGGGAAAACCATCAAGATCAATACTGAATACATTTGGAAGATCCTTAATTTTTTAACTCTTCAGAGAAGTTGTTAGGATCTCTTCGATAATTCTACCGATGTTGTAGTAGGTTCTGAGGACTACAACCACATGACAGAGTTTTTTTGTGGGAAGACTCTCTCCGGAGTATTCAACTCAGGATATCTGAAGTATGAGTATATTCTCCTCAACCTCTTCCCAAAATTTGATTTATACCCAAGTGCAGCTTATACTCCTTTGAGTGTTCAGGATATTATTATCTCGTACTGGATAGCGAGTGGTCAGTCTTTTGATCCGGCGGCACAGATTATTTTTGTATGGATGTCTATGGCTATTGCTACTGCTAGGGAGGTTATTGAGAAGAGGTCAAAGTAGAAGAGTTAATTGATTTATCCCTTCTTGAATACATGGATCTATCAAGATCAGAGGATTCCTACTCTTGAGTCTGATTAGTTTGAGAAGGGGAGAGCTGCACTATCAGATGAGGCGGCGAGGAAGATCATAGCTGCGATGAAGGGGAAGTCTACTGCTAGGCACTTATATGGATCCCAGCCTGCTGATACAGAGTTTCCCGATCCTTCTGATGCTAGTGTTCCTCAGTGGACTCTGCAGTCACTAGGGGAGAGTATGGTGCACATGAGGATGGAGCTGACTTCACAGCACAGCTACTACGATGCGTCACTGCAGTATATCATAGGAGCTCTTCACCGCTCGAACCAGTCTCTTGGTAGGCTGCCGATTATTTCACCGGAGCTGTTCCTCCTACTAGAGATCATGATGAGGAGATGTGTGGCGATGGTGATGATGATTGAGAGATGAGATTATATTTAGGTCCAGATCGATTTCTTTCTCTTTATTTTTTTTATCCCGGACATGTATATTTTTGGTGATGCATGAGATACAATATTTATGTACTAACTCTTTATCTGCTTTTAGTTGATTTGATATCTTATTTAGTTCCATACTTTTGCATGCTCACCTGACCTATTGTATGTACATAAATAATTTTCTTAATTTTTCTTTCTTTGTCTTTCTTTTTAGGTTGTTTTTAAGTTTTTTTCTTTTTCCATTTTTTAATATATCAAAAAAAAAAAACAAAATTTCTCTTTCTTTCTTTTTATTTTCATTTGAAAATTTTTTTGGACATGCCTATGTATATACTTTTATGAGATTGATTCAAATAATATCATCTTTTAATGTATAGGCTCATTATATCATACATGTCCACATATGGTTTATATATATGTGTGTGTGTGTGTGTGTGTGTGTGTGTGTGAAGGAAAAGATGAACTAAAGGAGATACATTTTTTATGGTGGAGTTTGGAGAGTATAGTGAGAGGACGAAGGGAGAGATGGGAAGTTATAGATGGAGTTTCTTCAATTATGAAATTGAGGAGATTAATTAAGGGTCTTGAATTGAGGAGGGCGGGGAAGAGAATTAATGTTACAATAATGCTTTAATTAGTCTCATGATAAGTACAGATTAAAAGCTACTAAGTTGCATTAATCAAGTGATAAACAATACGTTGTGTAGTGGTGAATTGAGTCTTGTAATGATAATGAGTGAATTGAATGAATTTGCTAACAACTATTCATCATTTAGAGCTTTATAATTTTCAGTTTAATAATATTTTATGGAAACTGTGTAAATGAAATCTCTACATATTATTTTCACGTGAAAGCAACTTTTCATCTTCCTTTTAATTCATGCACATGACGAAGGTTGTACCATGTTAACTTTTATTTTATTAGTCTAATTGTTATTTATTATTTCTTAAAATATGGAAAACTATATAACATTTTACAATTTGATAAATTAATTAGAGATAATGGACAAAATAAGGGATTATCAAAATTTGAGAGGGCAAAATAGGCAATCAAAAGTTTTGATACCCCAATCCTCTTTATAAGTAGTATAGATTTCTAAGAGTGGAACAACAGTTTTGATAATTGTAAGTTGCTTTCTTGTGTGGAGTGTATTGAACCAAGTAATTCATTCTCTTTTTATAAGGAAAAATCGATTAAATTGGCTAAGTTTTGTCCTAATTTTTTTTGAAATAGATTGCATGCAACTTAGCGATCAACTTGAGAACTAATTAAATTTCGTATGATATCTACCGTGATAATAATAATTTTTCTCAAATTGAATGGATTGGTAAACTTGCTAAGAAGTTTTTGACTAGAAGATGGATACTTTATCCACTCTGGAAAATAAATTGACGGTTGGCACTAATCTTGTATATATTGCAATAACAAAAGCATTTTAGGCAATAAAAAATATTAAGAATGACCTTCAAACCTAACGAGAGATGCCTATATGAATGATTATTTGGTGCCTTATATTGAAAAATATATTCTTTGTATCATTAATAGGAAGATGACATGAAACCGCTTCAAGAAATAAATGCAAGAAAAATCCTATTTAAACACTGTATTCTAATATGAAATATGATTTTAAAAATTTTATTGCATAATGATGTTTAAATGCTAATTAGTCACGTAAAAATAATTTATATGTTATCATATTTAATTATTTTATAACCGCTCTGAAATTCCTAGCCTAATAATTCTATTAGAACACCTCATAGAAAGGATATTCATCTATACCATTTACGGATAGTTAGAATATTAGTTTGAGAATTTTAACTTGCTTTCTTGTGTGGAGTGTATTGAACCAAGTAATTCATTCTCTTTTTATAAGGAAAAATCGATTAAATTGGCTAAGTTTTGTCCTAATTTTTTTTGAAATAGATTGCATGCAACTTAGCGATCAACTTGAGAACTAATTAAATTTAGATGCATATATCTACCGTATAATAATAATTTTTCTCAAATTGAATGGATTGGTAAACTTGCTAAGAAGTTTTTGACTAGAAGATGGATACTTTATCCACTCTGGAAAATAAATTGACGGTTGGCACTAATCTTGTATATATTGCAATAACAAAAGCATTTTAGGCAATAAAAAATATTAAGAATGACCTTGAAACCTAACGAGAGATGCCTATATGAATGATTATTTGGTGCCTTATATTGAAAAATATATTCTTTGTATCATTAATAGGAAGATGACATGAAACCGCTTCAAGAAATAAATGCAAGAAAAATCCTATTTAAACACTGTATTCTAATATGAAATATGATTTTAAAAATTTTATTGCATAATGATGTTTAAATGCTAATTAGTCACGTAAAAATAATTTATATGTTATCATATTTAATTATTTTATAACATCTGAAATTCCTAGCCTAATAATTCTATTAGAACACCTCATAGAAAGGATATTCATCTATACCATTTACGGATAGTTAGAATATTAGTTTGAGAATTTTAACTCTTTTATTTATCGTATAAGTGGAGGTTGATCAGGGCCCCAATGCTGTTTAAAGGTAACCACGTCCAAAAGCTTATTTCCCGTCTGCTTAGCCACATCTCCAAGGTCCGACCAAAAAGACTTTTCTTCCGACAATAAACCAGGGTTATTGTAGTTCTCGTTGGGTCCCATGGCAACCAGACCGGCTGTTACAATTGTTTTACCCTCCACAAGCCCCTGGAAAACGTAATAACAAAAGTGAAAATGTTACAAGTGCAAAGGCCAATTGATTTGAAGATGCCATCTTTTCTGCATGCAACAGAAACTAAAAAATATTAGCCTTCTTCCCTTTTGTACCCATAGTAAAGCATGTTTGAAGTTAATAATCTTGATTATTACTCATTAATTGAAGATCAATTTAACTTTCTTTGTAACACTATTAATTGGTTGATTTAACTATCATTAACGCTAGTAATGAATTATTGAAGTGATTTATTATACCAACTAGTTTCAGACCCGTGCATGGCATGGGGCTACTTCAAAGTATCACTGCATAGATCTAATGAAGCGAAGCTAAAATATTTTATATGAAATCTAAGTCAACAAAAAATAGCTCAAAATATGAAATAGTTACGACAAATAAATACGAGTAATAAATCAAAATATGTAGAATTAAAATAAGAAATAAATAAATGGAACAACTGAGATGGATATTTCACTAAGCAGTTAAAGACTCGAAGATACTGAGAACAAAAACAAAATTTCCCATTATGAATAAAATACAAATCAAGAAAAACCATAGAAATTACCATATCAGTTTTTTGTTTATAGGAAATTTCTTTAACCGGTACTATCAGATGAAATTACTGTTAAAAATCAAGCTAATCAAATCCCAAATGAGTTTCCCTAGCTTCTAAACCAAATAACAAAGATTGCTAAACTTAGAAGAACCTAAAGTATTTCACACTGAATTCAATCCAACAATTAAAAAAAGCCCAAAAATAGAAATATTTAAGGCAAATAATTGAATAAATGTGGTTGTAGTTTTCTAACTGACCTCAATTTTGTGCTGAGGCAAGTGGAGTTTTATGTAAATAATAGAGGTCTTTGAGTTTGGAGTCTGTTGTGGCTTTGATTGAGTTGTAAGTATCAGTTTTGTTTATTGAGAAGGGTCGAGTTAGAGTTTGTACTTTCGTGACACACTAGTATTTTAATCTGCACTAAGTACGGTCTTACCGCCATGTTCCAATCTTACCTCCATGTACTGATCTATCATTTACCAAAAATACTCTTCAAAATGCATGGACATACCTTCCTATTCGTGGCACGAGTATACGCATCATACAAAACATAAAAATAATTAGTTTAAGGTGGTTAATAATGTGCATAATTTTCAACCTGGAGACATGCACAACATGTACCGAAATAGTTCATGTTTTGTACTTGTTAAACAAGAAAGTACCCCAAAATCATGACAGTGTTCAAATGGTACAATATTATTGTTATATCATGAGAATTACTAAGTCTAATGAACTCTTGAGAGTCAGCCACATGTCATGATTAACTGGCCGAGTCCTATAAACCTCAAAGCACGGCTCGGGTGTGAGCATCGCCGATCTCTCCTGCAGCCCAAGTCTAAGACGAAAGGCGTCTTCTACTTGGACTCGCTAAAGAATGTCTCGAATAACGAGATGACTTATTAGCTTCATCGTATCATACGTCGTCGCCATCGCATTTAATCCATGGCCAGAGTCATTATGACTTCGTAGTCATTATAACTTCTCAAGCCGAAGTCATAATGACTCCTCAAATGATGTCGATACTTCAGTCATTCTGTCGTTGTCACATTAAACGCAAAGGTGACTCATTCAGCCGATTGTCGATACGTGTAAAATGTGTTCCAATCAAGCCGATTGCACTGACCAAGTCGAATTATCAAAGTGCCCCTACCAACTCTCTATAAATAGGTGGTCATCTCCATGTAGGCAATAAAAATTGCCTTAATCCCTACACAGCAACTCGGAATGAGCAAAAGAGCTTAAGAGCCCATCTAAGTGGAGTCGGGCCCGCCTAAAGGTTAAGTTTACCTGGATGATTGACTTTACCAAATAAGACAGAAATGATGATATCTCTTAAACCAAAAGGAACTGGGTAAGATGACCGGGGCAATTGGCTCCGTCTCATCGAGATGGTCGATTTCCATATATAATTCGTCTAATTCCGACGTACGGTTTGAAAGTTACGACTGTTCTTCGTAGCGAGGCGAGGCTTCGCCAAGCGGCGAGGCTCGACATTCGACGAGGCTCGCCAAGCGGCGAGGCTCGACATTGAGCGAGGCTTCGCCAAGCAGCGAGCTCGACATTCGACGAGGCTCGCCAAGCAGCGAGGCTCGACATTGGCGAGCTTCGCCAAGCGGCGAGCTCGACATTCAGCGAGCTTCGCCAAGCAGCGAGGCTCGACATTCAGCGAGCTTCGCCAAGCAGCGAGGCTCGACATTGAGCGAGGCTCGCCAAGCAGCGAGCTCGACATTGAGCGAGGCTCGCCAAGCAGCGAGCTTCGACATTTAGCTGAGGTTCGCCTATAGCAGTGAACCTCGACGTTCAACCGAGGTTCGCCTATAGCAGTGAACCTCGACACTCAACCGAGGTTCGCCTATAGCAGTGAGTCTCGATACCCCGCCTCGACACTCAACCGAGGTTCGCCTATAGCAGTGAGTCTCGATACCCCGCCTCAACACTCAACCGAGGTTCGCCTATAGCAGTGAACCCCGACACTCAGCCGAGGTTCGCCCGCAGCAGTGAACCTCGACGTTCAAACGAAGCTCGCCCGCGGCATCATTGGTCCGACGAGGCTCGCCGTTCGCCCGTTCTTGCTGGCCCGGCGTTCTTATGCTGACGACAATCAGCATGGCGGCCCGCTCATCGTAGCAAACACGAGGCCATTGTCAGAACGCAGCTGGCGTTGGACTGGCTCTGGCACGATGGGAAGGGTCATTGACCCTCATATGAGAGTGACAATAGGGGTCAGCTACACCCCTCAAGCCCATATAAATAGTTGAAAGCCCAACAAAGAAAGGGCTGGCTGGCTTTTAGAGAGAACTCTTGGAAAATCAAACACTTGCACACAAGAGAGATCAAGCTCCTCTTCAGCAACCTCTAGATCATCCGCAGCTTTGGTCTGATCGTCAACGGGAAGCAATCTCGACGTGAGCATCGAGGGAAGCATCCTATCGCCACCAGAACCCATACAAAAGAGGAGTCAAATCAATCTCCTCTTCCTCTGTAATCGAAGGAATTTGATTGTAAAACATTCATTCAATCAATAAACATTTTTTCGACCCTACAGAAGATGGCGACCACAGTGGGAGTAACCATTCATTCCGATGAACTGGTGGTGGCGCAATCAGACGAAGTTGCAATTGGAACCGAGGTTCGGACCTTGGTCATTGAATTTGATCAGAGTAAGTACGAGGAGTTCCTCTCCTCTAGGGCATCTAGCCCAAGAAGGGCACGCAGTGTCGCCGAAGTCTCGTGATGAGACTTCAGCCCCGTGGCTTTTGTTGAATCCTCTCGAGTGAACCTCGACGGCGACCTCTGTCTCTCAGGGCGAGGCTCCAAAAGCTAGCCAGCAGGCTAAGAGGTGGGTTGTTAAGCAACCCAAGTCAACTTCGGATGTTGTTAGCCAAGTTTTGGCTTCTGGCGAGCCTCGCTCTGCCTATGGGGAGACCGATCCTACTAACGGTTCCCAATCGGGCAGCGCCGGAACAACGTCGTGGCGAGAACCAAGCTTCGCCGATGTGCTCGAGCTTTGGTCTCGTTGGACGGATTCCACTATCGTCCGAAGAAAGCCAGTGAACCTCGTCATCATCAAGAGGTTCATTCGAAACAAGACGAGCGTCGCCCCAGCTGCGAACCTCGTCCACAAGACGAACGTCGCCCCAGCTGCGAACCTCGTCCGCAAGACGAACGTCGCCCCAGCTGCGAACCTCGTCCACAAGACGAACGTCGCCCATGCTGCGAGCCTCGTCCAAGTGGCGAACCTCGCCTACAACGTGGGGTCCCCTCAAGAAGTGACGAGCCTCGTCAAAGTGGCGAACCTCGCCTACAACGTGGGGTCCCCTCAAGAAGTGACGAGCCTCGTCAAAGTGGCGAACCTCGCCTACAACGCGAGGTCCCCTTGAAAAGAGACGAGCCTCGTCTGCTTAGCGAACCTCGCCCGACAGCGTGGCGAGCGTCGCCCGCTGCGAACCTCGTCCACAAGACGAACGTCGCCCGTGCTGCGAGCCTCGTCCAAGTGGCGAACCTCGCCTACAACGTGGGGTCCCCTCAAGAAGTGACAAGCCTCGTCAAAGTGGCGAACCTCGCCTACAACGCGAGGTCCCCTTGAAAAGAGACGAGCCTCGTCTGCTTAGCGAACCTCGCCAGCAACGTGATGAACGTCGCTCTGTTGACGAACCTCGTCATGGCAAGTGTCAGAATGACGAACCTCGTCAACATGAGGTCCATGCTGAGCCAGATGAACTTCGCTCGGATGGCGAACCTCGCCATAAGCTTCGTCGCCAGAGCCAAGGGAAGTGGCAACCTCGCCAGGTTCGCCAAACTCGACTCTGGAAGCCCCTCTCACGCGAGGCTCATTTTTCGGAATCAACTGGGGGTACACCCACTTCCGATCTCCGTGATTATCTCACACGCAAGCGCGATGCCAATCAAATGCAGTCTCATTGCTGCTGTGAGAAGCTCATCTCTGCGATGCGCGCCCAATGTTCGTCAACACATCAGCCTTCGGTCTTTGAGCGGTTATCTGACCCGTCAACTAGACGAAGGCGGTTCCACCGTAAAAGGCAAGCGGCCCGCGAGGGTCACGGAGTGACCATTAACATGGTTGGGAGGAGCGGGAGCAAGACCCCGATAAGCAGTCCTGAATCGTCTGACCCCGAGTACTCCCCAGGTTTACGAGGCGCATTAATCAATAGCCAAGGCGCCTATCGAAGCACCCGTCTTCGCACCAGGGCGGCAATCCCGTTCGATTATAGCCAGTTGGCTGGGGGTCCTTCTGAAGAATTGGAGAACTCTGCCATCGCTACATCTCAGCCTTCAAATACTGATTTCAGTGATCAGGCCAGTGTCCTCATGGCCGAACGAGAAGAAGAGATGACACGAAGAATCGAAGAGCAACAAGCTACTATTCTGGCTCAACAAGAATCTATCAAGCGTTTGGAAATGATGATGGAAAAACTTGTGGGCAAGGAGAAGGTGGACGAAGGAGGATCCAAATCGAAGCAAGAAGGCTACGACAGGGATCATGATGTTCACTCGATGTCATCTGAAGCGGAGTCAAATCCGCATACGAAAGAGCAAGATCATATGTTGCGGGATTTCCAAAGGCAGCTGGATGCTCTCAAACTCCAAGGGCAATCTAAGGAGCTGGGGGTGGCAAGGCCATACCCTATAGAATGGGATGATGTCCCATATCCTCCGAAATTCAAGCCACTTAATTTAGTGCAGTTCGACGGAAAAAGCTCTCCGTCGCAACACATCTATTACTTCCAAGCACAAACCGGGCATATAACGGGTAACGATCCTATCATGACCCGGTTATTCATTAGCACTCTTAAAATTAAGCCTTGAGTGGTTTGAAGGTTAGAGCACGGTTCTATCAGCTCTTGGAAAGATGTGCAGAGGCTTTTTATGGCCCGATTCTTCGATGATGACACTGAGGTGTCTATGGCCACTTTGCTGGTCGAAAAGCAAAAGAAGACGGAGTCTGTCAGCACGTTCGTCAAGCGATTCCGGAATCTGTCGTTGCACTCCCGGGACCAGGCCTCGGAAGCAACATTCATCGGGATGTGCAGAGCCAACCTCTCGATCAACATACTTTCAAAGATGGGTGCGGTTGAAGCACACTCTTGGAGAGAATTGGTGAGGCAGGGCGAGCAAGTTGAGAACATGCTTATGAGGATCGAAGCCGAGGAACCCCAGGATTCTCGTCATAAAAAGGGGGGTAATCAGAACAATTTTATTCCCCAAAAGCAGTCGAAGGGGAAGGAGACTTTGGCCGTGGAGACCCAACCTACTTCGAGACCCTTCAAGCAGAAATCGAATGTTTTTGACAGCCGTCCCCAGAGGAAGTATGACTTTAAGGATGACCAGGTCATACCAATCCTTAAAACTTTACTCAAAATGAACAAGATCACGCTTCCGGAAATGAGGAAGCCGGAGGAAGCTTCAAGGACGGATGATCCAAAATACTGCATGTACCATCGAATGGTACACCATCCGACGGGGTCATGCTACATCCTGAAAGACAAGATCCAAGTCTTGTTAGAAGCAGGTGTTATGACTCTGCGGGAGGATCAGAAGAAGGTGTCTGCAAACATGGTCGCTCTCCAATTTGGCGACTTCGCGGAACTCCAAGTGCAAGATGGGGTAAAGCCGATCCCTCAAGCAGAGGCCAAAGTTGTGAACTTTGATCTCCAGCAGCGGGAAGCACAAGGTATGGTCCCTTATACTACGCCCAAGGGCGAAATTATGTGGGTACACCCCGACTTGTTATCAGATGAACAATGGACCTCTTCAAAGCCTAAAGGGAGGACTTGTAATGCCACCTCCGCTGCACCGGAAAAGGAGCAAATCATCCCGGCCGCACAGCCTGTACCAGCGTTTGCTACCCGAGGTGGGAAAGAGTTCTCAAGGGAGTATCCCGAGGCAGTACCCGATGTACCATCAAGGGTGCCGGTCATTGAGCCCAAAACAAGGGAAATCCGCTACAACAGAGCGCTTAGGAAGGACACGCCTGAGACCTCGAAGGCCCCTTTCCAGTTTGATGTTTTAGCCCAACTCTCCAACATCCCGGCGAGGATCACGTTATTCGAGCTCTTGCGCCTCTCTCAATCTACCAGAGAAGCCTTGCGAGAAGCGTTGGCGGATAACGAAGCGTTCCTCGCTCATTTCCCGGAAAGCTCAGCAGTTTCGCTCAATGTCACCGAGTCTTCAAGGGCCAATACCTTGCATCACCTTCTCCTCGGAGGACATGCAAGTGAAGAACCCGAAGCATGATAGGCCATTATACTTTACCGGTTACATTGGCTCTGTCCGAATCAACCGAGCTCAAGTTGATCCAGGATCCGCATTGAGTATCATCCCATTGAGAATCATACAACATCTTGGGATACCGCTGCATCGTTTGGCGACAACCGGGACTACCATCTACGGCTTCAATGCCGCCAATTCTCGTCCCTTGGGCAAAATCAAACTCAGATGCCAGATAGGAGACTTGAAGACAGATGTCACTTGCTATGTCATCGACGCGGACACATCTTACAATTTTCTCTTGGGTCGACCCTGGATCCACGAAAACTTGATCGTCCCATCTACATTGCATCAATGCATGAAATGCGTGAGCGAAGAGGGGTGGTTAAAACATTGGTCGCGGAAAGGCAACCGTTCAAGGGGGTGGAGAATTATTTCACTGATTCTGTCCACTACCTTGGGGAAGGCCAAACCGGTGAACCACAGATCGAGGACTATGACAGCGGGAATGAAGCTGACATAGAGTCCGAACAAGGAGTTGTGTTCAATGATGTAAAACCCTTTGTAATCGATCTCAATGATCCTGATGACGATATCGTCATTTTCAATGAAGATTATGATTTAGCTTACGACCGGTGTTGAAAGTCATATCGACTTAATGTCGTAAATTCGCCACGGTTGTATCTTTGAACACGCATTTCACATGCCAATTCGGTCGTCGTTCATGATGACCCAAAGGCATAATGACTCTTCACAAGCGGTTTTTGTGGTACCGGCCAGGGATAATGATCAGAAAGACATTATCCTTGGCAAGGTCAGTCAGCCGTTGCAAAGCAAGCTCGAGCAGCCCAAAGCGGAGGAAGAGGAACCCCAATTCTCATATTTCTCGCCAACGGCACGAAATTTGATGAAGAAAATGGGGTATGACTTCCTTCGCAAAGAAGGACTAAACTTCGGGAAAGGCATCAGGGCACCGATCAGATCCGCCTATGTCCCGGAAGGCCAGCCTGATGATTACTATCATAAAACTCGTAAAGGGTTGGGGTATGAATCACCATCGTACTCATGGCATGTCGAGACTGAGAGCGATTCAGAGCACTCATCGTCTGGAACAGTTTCCTGGGATTCCGAAGTCAGTACAGGACATGAATTTCGATCCCTGATGGCCAATATGACTGCAGCCGATCAACTTGAGATTCAAGAGGACGATCAGCTGTCATTATTCGAAGATCCGCTAAGTCAACAGCTCGGGATGCAGTGGGAACATCGTTTTGAACAACGAGAACCGCCCACCGATGACAAAATAGTCCGAGTTGATATGGGGGATGAAGCTAATCCGAAGCCCATATTCATAAGCGATAGTTTGACAGCTGAAGAAAAGGAAAGCCTTATCGCCTTGGTACGGGAATATATCGATGTCTTCGCTTGGAGTTATGAAGATATGCCCGGCTTAGACCCTCAAGTGGCTATGCATTGCCTTAATATCGAACCAGGCGCTAAGCCTGTTAAACAACAGCAACGACGATTTGCCCCTCAGGTCATGAAGGCCATTGAGAAAGAAATCGAGAAGCTGATCAAAGCAGGTTTCATTCGGGAGGTTCAACACCCGTGGGTAGCCAATATAGTACTGTTTTGAAGAAAAGCGGACGAATCCGGCCGTCGTCGACTATCGAGACTTAAATTCAAAGATGTCCGAAAGATGATTTTCCTTTACCAATCACGGATATTATCGCCGATAACACGTGTGGGTTTGAAAGGATGTCTTTATGGATGGCTTTTCGTGGTACAATCAAATCAAAATGCACCCGATGATGAAAAGCACCTGCTTTCGAACACCGTCGAGGAATATCTTGTTATCTGATTATGCCTTTCGGCTTGAAAACGCAGGGCAACATACCGGTGCCATGACCACTATCTTCCAAAACATTTACGGAAGGCGGTAGAATGCTACGTAGACGATTTAGTGGTCAAGAGTCGTCACAAAAGTGATCATTTACACGACTTGAGGACAAGATTTGAGATAATGCGGCACATCACCGAAGATGAACCCAACTAAGTCTTTCCCGGGATGTCTAGTGGCAAATTCCTAGGGTTCGTGGTCACGGCAGGCGGTATCGCCTCGACCGGATAAAGTCAAAGCTATCCAAGAACTTCCACCTCCTAGAAGCCTCGAGAGAGCCGTGGTCTCCAAGGGCGTTTGGCTTACATTCGCAGATTCATTTCCAATTTATCGGAAAATGTCAACCATTCTCAAGCTCATGAAGAAAGGTGTATCGCTCATTTGGGACGAAGATTGCGAAGGCATTGAAGAGATCAAAACATATCTTTCTAATCCCCGTGTTAGTTGCACCTAAATCGGAAAGCCCTTCGATTTACATCCGCTTCTGAGTATCGTTAGCGAGTCTCTTAGCACAGGACGATGACAATGGCCACGAACAGGCGATCTATTACCTCAGTAGGACACTGGCGGGGGCCGAGTATCGATACCCTCCCATTCAGAAGGAATGTTTGGCTTTGGTCTTCGCCATCCAAAAGATGCGACACTATCTAGTGGGACAGACCATACACGTCATCTCCAAAATTGACCCTATCCGGGTATTCATGACCCAGCCTGGCACGTTGAATGGTCGAATGGCTAGATGGGCATTGTTGTTATCTCAGTACGACATTCACTTTAAACCCCATAAGGCGATGAAGGGTCAAGCTGTGTGTGATCTTATGGCTAATCATCCATTGAAAGGGAAAATCGAATTGTATCAAGACATGCCTGATGAACCTTATGAAGCTAATCTGGTCTCCAAGGAACGTATGGCGCTTGTTCTTTGATCGAGCCTCGAGCAACCCCCGATGGCCCGTTGTAGCGGAGTGGGGTAGTATTGATATCTCCACAAAACCACGTGGTACCACGGTAATGGATTATCGAGAACCATGCACCAATAACGTAGCGTAATATAATGCGTTGTTGATTGGTCTCGACATAGCCAAACATTTAGGCGTGAAGCACCTTGAAGCATTTGGGGATTCACAGCTAGTCGTAAAGCAACTGAGAGGAGAATACGGTCGCACGAGGACCTTATCCTCATCATGCAGCACCATTACTTTAGTGACTCCTTTGAAAGCTTTTACATTGATCATGTGCCCCGCTTATGAACACTTATGCAGATCTTGGCGTCTCTTGCAGCTACGCTAGCCCTGCCTGAGAATGCTACTCAGCAAGTTAGTGTGACTAGTCGGCAACTATTTCGGCCAAAATATACTTTACAGGTCCAAGCAGTCGAGGACGAACCTAAGTCACTTGAAGCCCGAGACTGGCGGTTTCCGATCATCGACTATGTCTTGCATGGGATATTGCCCGAAGACATAAAAGAAAGGGAGTCAATTCGTCGGCGAGCGTCAAGATTTTACTACGATTCCCAACTACAGACCTTATATAGAAGGTCATATGATGGGTTACTGCTCCGATGTTTGTCAACTAAGGAAGCAGAGCAAGTCTTGAAAGAAGCTCATGACGGTGTTTGTGGAGCACACCAACCTGGGCCCAAGTTATGGGACCGGCTGCGTAGACTCGGTTATTATTGGCCGACAATGGTGAGGGATGCCGTGGCTTACGCTAAACGATGCCATGCGTGCCAAATACATGCTAATTACCTTCACCAACCTCCGGAACACTTGCATCCTACCGCCACGTCCTGGCCATTTGAAACGTGGGGAATGGACATCGTCGGTCCAATTTCTCCACCTTCTTCAAAAGGACATCGCTTCATCTTGGCGATAGCGAGTATTTCTCAAAGTGGGTGAAGCCGCTCCATTGAGATTGGTCAAGACAAGCGATGTGGTCAAATTTGTTAAACATCATGTCATATACCGGTATGGGTGCCGAGGCGATCGCCCACGATAATGGTCCGCAATTTGTCGGCCATGCCTTCACGCGATTCGCGATAAATTTCGATCCGAATTTAGCATCAACGGCTTACTACCCCGCCGCGAATGGACAGTGAAGCTTTTAATAAGACGATCATCAAAATCCTTACTAAGATGGTCTCTTCAACAAAAGGATTGGAACGACAAAGGCTGGGGCAAAGCACGTGGGCTTACCGCATAACGGTTCGCAGACACCGACAGTACCACCCCATATTCTCTGGTTTATGGTTGTGAAGCCATTTTACCGATAGAGATTCAAATCCCATCGCTTCGAATGGCGTTATCCACCGGAATGACAACCGAGGAAAATCATCGCCGACTTTGAGGAACTTGAAATGCCGGATGAAAAGCGACATGTGCTCAACAAAGATATCGAGCTTTACCGCACCGATTTCTAAAGCATTTGACAAGAAAGTCCGTGTCGCATTTTCAAGGAAGGCGACCTCGCCCTCGCCGTCCGACCAATGATTTTGAACTCCAAAAGAAGGGGAAGTTCGAACCAAAATGGGAAGGGCCATTCAGAGTGGAATCGGTTTACTCGAATGGAGCATACCGCCGACCAATCAAGAAGGCTGACAGAATCATGATGCCTATTAATGGTAAGTTTCTGAAAAAGTACTACCCATAGTCTTCTTTCAAACTCCCACTGAGTTGTCATGTTAACAATCACCTCTGATAACTAATTTCCTCCAAATTCTCTCGCCAATCCTCATCAATAGGATGGCGGGACCCCAAAGCTATCATGTTAACAATCACCTCTGATAGTTCCCTCAAGATTTCCTCCGTCAATCCTCTCAAACAGGATGACGGGACCACTCCCACGGAATCATTTCCTAAATGATTTTGTTCGTAATCACTGTTGTTATACTTTCACGTCACTGAATAACTTGATTGCTTTTTAATTGCGATCGTTATACTTTTATGTCACTGAACGATTCGATCATTTCCAAATAGTGGCCTACCATGCGATGTGCCTCTATTTCAGCCATAGTCGTTATACTCCCATGTCACTGAACGACTCAGCTACCTCCACAGAATCATTCCCTAAATGATTTTGTTCGTAATCACTGTTGTTATACTTTCACGTCACTGAACAACTTGATTGCTTTTTGATTGCGATCGTTATACTTTTATGTCGAGCGATTCGATCATTTCGAATAGTGGCCTACCATGCGATGTGCCACTATTCCGGTTCGCTACCAAGAGAAGACACAACGGGTTCGTTTTAGCCCCAAGAGAAGACACAAAGGGTTCGCTTCGCCCAAGAGAAGACAAAGTCTATACGCTGACCATTCCATCGTAGCCGCTTGTTGTTAAACAACAACTGAATCTATGCCTCTCGGCATAGGGACTTTATCTCGATCCTTATTAGAGATAAGTCTACGCCTAACACACGAGCCGTAGTCTATTCCGTAATAAGGACAAAGTCTACGTATTCAATATCGTAGCGCTAAGAGAGTTAACTCTTTAGCATAACGTTACATGTAGAACGGACTTAGATGATCTACATGCTAGCCCGATTCAAACGGTAATCGGTAAAGGCACATCAAATCCGTTGATAGCTGGGGGTTTGCTAAAATCCCAGAGGCGATCATTAGCTGCAAATGAAGAATTCAAATTTACCGTGTTCGTTAGAAGGTTCCTCGCTCCGTCTGCACGGCGACCATCTTACAAGTCTTAGTATCCAAAGTGTTCCGCACTCCATTCAACCGCATTCAAGTCCGAAAACTTTGAGGGTTTTGTAGGCAATAAAATTGCCTTAATCCCTACACAAAGAACTCCTGAATGAGCAAAAGAGCTTAAGAGCCCATCTAAGTGGAGTCGGGCCCGCCTAAAGGTTAAGTTTACCTGGATGATTGACTTTACCAAATAAGACAGAAATGATGATATCTCTTAAACCAAAAGGAACTGGGTAAGATGACCGGGGCAATTGGCTCCGTCTCATCGAGATGGTCGATTTCCATATATAATTCGTCTAATTCCGACGTACGGTTTGAAAGTTACGACCTGTTCTTCGTAGCAGACGAGGCTCGCCAAGCAGCGAGGCTCGACGTTCAGACGAGGCTCGCCAAGCAGCGAGGCTCGACATTCAGACGAGGCTCGCCACGCAGCGAGGCTCGACATTCAGGTGAGGCTCGCCAGGCAGCGAGGCTCGACATTCAGGCGAGGCTCGCCGAGCAGCGAGGCTCGACATTCAGACGAGGCTCGCCAAGCAGCGAGGCTCGACATTTAACTGAGGTTCGCCTATAGCAGTGAACCTCGACGTTCAACCGAAGTTCGCCTATAGCAGTGAACCTCGACATTCAACCGAGGTTCGCCTATAGCAGTGAGTCTCGATACCCCGCCTCAACACTCAACCGAGGTTCGCCAACAGCGATGAACCTCGACATTCAACCGAGGTTCGCCTATAGCGGTGAACCTCGACATTCAACCGAGGTTCGCCTATAGCGGTGAACCTCGGCGTTCAAACGGCTTCGCCCGCGGCATCATTGGTCCGACGAGGCTCGCCAGCAGCGAGGCTCGACATTTAACCGAGGTTCGCCTATAGCGATGAACCTCGACATTCAACCGAGGTTCGCCTATAGCGATGAACCTCGACATTCAACCGAGGTTCGCCTATAGCGGTGAGTCTCGATACCCGCCTCAACACTCAACCGAGGTTCGCCTATAGCGATGAACCTCGACATTCAACCGAGGTTCGCCTATAGCGATGAACCTCGACATTCAACCGAGGTTCGCCTATAGCGGTGAGTCTCGATACCCGCCTCAACACTCAACCGAGGTTCGCCTATAGCGGTGAGTCTCGATACCCGCCTCAACACTCAACCGAGGTTCGCCTATAGCGATGAACCTCGACATTCAACCGAGGTTCGCCTATAGCGATGAACCTCGACATTCAACCGAGGTTCGCCTATAGCGATGAACCTCGACATTCAACCGAGGTTCGCCTATAGCGGTGAGTCTCGATACCCGCCTCAACACTCAACCGAGGTTCGCCTATAGCGATGAACCTCGACATTCAACCGAGGTTCGCCTATAGCGATGAACCTCGACATTCAACCGAGGTTCGCCTATAGCGATGAACCTCGACATTCAACCGAGGTTCGCCTATAGCGATGAACCTCGACATTCAACCGAGGTTCGCCTATAGCGATGAACCTCGACATTCAACCGAGGTTCGCCTATAGCGATGAACCTCGACATTCAACCGAGGTTCGCCTATAGCGATGAACCTCGACATTCAACCGAGGTTCGCCTATAGCGATGAACCTCGACATTCAACCGAGGTTCGCCTATAGCGGTGAGTCTCGATACCCGCCTCAACACTCAACCGAGGTTCGCCTATAGCGATGAACCTCGACATTCAACCGAGGTTCGCCTATAGCGATGAACCTCGACATTCAACCGAGGTTCGCCTATAGCGGTGAGTCTCGATACCCGCCTCAACACTCAACCGAGGTTCGCCTATAGCGATGAACCTCGACATTCAACCGAGGTTCGCCTATAGCGATGAACCTCGACATTCAACCGAGGTTCGCCTATAGCGATGAACCTCGACATTCAACCGAGGTTCGCCTATAGCGATGAACCTCGACATTCAACCGAGGTTCGCCTATAGCGATGAACCTCGACATTCAACCGAGGTTCGCCTATAGCGATGAACCTCGACATTCAACCGAGGTTCGCCTATAGCGATGAACCTCGACATTCAACCGAGGTTCGCCTATAGCGATGAACCTCGACATTCAACCGAGGTTCGCCTATAGCGATGAACCTCGACATTCAACCGAGGTTCGCCTATAGCGATGAACCTCGACATTCAACCGAGGTTCGCCTATAGCGGTGAGTCTCGATACCCGCCTCAACACTCAACCGAGGTTCGCCTATAGCGATGAACCTCGACATTCAACCGAGGTTCGCCTATAGCGATGAACCTCGACATTCAACCGAGGTTCGCCTATAGCGATGAACCTCGACATTCAACCGAGGTTCGCCTATAGCGATGAACCTCGACATTCAACCGAGGTTCGCCTATAGCGATGAACCTCGACATTCAACCGAGGTTCGCCTATAGCGGTGAGTCTCGATACCCGCCTCAACACTCAACCGAGGTTCGCCTATAGCGATGAACCTCGACATTCAACCGAGGTTCGCCTATAGCGATGAACCTCGACATTCAACCGAGGTTCGCCTATAGCGATGAACCTCGACATTCAACCGAGGTTCGCCTATAGCGATGAACCTCGACATTCAACCGAGGTTCGCCTATAGCGGTGAGTCTCGATACCCGCCTCAACACTCAACCGAGGTTCGCCTATAGCGGTGAGTCTCGATACCCGCCTCAACACTCAACCGAGGTTCGCCTATAGCGGTGAGTCTCGATACCCGCCTCAACACTCAACCGAGGTTCGCCTATAGCGATGAACCTCGACATTCAACCGAGGTTCGCCTATAGCGGTGAGTCTCGATACCCGCCTCAACACTCAACCGAGGTTCGCCTATAGCGATGAACCTCGACATTCAACCGAGGTTCGCCTATAGCGATGAACCTCGACATTCAACCGAGGTTCGCCTATAGCGATGAACCTCGACATTCAACCGAGGTTCGCCTATAGCGATGAACCTCGACATTCAACCGAGGTTCGCCTATAGCGATGAACCTCGACATTCAACCGAGGTTCGCCTATAGCGGTGAGTCTCGATACCCGCCTCAACACTCAACCGAGGTTCGCCTATAGCGATGAACCTCGACATTCAACCGAGGTTCGCCTATAGCGATGAACCTCGACATTCAACCGAGGTTCGCCTATAGCGGTGAGTCTCGATACCCGCCTCAACACTCAACCGAGGTTCGCCTATAGCGATGAACCTCGACATTCAACCGAGGTTCGCCTATAGCGATGAACCTCGACATTCAACCGAGGTTCGCCTATAGCGATGAACCTCGACATTCAACCGAGGTTCGCCTATAGCGATGAACCTCGACATTCAACCGAGGTTCGCCTATAGCGATGAACCTCGACATTCAACCGAGGTTCGCCTATAGCGGTGAGTCTCGATACCCGCCTCAACACTCAACCGAGGTTCGCCTATAGCGATGAACCTCGACATTCAACCGAGGTTCGCCTATAGCGATGAACCTCGACATTCAACCGAGGTTCGCCTATAGCGATGAACCTCGACATTCAACCGAGGTTCGCCTATAGCGATGAACCTCGACATTCAACCGAGGTTCGCCTATAGCGATGAACCTCGACATTCAACCGAGGTTCGCCTATAGCGGTGAGTCTCGATACCCGCCTCAACACTCAACCGAGGTTCGCCTATAGCGATGAACCTCGACATTCAACCGAGGTTCGCCTATAGCGATGAACAACTATCATTACTTATGTACATATTTTTGCAAGTACAAAGATCTTAAAATCAAGTTGTATATAAAACTTTCACAAATATTTAACCAAATGGAGAATAATGAGTATGACAACTGAGAGTCATGGTAGTATTTATTGCTATAATTAAAGCTGTACACATTGGGTGCAAAGCTTGAAAGCTAAAAGGTTTAAAAATATATAAATAGTTTTAGTATTTTGAACATTAGAAATAATAATTTCTATATCAACTGCTGCAAGATTTGAATCATAGTGGTCTCTTGTTAGCAACTCAAAACTATGAAAGATTGTCACATAATAAATGCACACGCTATAATAATAACACCACACTGTTTGTTGCAAAGAAAATTATTCTTTGGTAATAACACGGATGCAATAATAGTTCTATCGTTTATTTTCAATTACAATTAAAAAATTTTATTTTTTTAAAAACTAACTTATGATCAAATTAAGACATTTTCAAATAATATCTTACGCAAATATCTCATGATGTTCATATATTCTTCTTATTTAATCTATTTTCTTCTACATTCATCATCATTTTTCATTCATTTTCTATTTTTCTGTGCATATTTGTTAGAATAATATACTATTAACATGCATATATGTTTTGATAAATAAAGTTTATTTGAAAAATAAAAAACTTGAAACAAATTCATCAATATCAAAACTAAATTGAAAATGAGTTACATTGTTATAATGAAATCATGTAGATAAATGAAACATGAATGCTCATTAAAACTAAGCACATTATCTCATTGAAATCCACACTTTTCAAACTCAAATTTAAAAGAACTTTTAATTAATTAAAAATTAAATTAAAATATTAAAATAATAAACCTAAAATTTCTTCTTCACGAATTCTTTGGTAAATCAAATTTTCTGTACTCTTTTCATCATTTTTCCATTTGTAATAAAATAAAGAATTAGTACAAAGTAAAATAATTATTTTTCATTAGTACTTAAAATTTAAATTAGAATACTAAAAGAATGAGCTTAAAATTTATTCTCGCATTCTTTAGCCTGGATTCTATCTTTACTCTTTTCATTATTTTTGAGTTGTAACAAAGTAAAAATTAGAAAAATAATCAATAAGAGCTAAAAGAATGAAGATAAAAAATTTCTTGTCATGTCTTTTATAGTCTCAATCATCATTCTCTACTTTTCTTTGTCAATTTTACACCTGCAAAAATGATAAAATAAAAAATGAAACAATAATATGAAAATGGGGAAACAATAGGTGAAAATAAAAAAATATGAAAACGAGTTTTACCTTGTTTGTTTGAATACTAATTCAAACATTCAAATTTCAAATTTTAAAATTCTTAAGCTCAATTATTATGAAGTTAATAATAATGATAAATATAACTAAGAGTTATGAAACTAAAAATAATATATTCTAACATTGTTTTATAGCCTCAATCATGTTTCTCTACTTTGTCGTTATTTTTCAACTATAAAAAATAAAATAATTAGAAAAAGTAAAATTAAAAATAAAATAATTCATTGTTAATGAAAACACAAATTAAAATGCTGAAATAATGAATCGAAAAATTTATTCTTATATTTTTGACACCCTCAATCATCATTCTCTAAACTTTTGCTCATTTTTTGTCAATAATAAAAAGGAGTAAATGAGAGAGATTCTCAATCCTAATACAAAAGAAAAACCTCATTGGTAATTAAAAATTAAATTATTGTTATTTGAATAATGGATCTGAAATATTTCTTATCACGTTCTTTAATAGTCTCAATTATCTTTCTCTACTTTCTTTGTTATTCTGTCATCTACAACCAAACAAAGAATTAGATAGAATAAAGTTGGAAAATATCCTCATTCCTAAAAAATTATTTTCTTTTAAAATTTAGATCAATTGAGATCTAAATAACAAAAAGAACTTAGAATTGAAATAGGAGATCAATTATTACTTTTCAAGATTATAACTTTGGACTATAGATAATCTGATACCCAATTAAGAAAATAATATAAATGTTATAATATAAAATACAAAATTATAATGAAAATAGAAATTAATGCAAATAAATAAAAATAAAATTGATACATGTTAAGAACAATCAAATTGCCGAGTAAATTAAAATTAATGCAATCAAGATCTAAAAATAAAAAGAACTAAGAACAACAAAGATGGAAGATCGATTGTTACATTTTCAAGATTATAACTTTTGGACCATACACAATCTGATATTCAATTAAAAGAATAATGCAAATTAATTAAAATGCAAATATATTATCAATAAAAATTTAACTTAAACAATAACAAATAAAAGAATTGATATATAATAAGAACAATCAAATTGATGAATAAATTAAAATTGATACAATTGACATATATATAACAAGAAAACTAAGAGCAATTGAGATAAAAGATCGATTATTATCTTCTAAATATCGCAACTTTAAGACTATACATAATCTGATATCCAATAAAAATAACACAAATGTTATAATAATTAAAATGGTAGACCTATGATCAAAATAAAAATAATGTAAATAATAACAAATATGAAATAAAAATAAAATTGATGCATATGATCATTCAAAAGAAAAGAGAAGAGCATCGAATATTCAAGTTGAAAGCATCTTCAATCCTGAAGAATAATCAAGAACAAAGAATTATTAAGAGAATATAGGACCGAATTGAAGCAATTTTTTATGAAAAGAGAAACTAAATAATGTGAGAATATTAAAAGATTATAGATATGGTTAGTTTTTATTCAGATGATTTCAAATTCCTTAATTATAGGTTATTCAAATTCAAATCTCAAAATTTGTTACTATATTTAACTAACATCTTGATTGATTAAATTTTATTATTTATTGTCATTATTTAGGCTGATTTGATATTCTAAAATTGTAGGGAGAATTAAAATTAAAAATCAATATAATTTTTCTACATATATATTAATGAGTATTAAATTAGCCTAATTTATATTAATAAATATTAAATTAGTCTAATTTATATTAATAAATATTAAATTAGCTTAATTTAAAACTTTATAGATAAGGTTGCCACATGTCATATTTTTATGTATGTACATTTCGGCGAGCGATTAGAGGAAGATGACACATGTCACTTTTATTTGTGAAAGAGGAATCTTACATGGCATCTTCTAGTGTGTTTGAGGTCATTTGGTTTTGTTTTAAAGTATATATTAGATTTATATTAATAAATATTAAATTAGCTTAATTTAAAACTTTATAGATAAGGTTGCCACATGTCATATTTTGATGTATGTACATTTCGGCGAGCGATTAGATGAAGATGACACATGTCACTTTTATTTGTGAAAGAGGAATCTTGCATGGCATCTTCTAGTGTGTTTGAGGTCATTTGGTTTTGTTTTAAAGTATATATTAGATTGATATGAATAAAGCTTACAGTTCATAACCGAAAAAAAAAAGTTCCGAATAAATGAAGCAGCCCACTTCCATTTAGCATTCACTATAATGCAATTAAGAACCAACAAAGTAAACTTACTGACGGGAAAGATACATGCAAAAATTTCTGATTAAATTGTAGGACACTTCAAGTAGTCACATTTGCTTCTTCTTCTATTATTAATAATAGAAAAATTACATTATGGAATATTTAAAAAATCAACAAAACAGTAATTTGTTAGACTAAAAGTGGAAGCAATAATGCTGTATAAAATAGAGTATTTTTATTTTAGCCTAATAAATCTTTCATATTTTAAGATTAGTCTCTTTAAATCACCGAAATTCCTATTAAGTCTCTCAATTCTTAAATTATTTTGAATTTAGACTTTAAAATTATAAAACTAGTAGGTACCCTCTAGTTCCATAAGTTGTTTCAAATGAATCCCACTAATTGCTACCTCCACTCTTGATTAGAGGGACTAATTTCAAATAATAACTTAATAATTGGGATCATAATTTTGTTTAGTAACTAAATTCAAGAAAATAGCATATATACAACTCGGGGTTTAAATCCGCTCATAGCATCTTAGATTTTATTTTTTCTTCTGCTTACTCAGTTTGAAACTTCACAAAACAGATATATTCAATACTATTACAGTAGAAAAATAACTTATGGAAGACAATGAGACAGTCATTATAATTGCTCACAAAAATTAACTGATACTATGAATAGTTTGTTTTTCTATTTCCTTCATCCCTCTACAATCAAACATAGTAAACCAACAGTTTATTGTCACGTTGTTATGAGTTTCTTAAGCAAAGAATTATTCTACAAGCCTGTAAAGCCATCATTTACATCTGTACTCTATATAGAACCTAAAAGCTTAAATTTATCTTAAAAGAAATTCTCAATCAAAGATTTGAGGCATCGATTCAACTTTCCTTGATACTTCTTCACCATCTTTGTGATGAACAGGTCAATCATGTATCAAGCTGAAGAAGCTCCCAATCTTTCCTGAAAAGATAACCAAGAACTTGAATAACTAAATAGTGTAGATAATAGAAATGTCTATTAAATTAGTATAATCAAATTATTCAATAGAACCTTATTTTTCTGAATAGCTCGTATAGTAAAACTATATATTAGACAAAGCATATTAATGAAACCAAATATGTTTAGAAGCATAAAATCTCAAATACGTTTAGAAGTGATTTAAGAATCTACCCAAGGTATATCTCTGTATGTGATTAATTGTAGGAAAAACTAAAAGAATGACATCTAAGAGCAAACGTACAGAGCTAATATACACAATAAATCACTATGACTATGTAAAGCTTAATTGTTAATTGGTAATAAAATAATAATAAATACTTTAGGATGTTGCCCAAAATAAGATTAGTAGCTTCTATAGCTTTATTTAGACTTGCAATTGACATTTAAGATCATATTATGTCAACAAAATTAAAGATCATAAGCTATAATGCAGAATGAATTAGAGACTTTAATAACTCAATTACTAACAGAAAAAAAAAAGTATCCCTTAAAATATAAAGATTCAAAAAAAAAACTAAAATTTGATGTTACCTATTGTGGAGAAAGGGGAGAAACCTTGATGAGAACGAAAGTTCATAATGCCCTCTATAACCATGCGACAACCCATATTAAATGACATCAAATCAAAGGTACAACCAAAGCAACATTGCATAAAAAAGATAGAACACAAGTTTACATACTATTAAAAAAAGATAGAACATAAATTTACATACATTAAAAGATTTTAATAGTTTGCACTAAATATTTAGCAAAAGATATTCTTGGAAGGTAATTATATCATATCATATCATATCATACATCTTTTAAAAGAGGGGTATGGCTAAAACTTTCTAGGGACAATTTTACCCCTAAACCTTATTTATATTTTATATTCTAAACCTAATTAAATTAAATTAAATTAATAAAATTAAGTGCTCATTATTTTGTAGCCTTCGCCGATTCATCTCCATATCTCCTCTTTCGTTAAAGTAACATAATATCTTCGCCAAAAATCCAAAATCTCTTTCTCTTCTCCTTCAATGCTCAATCTCCTTACCTCTTCATCTAAAAAAATTCAAAGATGATTCCCCTCACGATCTCCACTCGAAATTGACTCTAAAGAGCTCCTACTCTCAAATCCCAACAACACCTCAAGGATTTCTTCAATAGTACATTGATCTGTATCAAGCCCAATCCTTTGCCTAATTCCTCCTCTGCGTTGCTCCCATCCATTTTCTTCTTCCGCTCCGGTTTAATAGTAAGTTTTAAATTTTCTTTATTTTTTGGGAGATGAAAGACATGTGAGATTTTATGGTCTCTCAGTTTCCCAATTCAGTATTATATGTAGATACAGCAAGACACCAAGATATTTTAGAACCCACCAAAATTTCTTGTGTACTATAGATTTTTGTTGGGATAATATAATTTGCAAACAACTAGACTAGATATAATTTATATATAATTAATTAATTCATACGTACATGTCATGTATAGTTATTTAATTTTTTCACACTGTATTAAATATTATTCTGTGTTTATATGTATATGGACAATGAACTTACATGTCCTATTATACTAGAAATATTTTTGTATAATTGATTTTTTGGAAATTCTGAATCTTTTTTAGAAATTATTAATCTTTTTTTGGGAACTTTTTCAGCTTTGAATTTACTATCTGTAATTTTGGTTGTTACTGGATTGAGGCTTGGACTGTAAAAGAGGATGCAGCTTGTGAGGATTCAGTCTAGCCCGTCCTTGTGGACGTGTTGAGTAGTTTGGTTAGTGCCGAGATGGTGATTCGTATAGGCATAAGTCAAGCTGAGACTATAAATTTGGTAAGTATATTTTAATATGTTTTGACTCTGTCTTTCTTTTGTGTATGGGTTTCATGTAATCATGGCTAAACCTATAAAAATACATATAGTGCTTTCATCTTTTTGTTGGGGATAAAAGCTACTTTGTATCTAAACAGTTGGGAATGATAGTACGGCTATAGGCTGGGATCTTTTAGGCCGGGATCTTTTAGGCCCCATACTTTTTTTCTAAAAGAAGTCTACTTGAATATGTACTGTATCGATTAATTTAATGGACTATATTTAGTGCATGAATCTGCCTATGGTTTTACTTTTTTATAAAAGAATAGTATTTGTTGATTATATACAAGTTTTTTATAGTGTCAAGTAGTTTACTTGAGAAGGTAGTACCACAATTTAGTATTAAAGCAATGACAAAGTTTGGTTAAGTGCATGAAAAAGTTGTCTCAATATTCCCAATTTACTTGTTTGCTGTGAAGTGGCAATTTAATAAAAGAAGTCTTAGAATAAGCTCATTTTGGCACTAGAAATTTCAATAATGTATGATTAATAGTTTATGAGTCTAAGTGAATGGATCGCCTAGCAGGTTTTGTATGTTTGCAAAAGATAACAATATAAGAAAATTTTAGAATCTTAATGAGTTTTTTTTCAAATGCGATATTTTCATTTGTTCTCTGATTCGTGGGCAATGCTTACTTATATTTGGTCGATCAACTGAAAAGGTAGAATATATAATATATTATGATTTTATTTATTTTCTTAAAGTACAGACCCTTGTATAAGCGAATTTACCTATATTTAGTTTCATCACTTGTAATTATTTATTTTATCAACAATTTTTCTTTTATTGTTTGTTACTTTATCTTTATGGTTCTTTTACATTTTTCATTCATGCATATTTTTGAGTGCATATGGGTAATTATAAACTGTTACGATTTTTCATTTATGTTTTTTAATTATTGGAAGAACATGATATTTAGATCTGTAGTTGCACGCAGGATGTTAAAAATACTCTCTAGGGTTGTTTACAAGTTGATCTTACCATTTATAAAAACATGAATATCAAGAACCGTATCTTGGCACATAGGCATTTAAACCACAGAGAAATCCATTCACAGAAGTAGTTATAAATGAAAAAGAAATTCTACTATAAGTGTGTCCAAAAATATTTTTATAAATAATTATGGTTTTGGTAAAAATTAATTGTAAGTTTAAATCTATGATTTTAATAACAAAATTATTAAAAGAAAGAGTAATTTTCTAAAATTTTTAGAATAGGAAAAAATCCAGAAATGTTACTTTTAAGTCCACAAAATAAAGAACATAAACACAAAAATTTGTTTTGAAGCCAAAATGTAGAGTTGAATAAAACATATAAAATTTGTTTTGAAGCCAAAATGTAGAGTTTAATAAAACACACATTTTTAGATTTAGTATTTAAACCCTATTTCCGTCAATATTCTTTTCAGTTAGAAAATCCTTAAAATGGTATAAATTAATACTTTTTCAAATGATTAGGAAGTTAATAGGACTAACTATTCATTTTATTGAATTACAAAATTTATGTATGTTGTATAATTATAGGATTGGTTGATGATTAACCTACTGGGAGTACATTTCTCCAAATAATTCAGAGATATTATTAAAATGAGTAAATTTCATCTTGTTACTTATTATAAATATTTAATATAAGTGTATCAATTATATGTAATGCCAATATTGGATCAATTAAGTTGATGATAATAGAATATCCATTCATCTAACTACAAATTCTACACATTTTGGCCTCAAAATACTCTTGATTGGAGGATTTAATGTGAAAAACTTATAAGAATAGGGGATCAGCTAGCGATTCTAATGATTTGAATGCTATAAGTAGTGATAGGCTGACCTAGTTCAGTTGCACTGTCCCAATTTCTTTTTTTCTTTTTTTTGAAGTACTGAATAGGGCGAGATGCCCTATTTAAGAATTTCATTAAGAAATCATCATAAGCCCAACAAGATAACAGATTGAAGCTCTACGTAGTAGTTATCAAACAGAATAAACATGAAGAAGGAGAGGACCATATCCGTCACTTCTCACAAGTTAATTGCCTAATAACCAAAACATGGAGCCCAAAATGCAGTAGAGGGAATACAAAAAATAGAAGATTAGAGTTGTTACCTGTTATCAAAGATTACGATCTAGTTAGAATTAGCTATACAAGAAAACTTATGAAAGAATTACAATGGAGAAAAGATGAACATATATATAAACGACGACAACTTTATAATTGCAAAGAAGATGAAGCTCGAGGCCAGTGGAACACTGTCTCCTTAAAGCAGATTCACCCCCTTTGGAGTGCTCGAAAACTAGCTCGGACGTCTGCCTCCCAGGATACAACGAGCTAGCAAGGCAGCCAGCACCTGCTCCTTGCTGTGCGAACCGAACACGAAGAGGAGAACCGGAGACGTTGATGCGGAGGAAGATAGCCAAAGAGCGAAGGGGAGAGAGATTGCTTCTGGTGTATCTGAAGCTTGAAGGACTGCGGTATTTATAGCGTGGTGAAGAACGGCCTCGGAGAAAACTTGAAAGTACATCAAATGGATGTAAAAACGGCTTTCTTAAATGGGGATTTAGATGAACAAATCTACATGGAACAGCCCGAGGGCTTCATGGTTCCAGGAAAAGAAAAGAAAGTCTGTAAATTAGTGAAGTCCTTGTATGGTCTAAAACAAGCCCCAAAGAAGTGGCATGAAAAGTTTGACCATACAATGATTGTGAATGGATACAAAATCAATGAGTGTGATAAGTGTGTATACACTAAAGAAACCGAGAAAGGCCATGTCATTTTGTGCCTTTATGTGGATGACATACTCATTGTTGGTAGTAATGACAAAATTGTCAAATCTACCAAAGACATGTTAAACTCAAAATTTAACATGAAAGATATGAGACCTGCTGATGTGATTTTAGGAATTAAGGTCACTAGAACAGTAGAGAGTATCACTTTGAGTCAATCTCATTATGTGGACAAGATCCTTGAAAGATTCAATAAGGATGACTCTGGAATTGCTAGAACTCCATTAGACACTAGTCTCCATCTAGCGAAGAATAGAGGAGATAGAATTTCTCAAGTGGAATACTCGAGAATTATTGAAAGTTTAATGTACTTAATGAGTTGTACTAGACCTGATATCGCATTTACGGTTAGTAAACTCGTGATTCTGATGTCGAGTGTTGTTCATTGGAAAGCAATCGTGAGGGTATTACGGTACCTACGATATACTGGGAGTTACGCACTTCATTATGCCAGATATCCAGCAGTTATAGAAGGGTATAGTGATGCAAACTGGATATCTGATATGCAAGACACAAAGTCCACTAGTGGATATGTGTTTACACTGGCTGGTGCTGCTATATCCTGAAAGTCCTCAAAACAAACTGTTATAGCCAGGTCCACAATGGAATCAGAATTCATTGCTTTGGACAAGCGTGGAGAAGAGGCTGAATGGCTGCGTCAATTTCTAGAGGACATTCCAAAATGGGAGAAACCTGTGGCACCAATATGCATTCATTGTGATAGTCAATCAGCAATTGGGCGAGCACAGAGTGCTATGTATAATGGTAAGTCTAGACATATACGTCGTAGACACAATACCATTAGACAACTACTCTCAACTGGAGTTATCACTATAGACTATGTGAGGTCACGGGATAACATAGCGGATCCGCTAACCAAAGGGTTAAACAGAGAATTAGTTGAGAAGATGGCAAAAGGAATGGGCTTAAAGCCAATGAAGGAATAAAGTTCTTATAAAGGAAAACCATACCTATTTGACTGGAGATCTCAAGATTTAGGTTCAAATGGACAACCTAGTTATGAGAACTTAATGTAGTCACTATAGACCCATTCCTATAAAAGTGACATTGAACGATCCAGGGTAGCAATATGTTGCTTTAATGATTTTACTTAAGAATTAAGTAAATCACCTATGCAAGAGTGAAGTGGGGCCGCTTAAACAAGAGAATTGTGGGGCTTAATTCTCTTGAAACTCTCGCAGAACCAGGTTGATGTCCATGGCTAAACCGGACATAATCATGAGAACCAAATATTAAGATAATGATTCCTGTGTGAAATATATGGTTCATTTACAAGGAAAAGCAGGACAGTTCAAGGATATTATGTCTACTGGATAGCTAGTAAAGTAAGTATATTTCACGAGGGAAGGTTCAAAGGGTAACACCTACCTATCCTATACAGGAATCATGGGAGAACTTTCTAGTCGAGTCAAATCAAATAATTTCTTTTTTCCATTCATGTGGGGGATTGTTGGAAAAATAGCATTTGGTGAATGGGAAAAAATAATTCCCAAAGGGGCCAAAAACAAGTGGGAAGTTAGTCCCACATTGGGTAGAGCAAAGAATGAGGATGGGTTTATAAGTGAAAGCCCAACAATAGGAGGTAAGCTCTTATTGGGGACATTGTACTGCTACCGCGTGGGGTGCAAATCCCAGATCCGAACTAGCTCGAACTTCGTGTGCGGTAGCGACCTGCGGACACGAATGTCGCACCAAATCTCAGGGGCTTAGAACAAGCTACCTTTTGCCTACAAAGATAATTTTTTGGTCTTGGCGCAATCGGGTCGGGTTCGGGTTCAGCTTCGCGAGTAGGGCGGTTATAGATTTGGCGACCACGCTAATTGTGGGGCGGTTACAGATTTTTATATTCATTATCGCGTGGAAGTGATTCTGATTTCCCAGCGTCGGTATCACGTTACCTCTCCATCTCCGCCGAAATTTCCTCCGAGGCCGTTCTTCACCACGCTATAAATACCGCAGTCCTTCAAGCTTCAGATACACCAGAAGCAATCTCTCTCCCCTTCGCTCTTTGGCTATCTTCCTCCGCATCAACTTCTCCGGTTCTCCTCTTCGTGTTCGGTTCGCGCAAAGAAGGCGAGTCTTGTTTGCCGCGAGCTTCGTTGTATCTGGGAGGCGACGTCCGAGCTAGTTTTCGAAAGCACCAAGGGGCGACCGCTTTAAGGAGACAGTGTTCCACTGGCCTCGAGCTTCATCTTCTTTGCAATTATAAAGTTGTCGTCGTTTATATATATGTTCATCTTTTCTCCATTGTAATTCTTTCATAAGTTTTCTTGTATAGCCAATTCTAACTAGATCGTAATCTTTGATAACATTACCCACAGCCCAGAATACGTAAGTCAAAGCAAAATAAAACAACCGAACAAAATAAACAGACTGTATCATCACATAGTTCAGCTGAGCAGAAAAGAAAACTAGAAATTGCCTCCTATACCTTTAGTTTCATCACTGCTTGAGATAAGTTGAAGCAGGCCTCTACTTTGAATCATACCCTTGAGATTTTTGGCTTTTTTCTTTTGTGAATTGCCTGTCCAGAAAGTCACAAAATAGGCAATATTAGATGCCACTGCTTCTGCCGAAATCTTGACTCCATTAAAAATCAAATTATTTCTGGTTCTCCACAGGCACCAACAGAAAGTAGGATAGGTGATCTCCCATATAAATTGTAGCTTTTTATCGACAAAGAAAGAGTCCCTGCAAAAGATGGACTGATCCACTGAACCTTGAAAACTGATTAAGAATGCACCAAATGGACTTGGCGTAAGAACATTGAAGAAACAGGTGATCTACTGATTCTATTTCAGATTCGCAGAAAGAACAAAGGGTGCCCATCCTTTTTTGATCAAGTTGCTCTTTGTTTAAAGTCTATCTTTAGAGAGAATCCATAGAAAGACTTTAACCTTATTAGGGACAATAGAATTCCAGATGAATCTCTAGTTGTTATTTGTGACACCACCGTTGTTGAGAAAGTCATACATGGACTTAAGAGTATAGACACCGTGAAGAGCTAAAAGGCCATCAAATCTCATCCTTAACAAATGAAGGAGAAGGAGCAAAAGATGAGAGGAAATTCTTTAAGCTAGCTACTTGTGATCTCTCCTCAATAGTAAGACCTCTACGTAAGTGTGGATGTCAAACCCAACTGTTACTGCAAAAAAAACTTGGGATTCCACTGAAACACTATGGGAGAAAGCCAATCTAGCTTTTGGGAAAATGCTAGCTAGAGAATTAGATCCAGTCCACTTGTCTTCCCAAAATCTGATACTGAAACTATTACCTAATTTCCATGTGAGCATACCAATAAGACCATGAACCACAGAACATAAGTCTTGCCAAAATCTAGATGCAGATCTGGGAGGTGATGTGCTTATAAGAGGACCGTTAGGAGAAGAATAGAGAGATTGGAGGATATTTCCCACAAGATTATCATTTTTAAGGTATTTCCAGTACCATTTAGATAGGAGAGCAAGTTGAAATTTTGAAGCTGGACTACTCGCAGACCCCCTTCATGTTTAGATTTGCACTGTCCCAAATATAAAAGGGAAAAAATGAAAAGAAAAAAAAACATTGGGTTGGGTTTACTAACCCGCCTCAACATGGTTGGGTCGAGTCAGTGGGTCGGACTGTGTTATGCTCCTAGCCTGGGTATATTGGGGTTTTAGCCCGATTTGGCCTCAAGGCCAACCCGGATCAACCTGATCCGGATCAGCCTGAACTGATGGGCGTGGGCCCAAGTTGGCCCAACCCGTCCCAGTCACCACCCCTCAGACCAATGCAAACGCAACTATCTCATATCAATTCTGATCATCCAAGTTTTTGAGTTTATAGATCTTCAAAATAGTATTCAAATAATCTGAATTTTTAGCTAGGTCTATATTTCTTTTGCTTATGGATAAGTTTATTTATGGAAATATTTATCAAAAGTGACTTGTTGAAAAGAAATTTTATACATTTAAGACGTTTGTCACTTTTAAACTTATAAATGCTCATTTAAATTGTTATATTTTACATAAACTTACTAGAAGTACTCAGAATAACAATATGTGGGGAAGATAATATCTATTATGTATAACCGTCGAAGAAAATAGTGATCAGAATAACTTGATCTAATTAACTAATTGTCAAATATTTTGTAGTAAAATAAGACAAGATACATTTCCACTCCCACAAATAAACAAAAAACTAATTCTTTTTTATTTTCTTACCACCATTCAATAAACTCCGCGGGAGCCGCCTAACAGTGAGGTGAGGTGAGACTCGTTCACCAAAATACTATTTGCATTCTGGTACCCAAAAGTTTACACCCATTCTAACTAATACCCAAAGTTTTCTCCCGACATTTGATATCCCAAACCTTACACTTTTTTGTTAACTTTGACATCCCAAATTTTGTTATGACACTTTGATACCCCAAAGTTTGTATCTTTTTTAACTTTGATACCCCAAAATTTTATTTTTGACACTTTGATAACCCAAAGTTAGGGTATCGAAGTTAATCAATGAGTAAAGTTTGGGACATCAAAGTAATAAAGTATAAACTTTAGGGTATCAAAGTGTCAGAAAAAATTAGAGATATTAAAATAAGAAAAGATGTAAATTTTGATGTATCAAAGCGTCAAATAAAAAAAATTTGGGTACCAAAATTAAAAAGATGTAAACTTTAGAGGTCTAAAGCGCAAATAACTCTTTCTCCTGCATGCAACAAACTTATAAACCTGCTCTCCTTCTCCTTCTTGCACATTCATTCGATTTGAGTCTCTCTTTATCTCTCTCCTCTTTCTCTCTCTAGAAAATCAGAAAGTGCTCTACTTTCCTATAGCAATCCAATGGCGGACTCATCTGAGGGCCCTGGAGCTGCGACTTTCCTCACGCAGACCAACGCCCTTCTTCGAAAAAACATCACCTTTCAAGTTCGTATATATTCTCTAATTTCAATCAAAGTTTGAAGTTTTATTTTTCTTAATGCATGCATGCATGGATTTGTTTACTTTGTGACATCAATTTCCTATCGATCGGTTACAATTAATTATGGAGTTTTGTATGAAATGAGGGGGTTGATGATCACTCTGAAATCTTGTAAATCTGCTTTCTTTTGCGCGTTTAATATTAATTACCGTTTAATCTTGTAAATCTTGTAAAATGCATGGATTTGTAATTTCTGATTTATTTCACATAGATTGGTATTATTTACTTTCTATTTCAAGCTTTTGTGGGAATAAGTATGATATTCTGATAAAAAATTAGGCGTAAGTTACAATTATTGAGTTCTATATGAAATGAGGAGGTTGATCACTCTTGTAATTTGAATGAAATTTTTAAGTTTTTTAATTTATGATGCGTGGATTTGTTATTATCGATTTCCAATAGATCAGTTTTATTTACCTTTTTTGTAAATTGTTTTGTGGGAATGAAGTGGTTTTCCTAATCAAAATATAGTTAGGTCACAATTAATCATTCAATTCGGTATGAAATGAGGAGGTTAATCACCGCAAAGTCTAGTAAAAAGGCTGTTGCGTTTCTTTTAATTTTAGCATTTAATTCAAATTCCCTCATCACCATTTCCTCTAAAAAATAAAGAATTGTGTTTGCAGTGAATCCCTCATCACCATTTCCTCTGAAAAATCAAGAAATTATTTCTGTTTGCAGTGAATAATGACAATGTCCTCTATCAATTTGTCACAGAAATCTCTAGTTCCAGTGGCATAGCTAGGAATTTCGGCAAGGGAGCCAAGGAATAATTAAACATTACAACATATAAAATTTTCAACATAATTGATTAGCATCTAAATATCATTACATAACAAGACTTTCAAAATCATATTTCAATTTATATTACAGTATTTACAATAGCATTCTTCTAGTTTTCATTTCTTGAAACAAATTCATGACACCTTCCTCATCAAATGTTGCAAAATATATCTTTTTCTATATAAGGTACAAAAGCAATCATCACATATTCATCTCCTATTTCAGGTTTCGAACGACATTCTTAATAACTTTTATTGTTAAAAATTCTCTTTTAAGACTTGCATGTTGCGAATGGCAAGGTTAGTGTCAACTTCATTAACTTGTACACCAAAGGATAGACAAGTATCCATCTTCCATTCAACCAAGTGTTTATTAAACAGGTTCATTACGGATAGACGCCATGAAGTATCACCCAATTGCGGATAGACCCCTATATAAATAATTCTGCGGATATACCCTCTAAGTGATTTTTTTTACTTTTAAAAGAGTCAAAAGTTTTATAGCGACAAATAGACTTGTAGTTCTATTGGTGCAGATAGATACCCCAATTACTAATTTTCTTAACACTTAAATTTGCCCAAAAAAAAATATTCATGGAGGGGTTCTATCCTTACTTGGGAAAATACTACAAGGGGTGTATCTGCATAATAGAACTAGAGGGGGCCTTTTTGTAATTGGGCGATACTACAAAGGGTTTATCTACAATTAATTCGTATTAAATCTTAAAGTTGCATATTTGTATCACTATTGACAATGGCATAGAGAGCTAGAGTGGAAACTGGAAGTGCAAGAATTTCCTGAAGTTACACATCTATGCTTTATACTCCCTCAAAAATAATTATTAGCTGCCACTAGTACTAGGTGTTTGTTCATATTCCAAAAGGGGGCCAAGACCCATTTGGCTCTAACATGACTCCGCCCCTGTATAGTTCTATTGTCAATCACTTTGGATACACATCGTATCCTTTTTATGTACATTCTTTCTTTTAATATATGAACAGGGATCTTTCCCCTACTTTTTGCTTCCAAAAAATTACTTACTTTGTTAGGTTTTGATTTTTAGATCATAAAAATTTAGTTTGTTTTAATTTTTAGATCATAAAAATATTATTTTTGAAATGTAGATCATAAAAATATGTACCATGCTCATTTGTTCTTGAAATTGGACTTTGTGATTTTTTTTATTTACTTATTTATTGACAACAATTATCTTCATTCTTATTGCCAGAAACGCAATATGAAGACGAATTGTGGTATACTTGCATTCCCTGTTCTGGTTTGTTTCGTACTTTTCGGACTCCAACTTTTAGCGGACAAGTTGACGAAACCACTTGAGGATAAAAAGTTCTCCATCTCTACTCCTACTAAATGGCTACCTTTAATCCAAGTTCCTCACCCTGAGAACCGTGCTTCTAGAGCTGATTATATCCCGTTCACGGACCTCCCTGATGAATCCTGCAGAAAATCAAAAACATGTCCTGCCACTATACTTTTCACCTGTGAAAATCGATCTTTTGCAGAGAGTATGTGAAGTCTTTTCCTTAGAATTTATTCATGGTCATACTTTTAGACTGTTAGAAAGGATAAATTTCATCCAACATTGTTAGGGGTGATAGTTTAAAAAATTGAAAACGTTCGGGGTTGCTTTTCTAAAACACCAAAAACTTAAGTGGGGTTATCTCAAAATTGGCTAAACTTAAAGGGGGCTCTGTGGTATTAATTTTTAAAGTATAGGGGGTTATTTCAAATGCGATCAAACTTAAGTGGGGTTTTGTGAAATTTACCCTACCAAAACATGATATCTTACTGCATTGTTGGCAGGTTTGGAGCAAAACTTATTTATGAGCTTGCTATCCTTAAATATTTCAGAACATGGGATCACACTACCTGCCCTTATCATGGTGAGTCTCTTATTGACAATGTATGATGGATTTTGTCATGATTTTGTTTTTATTTTCCCTCTAGCTGCATAATTTATTCAATTCTTTTGAGAAAACCTTATAGGGGACGGACTCATGGGGTGGGCCTGACCATCTTGAAGAACCTGCGTTTGACTCTAACAGTACATTGTATGTTCTTCAACCTAAATGCATGCCAAGTCTTGAAGTCCCTCTTCAGATAGCTTCGAAAGAGCTCAAGAAAGGTGTGTAAGTTCTTTCAGAATGCAAAATTTGACTCTTTTGAGTCTTGTGCTTGGGATGTCATGCTCAGATGTTTATGGTTGTATAGTAGGCATCCTCTTAAAAGTGTACCCATTTGATTTTTCTAATTCAATGTCATTATATGGACGCTTCAAAAATCGTTTCTAAGCACCATGTAAGCAGGCTTCATCTGGAGATGAACAGTACTGTGTAGTTCATTATCCATATCTAGAAGCATGATGTATCTTTATTTCTCTATCGTAATATTTTTTTCCTTCTTCTTTGGGAAGAACATGTGATCACTGTGATGCTCAAATCTAGGTTGAAACCAGCATACAGGAAATGAAGCACAAAGGTGAAACCAAATAAAGATGCGGTAGAAGGAACTATGTTGAACTAAACATATGTAAACCTTTTTGCCTTAAAGAAACAGTGTTTTAGGAGTGTTAATCTGGAATTAAAAAAAACTGACTTGATCTCAGAGCAGTATTATGAAGAGAATTGCTCTAATACTGAGTTGACTTAGAAAAAACTGACTTAATTTAGGGAGAGATAGTCAGGCTTTATTCATAGTAGAATAGAGATGTATAAGGCAAGTAGAATACAACTTTACTGACGATATTGTAAACTTAACTACAATACCAATAACTCTAATACTCCAATTACTCTAATAAGGAGTTTACCAAGAAGGTTTTGCACCGTCATTCAAAGCCTTTTCTCTTCAATATGACATTGTTATAGAGCACAAAGGCCGGTAGCTTAAAGAATAATTGCAGATGGACCCCCTGTACGCGCCCTAGCGGATAAACCCCCTGCAGTTCTATTGTTGCAGATAGACCTCCTGACTGAATTTTTTTAATCTTTTACCCTTAGGAGGTATATTTACCAAAAACAATTTTCTCGTTCTCTGAGGGCAAGATAGTCAAAATACAGGGGGTGGGCAAAAAGTAAAACTACAGGGCTCCCATCTGCAGTTGGGCCGTAGTTCAGGAGGTCTATCCGCAATTACCATAGCTTAAATAAATAGTTGAACAAATTTTTTACAAGCACCTCAGCCTGACATCAAAATGGTGTTGAAATCCTCAGGAAGGCATTTGCGGTGAAGAATCCTAGAGGAATAAAAAATCCATCTCACAGCTCATGCAGCTGCAACCTATAAACCTTCTGTAATCAGTACAATTTTAATTTAAAACTGGTTGGCAATTGACTTTTAGTTGTCTATTTTGTGTGGTGCATTCTTCATGTTAGCAGTCACTGTTAATTAACTGGTGACATATTAATCAGGATAATCCTTTTTTAAATAATACTCAGCTACCTCTGTGCGAGTACTGCATTCTGTTTTCTTTTTAATTACTTTTGTATACGTGAAACAGAGGTCAAGTGCATTGAAGGCTTACCCTTGTGGCGTGATAATGCCGCACTGATAAACGATGAGCTGTTCAAGGGTTACCCAGAAGGGAATGCAGAGATGAAGGCTAATGAAATCACTGCAGGTATCCATTTATTTCCTCGTAATTTGCCTTTTGATTATTCCATCATCATGTCTATATTTAGTACTTGTTTGCTCTCTTGCAGCTTATGATTTCTTGAACTCAAATGAAAAATGCTTTAGGGTCAACATTTGGTACAATTCAACATTTAGTAAAGATCTATTTACCCAGAATATAACGCGTGTCGCACGATCAGTGAATCTGGTATGTACACTCGAAACTGGTTTAAGGTCTTGAGATTTACTCCTTAACTAAATAACTTATTGCTAATATCATTTTCTTTGGTTCATTTTATTAAGTTCTTAAGGGGTTATTAAGTTCTTAAGAGAGATGATTGTAAGCAAATGAATTTATAACAACTTAATTTAGAATTGTGAGCAACACTCATCTTGGATCTTCCACTTTTATGTCACTGTGTATACATTAGTGCTTTCTTTTTTCTAGATCTACGGTGGCCTTTGTCACCTAGATGCCTGCACTCAAATGCGTGTTCTGGGTTCTAAAAGTAAATCTAGTTGTACTTCAAATTTCAGTTATATTTTTGATGAAAAGGAGCAAGACCATCCTTTTTTGTCAAGACTAGTGTTTGTCGACTAGTTCACAGGATTCTGTTGTATCCAAATATTATATATTGCAATATAATATCACAAAAAAATACTACAAACCAGAGTCACAAATCCATAAATTACATATCCCCTTATTTTTCGAAAGATTGTCAGTGTACACCAATAGCCCAACGTATAACTTCCAGAAAGAGCTGCACTACCTGCAATCCGTCTCCCTAAATATACTCACACAATCACAAACTATCACGGTGTTTTTATCCAGAATTGAAGGGCAGTTTTCTCAATGTAGATATTTGGGTGTATTTTTGCACATATTGATGATTTAAGAGGTATATATACAAATAACCCAAAAAATTATTGTGAAAAGTGGTATAAGTGCAAGGTAATTCACAAATCAATTATATAATGTACAAAAAATATTTTCCCATGCTACATTTGTGTTTGTGAGGTGAGCATGGTGCAAAGGTAATGTTACTGCTTTGTGATCTGGAGGTCACAGGTTCGAATCTCGAAAACAGCCTTCGCATGCGGAAATAAGGCTACATGCATCTGACCGTCCCCAAAGCCTACAACGATGGGAGCCTCATGCACTGGGCTGCCCTTTACAATTGTGTTTGCACAAAATTGTATAGATCATGCCTTGCAGCATGTGCCATATACTTTAGACAATTTATAAATTAAATAACTTACTTTAGACAAATGATGTTAATGCATATTAAGCACGTGCTCATTACAAAATAAAAGAGTTAAAATATAATCAAATATTAACATAAAAATATGAAGAAGCGGATATATTTACATTGTATTCACCTTTTAACTTATGCGAAAAATGTACATCCACGCAGGTAAACAGGAAATGGTTACCTATTTCACGACCGCCATAGATCATAAGCATTTCTCCTTCCAGATCATATATTCTGCTAGATCGATCAGATTCAACACCTCGTCATTCAAAGAATCCACTGTCTAATAATCACATCTAAACATTCTTCCACAATCTCACTGTACTGTCTCACTCCCAAAAAATTCACCAAAGAATCCTCACAACATCGTCCTACATAGCAAACTAAGTAGAAAAAGTAGTATTTTCTTATCTACAGCCAAGTTTCATATAGAACACTTTACCTAAAGGTTCATAGAAAACTTTACTTAGAGTTTCATATATATAAAAC
Source organism: Asparagus setaceus (assembly GCA_012295165.1). Classification (NCBI taxonomy): domain Eukaryota; kingdom Viridiplantae; phylum Streptophyta; class Magnoliopsida; order Asparagales; family Asparagaceae; genus Asparagus; species Asparagus setaceus. The sequence goes on from CM022710.1 coordinate 8,191,723, forward strand.
TTTCTGCCACTATACGTAATGGCATTTACAAACCTTACCTGCAATCAGGCATTGGAAAGATGGCCGACGATATTTTGTGCGATGACCGACATAGCTAAAAAAAATTTGGATGTCAAGGCGGAGATGTTGTATGGGGAGGAGTGAGATGGAGAAGATGTTTTTTGACATTTGGAATAGGTGAATTCTAGTAGTTTGTAGTTAGTTCTTCTTGTACTTAACCCAATTTACTTTTCCCAAAACATTTTAAAGCTTTATAAGCTGTGAAACATTCTTGGGTTTTTCTAAAATTGTGACTCACAGGGGTATAACACCAAAAAATTAGAACCAAATGCTAGTCTTTTCTCAAATAATAGTAATAGATTTGAACTCGTACCTCTGGAAGGGTATAAGGTAAGAAAGACTAAACCCAGTTTATGGATTCTCAAAAGTGTAACCCTCACTGTTCAATCACCATGATCAACTATTTCAAGGATACAACGTATCTCACTGTTAAATTAAACCTCAAATAACAAATTAGCGAAAGAAAGACAAGAAAGACACAAAGGGTAAATTTTACAGATACCCCTATAAGTTTCCTTTAACCCTCAAAAGTTTGAAATTTTCACTTAACCACAATAAGTTTTGTTAGAAAAACCCCAAGACTAATACCATTAGTTCTTTCTTGTCACATGCCAATCTGATGTAGAACACGTTGCGGATGCATCATGGAGATAATGAATCATCAAAAGCCCAACGGGGTCCAGCATAGGAAATTGACTTGCAATGAAGAATGAGTTATATCTCTCAAACTGTGTCGGAATTGGACGAATAATATATGAAAATCGCATTTTTTTTTCAAAATGGAGTTCACCAAACCAATCACTAGTCAGGTTGCTACTATTTGTTTCGCAAAATTCCCTCCGGATTGAGAGATATCGTACATTTTTGAAAATTTGGGAGAGTGTGCCAGGGCAATCTCACCAAGAGATTGGCAACTTAGTTCTTTTAATTTATGGTTTGGATGCCTCAAATGCCATTTTTTAACTTTATCATGACTGTCATATTTATACTATTTAGTTCTTTATTTAATGTTCTTTTATGGTTTGGATGCCTCAAATGCCATTTTTTAACTTTATCATGACTGTCGGATGTATATTATTCATTACTTTATTTTGTTCCATCATTTTAAACAGTTTTCTTATGTTACCCAGAAGACCTTCCTAATTTGTCCTTACTCACAGGCCTCCAATGCTTACCTCCATCGCCTGAGAGGTAACGATATGAATATACAGTTTGAATATGTCAAAGAAATGCCACAACAAGCACAACACATTAAATTCGAAGTTGCTAGTAAGGTGGGGAAGATCTTCATTGTATGGGTTATACAACTTCTATTTCCGGTAAGTATGATTTGACTTGGAGTACCCTGTCAGTCTTCATAAGCCTTGCTTTCCTTCACACCTTTCAATTATTTTTTGCATTCCTTTTACCTTTTATGCTCAAAAGCTTTCCATTAATGCAAAGCCTGTGTTCATTAACATTGTATGCGATCTTAAATTACTGGCATTCTTTGAATATTGTATTGAACATATCAGAACTATACCATAGTTATTGAACCTTGTTCCAGCATAAATGCTTCTTTGCTTATTACTCTTCTGGGGATTATCCAACCTTAACAAGCTTCATTAAATTAATATGACTTCTTCCCAAGCTATCTCAGGTTCATCTCTGTTTACAAGTCTTTAACGCAAGTCCTGTTGCATACCCTTGTTAGGCCTTCTTTGCTTTTTGTACACCCTTGCCTTCTCAGTTTATTTGTTTCAACTCCCAAGATCCTCTGACATACTCGCAAATTTTCTCACGTATTACTAAATTCTGTCCATATCATTGTTTTATAATAATTTCCTCCAAGTAAGACACATGCTTTAATCAGATAACACCTGAAAGCACTTCTCCTACTCATCATTCATTAAGTTATTAGTTCCATCAGAGATCAAGTGGTTTTGAAAATTTGAGGATATTAATAGCTCACCCTCAAGTTGAGGGAGATTATAGAAGACTTGGAGAAGTTACAGCAACTGGAAGACAAGGAGTTGGAACTTAATGGCTCGAGGATAAGAAAGTGGACCTCTCCTTTCAAAAGAGAAATGTCACCACTTGTTAATTTCATAAATCCAAACTACTTTTAATCTCCTCCATCATTTCGAATGCAACTAGTCATTCAAATCATTTTGTCAGCACAAATGTTTAAAAAGGCAGTAAAAGGCACTGCTAAACTGGTTTTTAAAGCGAAAGCGGCTCTAGACCGCTTTGCTTTTACCGCTTTCACTAGTATTATGCGCCCTGCTCGTTTTACTCAAAAAGGCGCTCTAAGATGCATAAGAGCACTGAAAAGCTTTAAAAATGCTTTCCAAGGCTTTAAGCGGGCTTTTAAGAGACCCTTTCTTATCCAAACTCGGTTCGCTTTTAAAACTTAACCCTTTCTTTTCTCCTTCGCTTGTCGATTCTTCCTGTGTTAAGAACCCAAAGAAAATCCTAGACTCAAAATTCTTCTCCTCCAGCCTTTTCCAACTCCTCCATCTACCTCGACAAGTTCTCTTCTCCAGCGAAGCATCCTCTTCGCCATCTTGTCAGCCTCCCCGTCGAAACTCACCCCAAATTCAATTGAAGCTCTCTTGTCGTTAAAACCTCATCGACAAGTCTGCCTCCAACAAAACCATCCCCATGGGCACCCCAAAAAAATGTAGACCCCCCAAAAATATCTCTGCCTTCAACAAGTTCTTTTTTTTTTTAACTTTTTTCTATAGTTAAAGTTTTAATAGGATTTGGACCACAAATTTTCCTTGCCTCTTTTTCCCGCTTTGAACTACTTAAGCCCCAAAAAGCCTAAGCAATGCCTCAACATTTCGCTCCACTTTGGTTTCCACAACCTTGGTCAACACAAACCATGTTAAAGTCCATACATATATGTTGCTTCTCCATCTTGATAAATTGCTCATCAACAATAATTTTTCAAATGATGTATTAGATTGTATATGAAATCTATTCTTTGTGGAACTATTCCAGAGACCTCACAGAATTTATTCCTTCAGTGTTGCTTCACCCTCTCAGTTTGGACCTAGTTCACAATTAATAGGTTTAATCTCACCTCGTGGCCTATCTCTATAGAAGACTTTTGGACATCTTGGTGCTCGAAAGCAATCCTATTAATAAAAAAAATGAATGGGGTAGCTAGTACTATCATTACGACTTGTTGGCTCACTTGGAAAAAAAATAATGAGCATGTTTTCAACTCTATAAGCCATACCAAAGAAGATATTAGGTGGAGCGCTTCATGCTTAGTGGAGTTGTGGTTTGATCATTTACAACTGCATAGATGTAGAATGCCAGATGAAAATTTATAGTTATTCTTATCTTTGTAGATATTAGTTAGGGTAGATTATAAATAAATACCCAAAGTCTACCCGCTATTGAACCAAAATACCCAAAGTTTAAAATCCTAAATGTAAATAGCCAAAATTTCTAAAAATTTCATTTTAGTACCCAATGCGATGCAAACGTTAGAATTTCACCCCCAAAAATTCTCATGAGACACTCAAACATTTTAACCATTACTTTTTGTTAAATCTATTGTTAAAACTGTCAAAATTCTACTTTGAGATAGAACTTAGTTTAAACTCTAAAGTAAGATTTTGACAATTTTAACATAGATTTAACCAAAAGTAAGGGTTAAAATGTTCTAAAAGTAGCAACTAAGTGTCATATGAGAATTTTTGGCGCGAAATTCTCACATTTGCATTGCATTGGGGGTATTAAAGTGCAATTTTTAGAAACATTGGGTATTTAAGTGTAGGGCTTTAAACTTTGAGTATTTTGGTGCAATATGGGCAAACTTTGGGTGTTTATGTGTAATTTAGCCCATTAGTTATTCTTCATTATCAATAAACATCATGCTTAGGCCCTTTGTCCAAATTATGAGGTTTAAAAATGTATTTCGAAGCTAAGCTGTGAAAGATACAAAATTTCAAAGTGCCTTGATATTTATTCGCAGGCTATTTTGGATACATAGACTAAGCTGAATGACATGGATCATCTAAAAGATGGCACACTGTAAATCAAATAAAAAAAAACTTCTATATAGGAAAAGTTTTCAAATGAGAACTGTTTAGTGAGAACTTTTGTGACACTTCCAAAATTAGATATTATATGAGCAATGCATACCATTCAGACACTCATATACAGGAATGCATGCCGTGTATTTTTTTCGTCCAATTTTAGCCACTGACATTGCAAATTGGGAAAACATTATATTCTCTTCAATAAATTTTTGATTGTTGATTTAGTTACTATGTACATATCTGTCTATCATCATTCCTATTTTGAGAAAATAAAAATGCATTGTACATTGTACATTGTACATTGTATATTGTACATAATTAATTTTATTTCTAATGCAGATCATATTGACGAACCTTGTTTATGAGAAGCAACATAAGTTGAAAATTATGATGAAAATGCACGGGCTTGGTGACGGACCTTATTTGCTGATATCCTATGCATTCTATTTTTACATATCATATGTTTATATGATCTTGTTCATCGAATTTAGTGGTGTTGCAAGTAAGAGGATTTAAGAATTTTGTCAATTTATATTCACATGAAACAAATATTCTGAATTATATGCCGTCGTTTTGTCCTTCAGGCTTAAACCTCTTCGTCGTAAATGACTCCTGCATACTGCTTCTGTTCTTTCTCATTTACATGAACTTGCAGGTTACATTAGCATTTTTTTTGGCAACATTTTTTTCTGATGTCAAAACTGCCCAAGGTAACCTTCTAACTAACTAAATAACTATACATTGTTATTTACATCCTAACTGACGACTAATCATACCTCACAATGATCTGGATTTTTTTTTTTTTTACAGTAATAGGTTATATATATGTGTTTGGTTCTGGTCTATTAGGGGATAATCTATTCGAACGTTTGGTGGAACAAACTTCCTTCTCAAGTAAGCACACAAAATTATCAATGTTAAATCGTTTCCTTAAGGTGTAACCAGTAACACTTATGGGTTCTGTTCTTGCTCTATAGGAACCTGGATTTTAGTAATGGAGCTTTTTCCCGGGTTTGCCTTATACCGAGGGGTATATGAGTTTTCAGAGTATTCGTTCATTGCGGGTGCGATGGGAACTTCTGGCATGAAGTGGGGAGACTTGAATGATAGTAGTAATGGAATGAAAGCTCTAATGATACTAATGACTGTTGAATGGTTGGTATTGCTTCTACTTTCATTCTTCTTGGAAAAGGTTGGCAGTGATTCTATATGTTTTTGGCGATGCTTTCAAAATACGTCACCGTCATCTAGTGACATACCCGGGGAATCAGATGAGATGAAGAAGGCTGATATTGCTCATGAGGCAAGCTTTTACATTACATTTATTCTTATATTTATATGTATGTAGGCGCACACTGTACCTCATATTATTGTGATTAGTTTCTCTATTAGGTAAGCTTCATAGTGCTCTAAATTTAATTGTTCTGTTAAAGTCATTCCATTTTGTCCCTAACTTTCAGAGGGAGGTGGTCGAAAAATTACTGCTGCAGCCAGGCTCCAATTATGCAGTCATCTGCAATAACATGAAAAAAGTGTACCCGAGTAGGGATGGAAACCCAGAGAAGTTTGCAGTTAAAGGGTTATCTCTTGCCTTACCTAGAGCTGAATGTTTTGGCATGCTTGGTCCTAATGGTGCTGGAAAAACTTCTTGGATAAGTATGGTTAGTATGAAAATTAACATTCTAAACTTTGGTTTTGTAGTCTAAATGGTCTAAATTTGCAGATGTCAATATTCTGAGTTCATTTCCTAGCATTAATTTCACATTATATTAGATACTGACTATGAGCTGTCACCTTATTTAGTAAAATGACCTAACAAGATATGTAAGCAATAGGTTAACTGGTGTATCCAAAAAAAAAACTTTCTTAGGAAGACGGATGAAAAGTATCTATTATCCAAAAGTTAAAGTACAATATTATATTAAAGTATAAAACTATAAAGCACATGCTTGACAAACGGGCTAAATTCTCAACTTAGATGGGCTAAAATTCAAATGGGTGTAAATATTTTTAAAGTATGGAGGGCAAATTGCAAATTTAGAAGACTTAGAATTGTAGTTTTAATAATCCCAGGGGTGCAACTACCCTCCTAAGCTTACATATCCATTTGCCCGTGAGTAGGGTCCATCTTCTCCAACTTCACTAGCAGAGCGGACCTCACGAGTAGTGGATATCTTGGCAGCTCATTTAGTAAGATGAGTTACCACCTCATACTCCATTTTACAATTATCATTCTATCATGTCCCAATATTACTCCCAAATAAATATTATAACGGGAGACTCGTCTCTCATTCATTTCTTTGACATTTTCCATCTGACTAATAGAAGTAATTTATCATCATCTATGCAAACCTGAAGCTATAGACAACTCCACTTTCGTGTATAATAGCATGATTTCAAAATTGTACGAAAGCAAAATTTTAATGATGTCTAATGTATCTGCAGATGATTGGGCTCACAAAACCAACTTCAGGCACTGCTTACATTCAAGGAATGGATATCAGGTTCAATATGGACAAAGTATACACTAGAATGGGCGTTTGTCCACAACATGAGTGAGATTATTTCCCTAATTTTTCTTAATCCTATATGTAGATCAACAAATGTGTAGCATTGGCATGTTCAGTAATTATAAGTACTTGCTTATATTTTTATTTTGCTTGTTAAACGAAAACACAGCCTGCTTTGGGGAACACTTACTGGGAGAGAGCACTTGTTGTTTTATGGTCGATTAAAGAATCTAAAAGGAGACGCATTGACTCAGGTACTAATGACATTTCCACATGTAATATTTGTTCTATTATTGTGACTTTCAGTTTCTCTTCAGCATCCAATCTATCAGGAGAATAGAGAAATTTTAGTGTATGACTCTTAACTTTTATCTTTTTGAAGTAAAATAGGAGGAATATGGTCAGATAGGTTACGTAAGTATAATATAGTTTTACCATTCATGTTCCTTATGCTTGTCGAGATAAATACACTTCTCTAATTAGCTTAATTTGGAATTATTTCACTTTACATTAAATAATCACTGAGGATCAGTCCTACAGAGGATAAAACCTCGTGAGTTCGCAATATAATTTCCTTCTTGTTGGTTGCAATTTTCTTAATAGGAATATGGTCAGATAGTTTAATTAAGTAGAATATAGTTTTACCATTCATGTTCCTTGTGCTTGTCGAGATAAGTACACTTCTCTAATTAGCTTAATTTGGAATTATTTCACTTTACATTAAATAATCACTGAGGATCAGTCCTACAGAGGATAAAAACTCGTGAGTTAGCACTATAACTTCCTTCTTGTTGGTTGCAATTCTCTTAATAGGAATTGGCCAACCAGCCAATAATTTATCTGATGTTATTACTAACAGTGAAGTTTTTCCACCCTTTATGCTTTAGTTTGTTCCATAAGCACCAATTAGCTGCTGTAAATAGATTCCAGATTGTATCCAGCAGTGTAAAAGGACAGCACAAGCTTTGGGTACGATTTATTTTGCAGCGCTAAAAAGTTCGTCTTTCCCTTGACTTAGATTGTTGCTTCTTTGTTTTAGATTTTCCTGATAGAAATTCTCATGCTTAAAGAGGAACTGGTTAAACATTTCTATAAACTTCACTATATTATTAATTCAAGATAAGTTCTAGATTGCACATATTAATTGAAGATAAGTTCTAGATTGCACTTTGGCATGACTCTTCATCAATGGCAAATGCATGACCATGTACTAAAATCTTCTGCATGCACCACTTTCTCAATATCACCAGAAAAAATATGAATATTTTCTCTTTTAAACCTTTTGCCAGGCTGTTGAAGATTCTCTGAAGAGTCTGAATTTATTTCATGGTGGTGTTGCTGATAAACAAGCAGGGCAATACAGTGGCGGTATGAAGCGGAGACTAAGTGTTGCCATTGCATTGATTGGTGATCCTAAAGTACATATGTTATCATTCATCATATTTCTCTTTTTTTTCCGGCTTTTACACATTGGTTATATGCATTTTGAATCCTTGTAGGTTGTCTACTTGGATGAGCCTAGCACAGGACTAGATCCAGCATCACGAACTCACTTGTGGAATGTTGTGAAGCGCGCTAAAAAAGACAGGGCAATAGTTCTTACCAGTTAAGTTTCGTATCGCAATTTGTTTGACACGAAGTAATAAGTTTTATTTCTTCATTGTTTCATTAGTAGGATTAACAAGACCATTCAGGAGGTTTCAAGAAGAAATGTTCGGCTTAACTTGACATCTACATCATTAATGCTTGGACTGCTATAGTTCTTGTTCGGGTTAATTTCACTTAAGCCCCCTGTACTTTAGGAGGTTTTGCACATAACCCCCCCCCCCCCCAACCCCAAAAAAACAAAAAAAAAATCTTTGTTTATTCAGCTTAGCTCCCATGATCTATGGGGTGTATCATGTTACCCCCCTTGAACTTTGAAGCTTTCCCGCAAGACGCCTTGACTTGTTACTCGTCAATGGTGAATGACTAAAATGCCCTTTTTGAAAATAAACTCCAAGTTTCAGTCCCAGACATAAAAACCCTCGACAAAACCGAGTGCCATTTTTTGTTCATCACTATCATGTGCTTGACATGTGAGCCATCAAATTCCACGCGGTTACTTTGAGAGGGTTACGTGAGATAAGTTCGGGGGGTTAACAGGAATAAACAAAGTTCATGAGGGTTATGTGCAACAGTGCAAAGCTCCCCAAAAATCAGGGGGTTAGGTGAAATTAACCTTTTTCTTGGCCTGCAAACCTTGTTTGATTTATTAGTTATCTGCATTCTTTTCTAGGATGATGAAAGCAGATTATGATCTCCGTACAGTTGAACTGAATATCATAGTTTCACGTTACATTGATCTTTTTCTTTTTCTGATTTCAGCGCATTCAATGGAAGAAGCCGAGTATCTATGCGACAGATTGAGCATATTTGTCGATGGAGAATTGCGGTGTATAGGAAATGCAAAAGAGGCAAGTCTTCCTGAGTGACCAACAAATTAAGGAATTTGATACTAAGGCAACTCTAACTGAAATGCAATTGTCTGTTATGCATGCACTTATAGTTGCAGTTGCTTGGTTTTAACTTGAAAATTTTACTATTTTGTGGTTGTAGTTACAGTTTCAGGTGTTTCTTTTGAAGTTTTTTATTTGTTTAGTTTTGTCAGGGTAGATTGCAAGTTAAACTTAATATAGATCCATTTTCAGCCCAAAAAGTTTGAAACTAACACTTATGCCCATACTTGCCGAAATAGAGGTCTTTCTATGCAACCATATTTATCAGTTGCAGTGAAACAAACAGCTGCAACTGCCAGAATATCCTATTTGCATTGAACTAAAATCTGTTAATATTGGTAAATTTCACAAAATCCTATGCAGACCAAAGCTGCCTAACTTAAAAAGTTTTGCCAGAACCCCCCGAACACCCTTAGATTTGACTGTGCACGTAAAAATCATGTGTGTCCTAATAACCAAAATGCCAATTGGGGTTTTTGCGATCATTAAAAAGTACATGAAAGTGGTTCTTTCCATCAGGTACATTTTGGTCGTTTGGACGCACATGATTTTGACCTGTCATATCTATGGGTGTTAGTTAGGGGGTTATTTGGCAAAAAATTTAAGTGGAGTTCAGTGACACGTTTAGGGGAGTTATCTCAAGAACGGCCAAACTTAAAGCGGGTTTTCTGAAATTTACCCCATTAATATTTGTATCTCTTGTACTGTGGCAGCTGAAGGCTAGATATGGAGGAAGTTTTATCCTGACGATGACAACCTCTGAGTATAACGAAGATGATGTAGCAGCTTTGGTCCGTAGACTCTCGCCAAATGCAGTCAGGATATATCATTTAGCAGGAACCCAAAAGTTTGAGATACCGAAAAATGAAGTCACAATAGCTAAGATTTTCAAAGCAGTGGACGATGCAAGGCGCGAGTTCCCTATAAAAGCATGGGGGATGGCTAATAGTACATTGGAGGATGTCTTCATCAAGGTTGCTAAAGATGCAGAGGCATTTATGGAATAATTAATTAAGCTTCTTAAATGAGGAAATGTTGAATAATTAAGCTTCTGTAAACACAATGAACATATTCTTCATGAGAACCTGCCATTTATTTTATTTTCAGTGTAATAAAAGTAACATTTTGTATGACCTTTTTTTTTTTTGGCATTGCTTTGTTTATTCCTTGTGAATAGTCAGCCCATTTAACTCTTAGGAAGATTAAACGATGTGGGCTATAACTATAAGCCCATGTTATTGAGAGTAAGAAACTGAGAATTAATTGATTAATCCAAAGTGGATTGATGAGAAGGCTTAGGGGTTAACATCGGTTATTTGAAGTTATTTGCAGTTTACTACCTCCAAAGCTTCCACCTTTTATAACTTTGATTTGATATTTGAAGCTCCAATTTGATACCTCCAAGTAGAGTTGACGAGTATTAATACAGCAATGAGCAAGAAACCCTTTTTCTTAACCAGATTCTAGTTGTTTGCGTTTGGGGAAAGTGAGAAACAAAGTTAAAACTTTGGGGTATTAAGATGTATAATTGTCTTAAAGTTCTCCTAACCATTATACAAAATTTTCAAAGTTATAGTGAGGGTTGATGAAACATTTTCAATATAATTCTAACATGCTCCTCTATGTTGAATGCCCCCGTCTTAAAGTCCTTCTAACAATTACGTTAAAACTCTGAAGTTAAGTGAGGATTGAGGTAATATTCTCAATAATATTCAAACAAATTGACGTCAATTTGAAAGTTTTCTTCACCAGAAATGTATAATTTTGTTAAAGAGTATCATCACAGAAATGAACAAGTAAGAAACAATTTTTCTTAGACTGATTCTAGTTGTCTGCGTTTGGGGAAAGAAATAAAGTTAGAAGTTCGGGGTAGTAAATTGTATAATTGCCGTCAAGTTGAAAATTTTGGAGTATCAATTGTCAATTGGAGTATAAAATGTCAAAATAGAACTTTAGGATATCAAAGTTAAAAGTTTAATAGCACTTAAATACCTTATAGTTCCGTATATATTGCACTTATATACCCCACACTTGTTTTTATTGCACTTAATAACTTGTGTTATGCAAACATGAGAATATTTTCGAACATTCTCCGTGACACACACATGCTAATTTTAAAACTTTTAGTACATAATTTTCATTAAAGTTACTGTTAAACCTACCTAATTTCTTGTCGACATATCCGATTATATTTTAACGTTATCTTTAACAAAATTAAGGGTTCAAAAGTTCTACAATTAGCATGTGAAGGACACATGAGAATTTTCGGGGAAACAGTATCATGTTTTGCATATCATAAGGTATTAAAGTGCAAATTTTAAAACTTTAGTGTATATTAATGCCCATGAAAAACAAGTGAGGGTATATGAGTGCAAAGTAGGAGAAACTAGAAGGTATTTAAGTGCTAATTAGGCAAGTTAAAAAGGTAAAAGTCAGGGGTATCAAAGCGCAAATAAACCAAAGTTTCAATTTTAAAAGGTGCATTCCAGAAAACCCCTTTAAGTTTGCACATTTTCCACCCCAAAAAAGAAAAAAAAACTCTTGGGACGTTCTCAAGAAACCCCTTCAATTTAAACATTTTTCAAAAATCTTTTACTATTTTTAAATTACATACATTTGCTTTTTAAAAAATCATCACTTTCTCTATCTCCTATAAACTAAAATATAATGGCTGTATGCACAAAAGAAATAGAATGAGTGAAAGAGAAAAGAAATGCAAAATACATTCATGGTAGAATTCCTATTTTACTCTCTGAATTACAGTGGAGAATAGTAAACGTCCTTCATTCTTCAGTTTTTTATCCCTCACTTGGTTTTATACAGTAGTATAGATATAGATTATATATCTAGTTTCTTTATTATGAGTTCCTTAACATCTTACTCCGATTTCTTGAGAAAAAAACTCAATCTAAGTGCTGTCAATAGCATCACTACTGTCACAGCCACTCGGAGGTCACCTCCAAGTGAATAATAACGCAATAAATCCAAATAAGAAACCTGAATAGAATTAGATCTGTATATAAGGTAGAGTTTGGGGTGTATAGCTAAAAAAACCAAAAGTAAGAAAGAAGTCTTGGCTTTCACTGAACTTTCATCCCAACACTTTGGGTGAAAATTTCAACAAAGAAGCAACAAAAATAAGATTTGAAAAGATGTGATTTGGTCTTGACTTTATCCACAAAAATTAAGTACGTACTACTTCAATACTAATTGTCAAAGGAAATTTCCTTGAGAGGACGTATGCCAAAACTTAGTCAACAAAAAACCCATTATTCAACGAAACTTTTGTTATCAAACATGATAATGAACAATTTGTAATAAAGAAAAGATTGCTCGATTCTGAAAAGAGCCCACTTGCCCCTTCCAAAACCTATAAGAGAAGTATTATACCTGCTGAAAAAAATATATGTTAATGTGTTTTGTAAGTAACTTACCAATATAATTAAAGAAATACATGTCATTCAAAAATGTTTAAGCTGATTTAAAATTTGATCTAGTTAGTTCATGTAACTACAGGTCAATAAGGACTAGTACTAAAATGATCTTATTAAGATAAACTAGACTATTACTTGATTTTATCCAAGAGATAAAATTTATTTCCTATTGTCACTTGGAGAAGGAATAGTCAGTCGTTAATCAATGAACCCTATTAAGAAATCTTCATATGACTAAGCAAAAGACAAGGAATAGAAGTGAGATCTCTATAACTTGTTAAGATATATGCATCTATCAATTACTCTATGTATCTCTTCATACGATAATTGTGTTCTTTTAATAAGGAAATTCGACTAATCTTGTAGCTTTATGTATGATGTATTAGTTATATGGTACTTTTTTACTATTATTAGGATGACACGGTAGGTCTTGATATTTCTTTGGTATTATTGGTAGAAGGTCATGATAAGGCCTCACTTTCAAATCACCAAGAAAATAAATAAGATTTACCGTTTTGTAATTTGCCTAAATGGCACTTAAATACACTCTTGTTTCACTGTCTTTATACTTAAATATTACTTTAAAAACACTTGAATACACTAAGGTGTTTGGCAAAATGAAAATGAATTGAAAGGGTGAAAGTCACTTTTTGCAAGTGAGATAATGTATCCATGAGCATACAAGTGAAATACAATGTTTGTTTGTAAAATAAATAATTAGTGAAAGTAAAAATTAAAGATGATGTGGCAATTTATTTATTTATTTATTAAATCAATTTCTAAATCATTTTCAAAGTAGTTAGATTACTTGTTGTCATTGTTAACCTATTTTATTTGATTATTTGTTGCCATTGTTAACCTATTTTATCTAAATTAAAAGTTTATTATGTCAATTCATGTGCATGTTAGTTTTAGGCATAATGGATACAGTCTATTAAAAATATAAAAATATTGACCACATGTGTTATAAAAAATTCAACGATGCCTTTGTTAGCCCCGAATTCGAGATAATGCTAAGGAATAAAACTAACGGAGTAAAATAATAATAATAAATTTGGTTATGGTAAAAGATATATATATTAGTTAATATAGTATTTTAATTGGGAGTGGTCCCCACTTTTCTCACTTTCATCGACTTCAAGACTTTTGGGAACTTAAACCTGATTAAGGACGTGGATTTTTTGACATTTCACTTTCATTACCACTTACAATTAAACAAACAGTGTTAAATGCATTTTACTTTCTCACTTTCGTCTCTCACTTTCATACAAACAAACACCCCCTAAGTTGTAAAAATAGCATAAAATACCCCAAGTTGTCCACAATTAGAATTAGGCTAACAGTTAAAAATACATGCTTTGAAGAAAATGCCCCCATCAAAATGGTAGTAATAAATTGAAGGGATAAGTAAAATGATAATTAAAGCAATAAATAGGGACAATGGAAAAATAAAATTCCTGTGGGCCAAGTACATGAGAATATTCCTTAGGATATTCTAACACCCATTTAACAAAAGGTAGCAACATGCTATTTTTTTGGCAACTTAGGGTATTTTTATGCTACTTTTACAACTTAGGGTTGTTAGTCAATTGAGACATTTTTATGCGAAGTGGGATAATTATTAAAGTGGAATAATTTTTTGCTAGTGGGATATTTTAGTGGGATAAATAGGAATAATTTTGTGGCGGGATATTTTGATAAAATAAATGTGGGATAAATGTTTATAATCATGAAGTATATTTATGCATTTGAGGATATAAATACTATTTATGTATTTTAAACTTACCATTGTTGATTGATAATTATTTACAAGAATGTTATTTACTATTAAATAACTTTTGGTTAGACTATAAGATATTGATAAATATTATTATATTATATGTTATAGCTTTTTATTTTTAATTATTAGTATAGTACAAGTCTAAAAATTTCACATTTTTCTTTCTTTTTATACCGAGATCTCTTTCCCTCATCTCTTTTATTGTTTAATAAATTATGGATTATTACAATCTCTACTTTTAAATTAATTATATAATTATAATAGTCGGTAAAAAGAAAATATCGAGATGACTAAGAAGAGATGAGATCGATCGTGGCATGGTCTAATGATGGTGATGACCATAGTAGGAAAGAAGTAAAGATAAAAAGAAATATAAAAATAAAAAATAATAAAATAAATAGGAGTTCTAGTTTTTACCACCTATTCCAAGCTAATACTTGGGATAATTTGAGAGACTAGAACTCTCATTTTGTATAGAAAAATTAAAAAATGGGATAATTTTGTACAATTGTCCCAGTTCTAGATTTGTTAGAGTTCTAGTTGACTAACACTTGTAAAATTTTATTCTAGTTTTAGTTCTATTTGACTAATACTATAAAATTTTACCCCACAAATATTCTAGTTCTAGTTTTGAATTCTATTTTACTAACCCCTTTAGGATATTTAAGTGTAAATGTAGTGAAACAAAATGGTATTTAAGTGTCATTTAGCCTTGTAATTTTCTTGACTATTAAAGTATTATTATATCTAATCTAATACTATTATAAAAGTGTATAGCCATGTTAAAATATTTCTTACGAAAATGCCCTCAAACATACATACATCATAAACACATACATACATAAACATATAAAATATTAATTACTTACTAAATGTGGTACATACATTGATCCATAGCTCTGCATACTAATGTCTTTAATGCAAAGCCATCACCATTATTAAATTAATTATTAGAATTAATCAGCTCAACTTATGTTAGAAGTATTAGTTATTTTATTGATGAACATGCAATGATGCATTTAACATGAGTACATCCAATTAGAAAAGAGGAAAAGATAGACGTTACAATAGAACTTTTGGACCTATACCATGATGTGAGAGTTTTCATGGCTGCCAATTAAGGGTGAGCAGTTATTTTGAGTGGGGAAGTTAATTACAAGCGTTTCAACTCGTACACAATTCCTTTCATTATGGTTCTTAATTGTCACTTATTGCCATTAACTTGATCTTTGCACTCATTCATCTCCTCAATAACAATATAAATTAACATTAAACTTCACCAAACTTCTCAAACAAAGTTCTATCCTTCATGAAAAGGTCAGTATTATAATCCTATCAAATCCTCTTATTCCCCGTAGCCGCCTCTCTCAAGCCAGACCATTGAACCACTGTCAGGATACAAGCAGACGACACATGCTAATCTTTAGTGAAGCTTAAATTGTTCAGCGAGGAAGTCGTCCTCTTTTTCATCACTGACAAAACTTATCTTGGGTCCAGTTGCTAGGCATTCGGGTTATTGAACGTAGACAATAGAAAATATGCCAAGCGTTGGGTTTTATTGCTGAGGAGAGCGACATACTTAAAGAGATATTATGATGCGGTATCATCAAGATTCTTATCTGGGGCAGACGGTAATAAGATGCAAGCCTAGAACCTGACCCATTAGATATTGAACAGTGAGTCTTTGTTGATTGTGATTGTGAGCATGATGAGATTGTGAGAGTGATGATGCAATCTTTGGCCTTTGTGAATTGAGTGAAGTATATGTAGTTTCAAATTAACATATTTTATATATTTAATTTATTGTAAAGTTTTGCTATACTTATTTTATATGAGATCTATTAATTGTTGATATTT
This sequence comes from Asparagus setaceus, assembly GCA_012295165.1. NCBI lineage: Eukaryota > Viridiplantae > Streptophyta > Magnoliopsida > Asparagales > Asparagaceae > Asparagus > Asparagus setaceus. Next base: position 8,207,899 of record CM022710.1, read on the forward strand.
ATTAGTAAACCTCAAATAAAATTTATAGTGTTATATATAGTTAATAAGTTAAGAATGAGGTTCTTTCTCTATATTCCGTTTATTTCGTCAAAGGTACATCATTGGGTTGATGAGTCTATGAAGAATCGAAACTAGGCGATAGCAAGCAATATAAGTGGATGTGAAAATACGGCTTACTAATAAAATTAATATACATATATGCAATTCAAAGTTTGCTAGAAAGCAATGCCTCCTTGTCTTCTTTAAGTTTGACTGTAGGCAATAAAAATTGCCTTGATCCCTGCACAAGCAACTCGGAACAAGCAAAAGAGCTTAGGGGTTCATCTGAGTAAAGTCAGGCCCACCCGAGGAAAGTCGGGCCCACCTGAGGGTTAAGTTCACCTGAATGCTTGACTTTATAAAATAGACAAAAGTGCTGATATCTCTCAAACCGGAAGGAATTGGACAAAATGACCGGAGCAAACCGAACCCTTCGGGTCGGTTTGGTTGGCTCCGTCTCGTCGAGATAGTCGATTTTCATATATAATTCGTCCAATTCCGACGTACGGTTTGAAAGTTACAATCTGTTCTTCGTAGCATGTTCGGAGCTTCGCTGCGTGCTTGAAGCTTCGCTGCATAAGGCAAGCTCGCCTGCAAAGGAACTTAGCTCGCCTCAATAGCAAGCTCGCATGAAGACCTGGAGCTCGCCTGCGTGCTTGAAGCTCGTCTGCACAGGGCAAGCTCGCCCGCAAGCTTGCCTGAAGGGTTGAAGCTCAAGCTCGCCTGAAGGCATGAGTTCGCCTGAAGGCCAAGCTCGCCTGAACCAAGCTCGCTGAACCAAGCTCGCTGAACCAAGCTTCGCTTGTATGATCTAGTCTTGCACGAAGACCAAGAGCTGTATTTGTAGGCTGGAGCTCGCCCGGTGTGCTTGAGCTTGCCTACTGCTGTAGCTCGAGATCGCCACCAATGCTCGAGCTCGCCATCCATACCTGGCTCGCCTGCTTGGAAGCCCGCTGAAGGCTGGCTTCGCCTGAGACCCTTGGTTCGCTTGCATGCGAGCCGCCAAAGACCAAGCTTCGCTGAACCAAGCTCGCTGAACCAAGCTTCGCTGAACCAAGCTCGCTGAACCAAGCTTCGCTGCATAAGGCAAGCTCGCCCATGAACTTCCCAAGACCGCCCACTTGAAGCATGGGAGATGTCACATCTCATAGTGGTCACATTCCACAGAGGGCATGGTGCTCCTCACCTATTAGTGGTCACATCCCACAAGTCAAAGGGATGGCACCATAGAGAGTATGGCTCCCCTCAACTGGGCATGACCATATCCCACAAATCAAGGAAGTGGCCATGCCTCTCCTTGCCTATTTATAAGCCATCAGGGGCTTGGCAAAGGGGGAGGTCTTAATCGAATTCGATCACGAGACTCTTGGCTCTTCGCAAACTCTTGCATGCTAGCCTCGAGCACAAATTGGCAATTCATCAAGCTCGGGTAGAACCGAACTCCATCAACTCGAGCTTCTCAGCGTCGGCTCGACCGCGACGTCGATCGGATCGTCAAGGAAGCGAACTCGGCTCGAGCATCGGGAGTCCTTCTTCTAAGCGAACCACGTTAAACAAGAAGAGCCTTCCCTTCGCCATTGTGGCGATTCTTGATTTGTAAACAAGCAATTCAAACAATACAAATCCGAGAGGAGATTTTACACCAAACATTGACTGTCATTTCTTCCTCAAATCAAAACCATCAAATATTTGTAAGCATTCAATAGGGATAAAGACATGCTTTGGAGATAAGTACTAAATATAACATTAGGATTATCAACCATGTTAAATTAATATTAGTATTTATAAAGTTAAATTTTAATATTGGTTCTAAAATTTTAAATTTTTTAATTAAATATGTTACTCTTAAATAATAAAATATGCTAATATTTAAAGAATATTTTATTAATTTAAAAATAGAAAAAATATTTAATGAAATAATAAGTTGTAAAATAATAAGTGAAAAAGCTATAAAATTTTGATAACTAATGTATACATAAATATTAATTTAATCTAATAATCATATTAATCATTAATGTCCACGTGCAACACCGTGCACCATACTAGTAAATAGAAACTTCTGTAGACCATATTGTGTCCTCAAGCGTACATAATTACAATACTTTGACTATATTTGGAGTACATGCTCTCCCTCTTTCTTTCTTGTGGATGATAGCCTAATTTGTTTGAATATGTACCAATGCAACTATACATGCCAAATCTTTGTAACCCCTCAAACACATAAAATGAAAAATTCTTTCATGATTGGAAAAAGTCTTTCTAATATTTCTTAAACATTTCAATTGTTTTAGTTACTCTTTTTCATGTGAAAACCTTGTCATTGAAATAAAAATGTTCTTGAGACCATCAAATTTAATCATTTATATTTCTAACCAAGACCCCTATTTCTATCCTAATATAAATTTGAATCCTGCCCATATCCCAAGTCCTAATCCCTACTTGTCTGGACATTTTCTAGTTCCATCTAGTAGGAGGGGGAAAAGACAGACTTGGGGCCAAGGATAAGTATTGGATGGAATTGATTAATTAGTCTACTCTCCTTAATATCATAGTAAACTAGTAAGTAGATTGATGTCAGTACTATTATAATGTTTTAACACTAAGATGAGACGAGGTTAAATGAATCTAGATTGAGATGGGAACAAGGTAAAAGGTTTAGAATTCAATCGAAAAATATCACTCACTGAAATGATAAGGAAAAGAAACTATTGAGTAACATCTGAATTTTTAACATTAAATTTTAGAACTATGATAGGTTTATCGATAAATTTAATGAAAAATAAAAGTTAAATATTCTAAAATTAGCATATAAATATCACATGATAACTTTCAAAAGAATATTCTCATGTTTACATAATATAAAATAATAAAATGCAAATTTTAAAAATTCTAAGGAAGATATTACTGTCAAAACAATTTAAATGTAACGAGGGAGAAACTATAAGATATTTAAGTGCTCATTAGCCACAATAATGTGGAAGCTAGAAAACATATAAATAATAGTTGTTTTCTAGTGAGATAATTAGAAACAATTGACAGATGTTAAATTCCTGCAATTGCAGGCAGTTATTATAAATCAACCGTTTGGATTTTTTTTTCAAGTGATGCTCCCAAAAACTCCAAAAAAATCCATCTTTGGAATATTCAGTTAAAAATATCTTTGTAAAAAGCCTGCAATTTTACTATTCAACACTATTCATTTCTGGAATTTACTTTTCACCTCTCTCCTATTTACTTCTGCTATTACTTCTCACTTTTCCCTCACTTAAAAAAAATAAAATAAAATCTGAAATAGAAACTGAGCGCACAAGCGAAGAGGGAAAACGTATCTCTCTTCTAAATGGCAACTCTGCTCTCAAATTGCTCAATCCAATTCATTTTCAGGTGAATCCCTTCAAAAATCTATTCGATCTGATTGTTTTCAGTTGAATTCATGCTCAGATCTTCGTTTTTTCTGGCGTTTTGGTTTCTGATTCGATTCAATTTGTGAAAAAGTTGTGATCTTGATCGAAGGTTGTGAGATTGCGATGTCTTTTGACGGAGAGGAGGCTCGATGGATGTGTGGGAGATCAGGGGTTGTGAATCTGCAGAGAGTGAGCTCGATCGTGAGAGAGATGAGGGAGCCTTGTCTTCATCACTCGCCCAAAAAGGTTATTTTTTTTGGAATTAGATCTTAGTTTTTGATGGGTTTCTTCTATTTTCAGTAATCAGAAGGACTGATGAGAAAATGGCTTTTTTTTTTTTTGTAATTTATAGTAATTAGCATGAGAAGCTATACATGGTAATACTAGTAGATGTAAAAGTGCAAGCTTGCTACAAATTTGATTACAGTGCTCATTTGATTCAGAGGTATTAAGTAACGTTCAAAAGAGGATAACTTGGTTGGAAGCAATTAGGAAAGATACGATAATTGTTAACTTGGCAGAGGATATGACCCATTGTAGAAATGAATGGAAGAACATAATTCAGGTAACTGACCCTGAAAATTTGAGGTGAAGGCTTTGCTGTTGTAGAAAGATTTCAGTTTGTATACAAGTCCTACTTGAGTTACTAGGCATTTAGGATTGGAAAATTGTATTATTGTTTGAAATTTTAGTTTAGTTGTAGGAAATTTAGTTTATTTAGATTTGGTCCTTTGGGCGTTTAAATGCACATCATATTATTATTTTTCTTTAGTTGAGAAGCTTGATTTTGATAATTTTGTTAAAGATGCTTACAATACTTACTGGTTTCTTTCCCTACATTTCGTGGAGAGGTTTAAAATGTAAATTTATCCTAAGCTTGCATCTTGTGGATCATAGTTTTAAAAAGCGGTCTAGGTGCCCGCCTAGGCCTAAGCAGCACTTAGGTCGTCTGCCTCGGTCTTGGGAGTGCCTAGGGAAGCATGGGCCACTATGCAGAATGCAAAACTCAGGTCGTAGTCTGTTTTCCTCCGTTGCCACCTCGACGTCCTCCAACCTCCCAAGCCTCCTCCACCGGAACACCTCATCCACCTCCTCTAAACTTTAGAGAGATCTTATCCACTTCCAGCTATAAATAATAATAAAAAGTCCATCTAGGCCCCGCCTAGGCGCTAGGCGCGGGGTCGATGCCTAGTGGAGCCTAGTGCTTTTCTTCAACATTGAGACATTGAATCCTCTCATCCGAACACCTAGCTTGTGCAAGAGTAACTAGCAGGTGATATTCTGAAATTTTGAAACAGAACATGTTACAGAAGTATTGCTCTGCACTAGTAGATTCATAACGTAGTGGGTGCAAATTGGTTGACATATGGATCAAATTGATATGCTTGGCTGACATGAAATTTTACCCATGCGCAAAGTGATGACGACCATAAGCATAGAACATTCCCACTCAAGGATGACTAATGGTGCAGAACTGATTTTCCTAGAAGCAGGCAACAGATTTAGTGCCATAATCTGGTTGAAAATCATGCTGGTTATACTACTAGCAAGAGAGTCTGATGATTTTTAATTTTATGTGCACTAAAGTCTCTTCTTTCATCAAAGATCTAATGCTGAATAACACACCACCTATAACACAATAACAAGTAGCACCTATTTGGATATCCTGTAAATTAGAGAAAATTAAAAGTATTAATCAATGTATTTTCTTTAATAGGACATTAGTATTTGAAGTTTGTGAGTTCAATTGTCAAGTAATATTTTGAATTATTTCCTCTAAATTTCTATTTTTTGTCCTTTATTCTGCAGGGAAGCAAAATGCTAAAGCCAGAAAAGTGGCAAACAGTTTTCGACAGTGATGGAAAGGTTTTAGCTTTTCAGAAAGTACTGAAGCTAATTATCTTAGGGGTAAGTTTATTGAACAATTATAGATAATAGCATACTATATTTACTATATGAAATTTTAAATGATTTTCAATTATGCAGCAAATATGTATTATGGACATATATTCAAATAGTTATGCATGTATAATTAGTTCATATTATTAAATTCATATTTTTTAGTTTAAAACTCTTTATGTTCTCTTTTCATCATCAAAGCTTTTTTCATATCGGCTGAGGAACATGATTATAATTATTAGTCAAAAGCTTTAAAAAAGAATTTGGCATTTTCACGGTATGCTCAAGCTTAGACTAACCCTCTTGGAGATGATGTCAAACTTTTGGCAAGAAAATGATAAGCAAGTGAATGCCATGCCAAGAAACCTTGATAACCAGTTTAGATGATGCCGTTTGAGCTAACACACCAAGTAGCAAGTCACATTTCCCATGGTGACATAATTTCTTAAAGGGAATCACACTCATATGAGTGCGGAGCCAAAGAGACAAATGTGAGAGGAGTTTTATAGTTCTGTCTGCTCCAAATGCCAATTTCAATCATTCATTAAAATAAAACTGGTAGTCGAGAGCTTGAGGTTGACTAGTGAAGAACATCAGGAGATTTTCTTAATCTATCAGTAGACAATGACACTTGCCTTTTTGTTCCTTAGAAACTGGATACCTGCTCAATCTCCTGTCATGCATGACCTTCTCCCTCCCTGCCTCCTTCATGGTGAGTGGTTGGCCATCTGAAAATGAATGTAAAAGTGTGAAAGTTACTTTCAAAAATATCAAGGGGATATCAAAGATCCAATGTGTTTGGCAAACAAAGTGGAAAATGTAGAACTAGGCACACTATAGGATAATGTAACAATAGTGAAGGTGTCACTTCAGGTCTTAAAATTGTGAGCTGGTAGATTTAATTGTGAAATTATCATACTGTGTGGGGTCACATAGGAGACAAAGCTTGCATTTGAAAAGTGTCACTTCCACACTTGTCACTTCCACACTTTCACCATCACTTCAAAATTGTCAAACACCCCCAAGTGTTAATTTTCTTGTGCTGTTCTTTGGCCAGAAGGGGATTCATGACCAGAGCACAGTTTGTTGTCTTTGTCTGAGTGTGCCTCTTTTCTGTAAAACTATAGTGTAACCTGAGATATGAATTTAAAACAATCATACTTGATTAGACTAACCAGGGCGGCAGGGCCTCAACTTGGCCCATCCTGAGTTGCTAATGAACTGAAAATCAGGTTGGTGGAAATCACACCTGATATTGTGTCAGGTGATTGAGGATTTTGAAGTTAGTTTGGCTTTGATCCTAGACCCCATCTGCAAGTTGTAGCCTTACTTGCAGAGATACGCAATACTAAATTCTAAGGTGTTTTGATTAAAAGGTCAACTTGCTACCATATGAAGTTCAGGAACATGAAAACAATGTCAATTAGAGCTCACGAATGTACAGAAAGCATTGCTTATGTGTCGTAACTTTTTACATGGAGGGGAGAAGCCAACTAAAAAATTCTAACTACGCTATACTGTAATTTTAATATGAAAATAACTGATTTGTAAAATTCTCCCTTCAAATGAAAATAACTAATTTTAATATGAAAATAACTGTAATTCTAGCTTTAATATCAAACTGTAAATTAGTTGATGGCACTTTTTTTTTTCACGCTCTTTTTTTTCTGCATAAGCAGGGTGTGGATCCTTCTATACGTGCAGAAGTGTGGGAATTTCTTCTTGGATGCTATGACCTGAATAGCACAGCTGAGGACCGAAGGCAGCTGAGAATGGCTCGGAGGTTTCTTTTTTAAAACTCTTCTCTATCATATTCAGTAGTTACTTATGAGCTATCTGTACAAGACCTTATCTTGTGTTAAGTCTATTAAACAGCCTCAGCTTACTGGTCTGTTGAGGTTTAATATCGTAATCTCTTACAGATGAGCTGGAAATTTTGAAATCAAATGTATTAGGTGTATAAAACATGTCTATGACAGAAGAATTTGCTCTTATCTTAATTTTTTTTTAAGCATTAGTTTGAGTGTACTGATGCTCAACAGGGCTTGTGCTAGGTTTAAACTTCATGGTCATCAAACTTAGGATGTTTATGACTTGTGATACATACGATTCTAAATTTCCCTCTGCTGAAAGGTCCATTAGTTCTTGAAAATGTGGAGCTACCTCTCGTTAATCGCATTTTTTGATATAGGAGAATAGGAGTTTATATTGATATGGTGTATTGGGGATATACCTAGAGAACCAGAAATGGCTTTGCTATAGTTGGATTTCTCGATTCTATAATCTTAGGAGGTTGCAAGCATATGCACATGTCTTTGCCCTTGTGCTTGTGTCATATTGATAAGGCATTCTGGGTATATACCAGGAGAATCATAAATGGTCCTATGTATTTAGACTATCAATCTACCATCTTACGTGTGCCTATTTTTTGCGTGTCTTCGTTTAATCGTTTAAGCGTGAAGATGTTGCATGACCCCAATTTCCCGAACTCAAAGGAATTTGAAGTCGGACTAAACCTGCTAGCAAAATTACTCAAAATACAATAAAAAACCATAATCATCAAATGACTAACATATTTTTCTCCCATTAAATGGATCAAAAAGCAATAATAAGCATCCGACATGAAGAACGGTCCATATCTATCAATGAAATAACATTGTTATATATTTTCCCAACTAGCTATAAATCCAATCTAAAATAAAAGAAAAACCTAATTATTCAAACCATCCCAAATCCAAGTAAATAATAAACATTTATTCAAACCTCCATTAAAAATAATAGACGAATATTATTGCTTGATCCTTCCTAAAATCACGAAGCCATCAGCTCCACATAATCTAACAATTCCTGCAATCAATGTTTTAAAAAGTGGTTTGGGCGCCTGTTTAGGCACCCGCCTATCCCTAAGTGTTACTTAGGTTGCCCATTCAAGTTTTAGGAGTGCCTAGGTGTGCATGACCGCTTACGCGCACTGCACCACATTAAAAGAGGCATATTGCTCTTTTAGGTATAGTAAAGATGAAGAAAATGAGTCTAAGTCAAAATAAATTGGATTAGAACTCTATATCCAAGTCCATCTTAGGTAATGGTCAAGGATAGGATTTTGAACGTTCAAAAAGATTCCTTCCTTTCTTGATGCTAAAAACACCTAGTCTGCTTAATAAGCCCGCCTAGACGACTACGCTCTAGGTGCTTGTTCTGGCACCTAGAAATACCTAGTGTTTTCGAAAACATTATCTGCAATTGACTTTTCAACTCCCTCATCTCCGCAGATGCTATGCGGTAAGGTGCTTTTGATCGTTCCTATTCCTAGAATTAAATCAAAAGTAAACTCTATCTCTCTATCAGGTGACAGTTTTGGGACAATTATTCAAGAAACACCTCAGGGTATTCTCAAACATCTGGAATTGCATCCGTGCTAACTTCCTTCTCGGTGCTTACACTGGCAAGATAGTTCTGAAAACGCTTTGTTAAAAATCTACAAGCTTTCATGGCTGAACTGACACAGAGAGACACTAACACCTAAGATATTCCTTTGAGCAGATTCATTAAGTTGTTTATGGAGAAATTTTTTTCCTTGTTTGTTCGAGCTCGCAAGAAGAGGGATTTCATTGATTTGAAGCATAATGATAAGTTGGGAGAGGAATATGTAGCCAAGTTCAATGAGTTGTCTTAGCATACTAGTTAGTAGAAGACGAACTTGGTAAGATGGAGTTGTTCGAAAATGGACTGAGGCCAGAAATAAATAAGGTTACAATTATCAGTAGAGATAGCTAAAAGAAAAGGCAAGTAAAGGAGAAAAGATTACAGATAAAGCATACTAAATTAGTACAAGTGGTTGAGAGAGAGGCATGTAGAGAGAGAAATAAGCTTTTGGGCCTTCTAAGAGGCCTGCATTTCAAGGAGCAAGAGTTGTAGCATGGAGATCGAGACAGTTTGATCTACCATGTCTAGAACCTCGACCTCCAAAGTGACCTCCGCCGTAAGTATGCCTAGTTCTGCCTCCACAAACTCCTGAATGTGTATTGCTGCCTCTCTATTATGTAATCAAAGTTAAATTCTCTTCTTACTCCTTCTGAGAATTGAGAAGACTTAGGAAAAATATCACATAATGAGTGATGTATTTGAGAGCGAACCTACACCTGTAAGAGCGATCGCCTACAGTCTTGCCATTTCATACTCCTTCAGAAGTCCTCTAAGAAATATCAGAATCTCTAACTGCTCTTATCGTCTCTACAATTTTTGTAGATTTGATGTAATCATTGTTCAAAAAATAGGCCGATTTTATCGATTATCACCGATATATAGGGTTTGGGCCATGGCCGATACGATTTCTGCAAAAATTTATTGCATACCGTTTTTGGCCGATTTGTCCCGATATATCGGTGTAAATCCGATAAAGCGGCTGATTTCTCGTGGATTAAAAATCGTCTGATTTTCTACAATTTACATTCTAAGTGAATCAGTTCGGGTTTGGAGGCAAAACCCCTCTTTTTCCTTACCCGACCCGCATCCACTAAACAAAAATCATATTATCCTATTTTATTTCACATCCGCTCATTGTGTAACCCAAATTCTCTCCGCCTTCATTGTTCTCTCCCCGAAATCGCTTGCAAATTTCTCACTCAAAAGACCTCTATCGACGACCTCTCTCAAAGATTCTCTTTCGATATTTCATTAAATGTGCTTAGATTACATTTTGGGACATTATATTATATATTCTCTCTATCCGATATGGTACTCCGATTTTTACTACTTATCCCCCGATAACCGGGATCTGATATAAATTTTGGCCGTCCGATATATTTTCGATAACCGATATTTAAAACCTTGGTTGTAATGGGAAAATTCTCTCAAAGCTCATTTTGGAGCTTGTCAATCTCTATATAATACTCATCCAAGATTTTGCTACCTAACTGACATCTAGAAAACTAGTGAAACAAACTAGACTTGTGTCAAACTACTCTTCCTAGAGTAAGTCGACTCCAATGAATCCCATAATCCCTTCACTGTGGTACAATAAAGGACTAGATCTTGTACTTCTCCATAGCAGTCAACAACTGACTTAAGAGCTGATTATCATCTCGATTCCACTTTGTTTGCTTTCCAGAAGGAGATTTTCCTGTCAAGTGATCCTCCTTCCCTTGCCCATCCAAACTAATCAAATCCAAACTATTCAAAATGAGTCTCTTCCACTACACATAATTATTAGCAGACAGCTTTCTATTACAAAACTTATCGATCAAGTATTCTGAAATAATGACATGAGTAACTTCTCTATTGGTGGCTCTAACTCCAACTCTATCACCTATCAAAAATAAATTCTAAGCCAATCCAAACTCGTAGCACCACCCTACCACCTTTAAAAAACCAAAAAAACTAATCGAAAACTCTATAGTATCAACAATTGATTACACGAACAAGTCCGAACTTCAACACTATCTACAATCAACAATTGAACAACTCCAAAAATACTCTATTAACGAACACTGAACTCATCGACAACATCTTTCGAACGAGTTCAAAGACGCGTTAATGCTCAAATAAATGTGGGCATTAATACGTGAAGTTAAATGAGGTGTGAATGCCTTTATAATATGTTGTTAATGCCAAATTTGGAGGCATTAATGCCTGTAGAATATGGGCGTTAATGTGTTTAAATAAGGAGTTAATGCTTAATTATATGAGCGTTAATCTCCATAAAAAGACTGCTCAAGCGAGCTTGGTGGCAGCGATGGCAGAAGCCTAGTGGTGGTGGCCCCAAGGAGGGGGCACTGACGACAAATTGGGGGAAAGAGGCTGATAAGTGGAGAGACTATAATTTTATGGAATAAGTTATTAAAATTTTATTTCGAGAACCATGACTTTGATACCATGTTAGCAGTCAAATAACTATAGATTTTCTTTTATTGCTTAAAGCTACAACTTCTCCCTTTATATAGGGATACAGTTCCAAAGAGTTTTGTGTTTTGTAGGCAATGTAAGACTAAACTCAATTGCTTTAACACTCTTAGTCTCTTAATCAAATTTCTAATATCTCTTAATCACCAAGTCTACTTCTTAATATTCTATCATAACATTTTACACTTCTGAATTGGGGCCACTTCTTCTGATCAAAATGTCTTGATCTTTATATTAGAGCTCCTAATTTTTGAAATGTAGGCCTCTTAGAAGGCCTAAAAGCTAGTTTCTCTCTTAATGCCCTTGTCTTTAGACTGCTTTTTCTGATCCCAACTTTTGTATGCTGCTTCATTTGTAGTCTTTTCTCTTTTACTTGCTTTTTCGGCCCTTTAGCTATCTCTGTTGCCTTGTCAAAAGTCTTCAACAAGACTATAGTAATCTTCATACATATTTCTGGCCTCAGACCTTTTTTTAACATCTCCATCTTTGGATTTTCTCTTCTACCAGCTCAGGTGCATACCGAGGCAGCTCATTGAATTTGACTTCATATTCCTCTACTGACATATCATTCTCTTCAAATCAACAAAATCCCTCTTCTTGCGAGCTCGAACATATGAGAGAGAATATTTCTCCTTAAACAACTTGACGAATCTGCTCTGAGAAATATCTTGTTTCAGTCATGCTAACCTGTAGATTGTTAAGGGTTGTCAGGGTTTTGCCAGTGTAGTTAGCATCGAGAAGTATTAGGTTTGCTTGTATGTAATTTCAGTTATTTGAGAATACCCTAAAGTGTTTTCAGTTGTTTGAGAATACCCTCAAGTGTTTCTTGAAGAATTACCAGTGTTGCTACCTGGTAAAGAGATTGAGTTTGCTATTCATTTAGTTCCAGGAACAGGACCGATCTCGAAAACACCTTAACGCATAGCACCTGTGGAGATGATGGAGTGGAAAAGTCAATTGCAGGAATTGTTAGATTAGATGGAGTTGATGACTTCGTGATTTTGGGAAGGATGGAGAAATAATACTAGTCCTTTTATTTTTGGTAGAGATTTGCATAAATATTTATTATTTAATTGGATTTAGGATAGTTTGAATAACGAGGATTTTCTTTTATTTTGGATCGGATTTATATCTAGTACAGAGAATATATAACGATGTTATTTAGTTGATGGATATGGACCATTGTTCATGTTGGATGATTATCTTTGATTTTTGATACATTTGATGAGAGAGAAATGAGTTGGTTATTTGACGAATTACGAATATGATTTTAGATTGTATTTTGAGTATTTTTGCTATCAGGTTTAGTCCGAGTTCAAGTTCCTTTGAGTTTGGGAAATTGGGGTCGTGAGAAGATGTATGTTAGCTTAGCTTCCTGATTAACCTACTAATCTTCATGGATACTATAATTTTCCTTTCGGTATATCTTCTTCTGCATTATCGTTTAGTAATGTGAAAAGCTTAGTTTAGAATACTATGTCTAATTTTCTATTTGCTTTTTCCATTTGATGAATATTGATCCCATTTTTTCCTGTTATGCATCATCAATTTTTGCTCTGTTCACTTTCAGTTTCCTCTTCCTGTCACTCCTTTTAAGATGGAGAAACTGACCTGGTTTTGGCATTTATTCACCTTTGACCATCTTCTGGCTTACACGACTTCTTTCGTTCTTCAATATTACATCTTGAATGACTTCGAAACATATCAAGAATCCTTTTGTTTTATGTTCTTGTTACTGTCAGTTGGAAGCTTTAGTTTGTTAAACCTTCTTAGTTTTAACTTCTACACATAGTTATATCTTTTGAAACCACTGATATTGTATTGGTGATGCATTTCTTTTCCGTATGTTACTAAGTATATTGTTTTAGACCTCCTCGCTCCTACCTGTTGAACCCAGGTATTGAGATGTACAAAATATATTACTTAGCAAATCTTTTGAATGCAGGGAAAAATATGAGGATTTGATCAGGCAATGCCAAAGTATGCACTCAAGTATTGGGACTGGCAGTCTTGCTTATGTTGTTGGGTCTAAAGTGATGGATATGAGGACCTCATCTAAAGATAATGACATTAGAGAAGCAGCAACCGAAAGTGGTCGGGCTTCTCGTGAGACTGCTAACACGGTAGAGGCATATACCCATTCAAATAATGGTTGTACAGATACAACATATTCTCATGTAAGGAAGTGCTCAACCAATCTGACAGAACTTGTCAGTGTCAGGGCCAATGCTGAGAGTGCAGCATATGATTCTTCATACGTTCCCTCTTCTGGGGCATATGATTGTTTCTCAACATCACAGGCAGAAATGCATGAACCTCAATATTTAACTGAGAGCTTGTTCAATTTTCCTTCTCTGCCTTTTACAAATTTATTCATGAATGGTGATAATGATATGAATGGAGTTGAGATGCATGATGGTAGGATGTCTGTTTGCGAACCGCCACCAAGATATGATGATGAACACATGCATAGTTTTCAAATCAGCAACAACGTAGATCTGATTATGGAATCAAATGCTTTGTCCAATAGTTTGCATGTCAGCAACAGTGAAAATGAGATCTTTTGTCCAGATGTACGAAATAATGTGACTGCTTCCAAAGAAATGAAATATAACACTGGAACAGTTAGTGGACTGCATATAATGGATGCTCCTGAAATAGCTAAAATTGACGGAACTGCATCAAATGGAAACATAGCCGGTGAAGACAGAGTTTCTGAATGGCTGTGGACACTGCATCGAATTGGTAATATTCTTATGTATTCTAATTTCAGATAATATTATGATTGCTTCCTTTACTGCTGGCTTTTGTTCATATTTCTTTGGTGACAATCCTGGATTAATGCCTGTATTTTCAGTTGTTGATGTGGTGAGAACAGATAGTCACCTTGAATTTTATGAAGATGCAAAAAATATGGCTAGAATGTCTGATATTCTTGCTGTTTATGCGTGGGTTGATCCTGCCACTGGATATTGTCAAGGTTTTTCTTTAATCTTTCTTATCTTTGTTGATTTTTTATTTTCATGGGTGTTTTCTTGAGACCAATAAATCATTCCTGATTTTTGATCCATTTCAATTCATACTAATCTTATCCACAACGTTTCTTTATAGGTATGAGTGATTTGCTTTCACCTTTTGTTGTGCTTTACGAGGATAATGCAGATGCCTTTTGGTGCTTTGAGATGCTTCTACGGAGAGTGGTAATCCCATGTACATGTCATGTGCTGCATCTGTCCTGCTTTTGTCTTTCTTCGTTTCTTTTTTCTCATGACTGCTTATTTTGTTGAAATCTTATTCTGGTCTCCTTCATAGCGTGAAAATTTCCAGATGGAAGGACCAACTGGGGTAATGAAACAGTTGCAAGCACTATGGAAGATCTTGGAATTAACCGATGCTGAAATATTTGAACATCTTTCAGCCATTGGTGCTGAAAGCCTTCACTTTGCTTTCAGGATGTTGCTAGTACTTTTTCGCCGGGAGCTTTCCTTTACTGAGGCCCTCTGCATGTGGGAGGTTTGTTCTTGAAGACTGTTATTTAAGAGGTGGTTAAATGCTCTACATATTTCTTGTGCTTCAGTGAAAAAATATTGAGTTTAAGATAAAATAGGAAAATATAGTTTTGAATCCCATGTCTAATGTTGACTACTTTATCTCCAAAAGCTGTCTGTTGTAAGTTTAATAAGTTGATGTAAGAAACTGTTGTGTCAACAGAAAAAATCAGGGATCACATAACCACAGCAATTTCAAAATTCTCACTCTCGTTGCCATGGTTAGTGGTATTAAGATTAAATGTTTGAGAGTTGGCTAATCTGCTGGTTTATTAGGTTAATGTAAGTTTAATAAATTGATTTTATAGATAAATTGTCTAGAATACTGGCAATTCACAACATGAATAATCAAAATGTATTCAAAAATTAGCCCTCTTATAACCAGTTTAGCAATATTTAGGTAATGGTCACAGAGTTGTTTATTGTGCACCTTATTAGATTTGTTACATGTGGTCATCTAAATCTTAATGGTTAAAATATATGATGATCTCGTATGTAGGCCCAACCTGCTTTGGGATTATGGTTTGAGGAGTTACACCGTCAACATTGGGTCATCTTAGCATTAAAATCTGTTACTGTCTCAAACACAGGCCCATACACCGCTTTAGAGGTTACCGAGGCTAAATGTAGCTCTTCACCATGTCATAAGTAGCATACATTAACTTAACTAAGAATTGTAGCTCCGAAATGGTTAAATTCTATTCCTTGCATATCTCGATAGACCTAAGCCTACTTTTCATTATTAAAGAAAGTGCTACAGTTGTAAGTTTAGTGAATTATTAAGTTTATACACTTTTCTCGAGATACTGCAAAAGAGCTTCAGAATAGGATCTGTTCCTGTAGAAAGCAGGAACATGGATATGACATGATGCCAACACAACCAAATGACAAATTCTTAAGGAATAGGTTACGTGGTTGCAGCGGCAAGACTACATATCTATATGTGTGTCTCTATATATACACATCAAATTCCCTTCTTATTAGGATTTTTCTAAGTTTGAAAATGGAAAGGAAACAAATAAACCCTTACCGATTTAGATATCTTTTAATAAAGTCATGATAATATCATAATAAATTTGAAAATAAACCCAATACCTGGCCTAGTAGGTGCTACGTTCTGCTGACATAGTATCTTGCTTATGTTAAAGAGTCTTTTTCTATGTTCAATCAGCATATGGCTTTAAAGTGTCTGGCATGCATCAAGCATAACATTTTGGTGTTGGCAATGTGTGTCGGTTGAACACTGTGCGATTTCAGTGTCTTCATATGATGGAAACAGAGAGGGACTCACAGGCTAGGTCTGATACATGGAGGAAGTTTATAGTGTCACCATGTAGGCCTCTAACTAACTGCCTTCTCTCTAATTTTGACCTCTTTGGGACTAGCTTCATCATGGTTATTTAATAATTGTGCTCATTACAAACTGACCTTTGCTTTTATACGTTTAGCCTTTTCGTAACTAGGTTCACCGTGAATATTTACAACAACAACAACAACAACAACGCCTTATCCCAAATATTTGCGGTCGGCTACATGAATCCTATTCTTCCATTCCGTTCTAGTATGGGCCATCTCCTCCGTTAAGTTAACCATTATCATATCCTTCTTAATTGCTTCCAACCAAGTTCACTTTGGTCTGCCTCTAGATCTCTTTGCCCCATTAACTATAATATTATTATTTTTCCTCACATGTGCACTAAGAGGTATCCATTGCACATGATCAAACCACCTCAGTCGATTCTCTCTCATTTTATCCTCAATAGGAGTGAGCAACCACCCGGAATATTTATAATCCCCTGAAAAACAATCATTTAATGTTTAGAGGTCAGTTTCAATCCCATGCACAGGTGAGATCCAGGTTGGTTTAAAGGTCAATCAGGACCTCTCTGGAGTAAAAATCATTTGAAATACTCTACTCCATGCGGAGTCCAGTTTTAATAAAGTGACACTTGCAAGCCAAATCCCACTACCAGGTTTAAGCTGTGAATCAATTTGACTCCCTTTAACCCCTTATTATTATCCCTTCTTTTCCTGAATATCATTTAGCAAACTAATTGCTTCCAGAGGCTACTCGCTATCTAATGGTGCACCATATCTTGTTTATGCATTATGAACTTTATCAGTGTCTTGAGTCCTTGGCTTTTTTTAATTGGTTGTGGGAGCATGCATTTGCCTAGTGGGCTTTGTGTGTGTGCGTGTGCGTGTAATTTGCCTAGTTTTAGGTACTACTGTAGTCCTAATTTAGCTTTTGCTGAATTCCATTTTAAGCATCTTGTGTAACTTTGGTGCAATGTTAATGCTTCAATTGTCTCTATGACACACTGGGTAATGACCCTTACATAGTTAATGCCTAAAATTCCTTTTTTCTGGGTTTGATCTCACTGATGATGAATTGCTGGAGGAACTAATTCCAACAATTTGACTCATTCCTAGTTCCTGTCTTCTATGGCTGCATTGAGATTGGATTGATCTTAATCTACTGAGTACTGATATTAATCGGTTCCTTAGTTTTCAATTTCAGCAGTTAGCACCATACAATGATAAATATGCAGGAGAATTGATCAAGATGGTTTGACCATATGCAACAGAGGCGACAAAATGCACCAATTAGGAGATACTAAGATTGAAATTAATGGAGTAAAGACTAACGGTGGCCCTAAGAGAATTGGCTGTAAGCAGTTAAGAAGGATGCTATAGCGGTTAACATAATTAAGCAGATAACCCTAAATAGAAATGAATGGAAGAATCTGATTCTTGTAGCCACCCCAAAAAATTCGGGAAAAACACTTTGTTGTTGTTGTTGTAAAATTCTGCAGTCATTTTAGCACCCCTTTCTTAGAATATATTCTTTGTCGATGCACATTTATCCATAGATGTCAAATTGCAATAAATATGATAAAGCTTGGAGCATAGTTTTGTAACTCTTGCTGTGATTACATTTCTAATTCTGGTTTACGCTCCAGATGATGTGGGCAGCTGATTTTGGTGAAGCCATGGCTCAGCAATTAGAGGAAAATTGCCTTGAACCATTAATTCTTCAGCTGAGGAAAAGTTCAAGTGCAGATTTGAGAGAAGAAAAAAGTGAAAATGGTAAAAGAAAATATAAAAGCCCCAAACGTGAACACGGTCATGATGATTCTTGTTCACCCTACAGCAATGGGTTGAGATCCATCTCAAATCACCCATTTTGTGGCTTGACAAAGGCTACTTTCTGGGTCAAAGACAATCAGCTGCATGGCTGCACAACAGCTGGATCAACAAGAAATGGGGACGATGAACTGCCTGTGTTCTGTGTTGCTGCAATTCTTATCCTCAACCGTCAAAAAATCATTAGACAGACTCGTTCGATTGATGATGTAATCAAGGTAAGTTCAAGTTGCCCCCACCCTCCCCTTTTTTGTACTTTCTTTTCATTCTTGCAGAACTTTCTCAACTTGAATAGAACATCAGCATGTAAATTGACAGCTGTGCTGAATAAATTTTCATTTGCCATTAAACGTTAACAAATGTCCAGGGAACTATAGTATTTCTCTATTATGCAGGGTTTTATTCATTGAACATGGTTTACTTGTTGGTTTACTTTGACCAAGTTGCAAATGTTGGGCAGTATTATTTTACTAAGAATGCTCCTCAACCATAAATTTCTACTACCACAATAATAATGGTAGCAACAATTAATCCTTTATCCTATATACTAGGATTTAGCCTTATAAAATTATGAATCTTTTTCCCCATTCATCTCCACCAAGGACCATATCCATTGTAAATACGTTAGTATTAACTATTATTTATTATTAGGGCATTTACATTCATGATTTTGATAAATTATCAGAATTATGATTCTGTGAACGACAAAGGAGAATGGGAACACTTTCCAAGTGCCTGATGTTAGCCTATGACAATGCTGTAACAGTGCTCTCTGTTTAATCTATTTCAGATGTTCAATGATAATGAACTGAAGATTAAAGTGAAGCGCTGCATACGCATGGCTATCAAACTACGGAAGAAGTACTTTTACAAGGTAGGATTTAAATACCTTCATTGACATGTATTTCATTCTTGATAGGGCCTGTTTTTATTGACTGTGACTTTCGTTGTACCTATTTGTCATTCTTCTCCCTGCTTTTTTTTTTTCCAACTCTCAATGTGACATTTTACCTACCTCTGTTTTTGTTATCATATAGTTAATTTGTTGTATAGCTTTTTCATATACTTCTACGGAATTCACTATGTTGGTGGTTTGATCCTTATTAAGAGTTCATTGTTGTTTGGTACAGTTAAACAAGCAAACAAGTATGGGGACTCCAGATCAAAGATAAGAAGGGGTAGGAAGTGTTTTATGCTTTATCTTGTATATTATTTTGTGGAACTGGACCATTGCACTTACCGATAGCTCGGAGATCTGCACCTTCCTCGCTACTCAGGCACCATGCAAGGTTAGATAATTTCATTTATATGGGATTTATTTTCCTCGTTAAGTGAATTTAAATTGATTTGATTTCTGTGACACTTGACCTTTTCTTGGTTTTTGGAGGTTTTAATACTCGCGGAGTAAAATACTTTTCCTTGTCAACTTATGACCATCTTCCAATTTCTGGGTTAAAACATCATAGGTTGTGGTTTTATTTGGTCTTTTGAATATAAATGAATCGTGTTGCTGTCAAACTGAAAGTTGCTTAAATTTCCAGTTTGACTCCAAGTTCTAAAGGCTTGGAGCTGTATCAGGATCTTGTGGATATTGTTTAGCCACTATAGATCCAAACTCCTGAAACCAACATGGTCTTACGTAACTGGAAGTTTACACATTAGTCATAGTTGTTGAATCTATGTTTAAAGTAACTTTGATATCTGCAAGATCTATCAAGGCACACTTAAAAAGGAAGTCTCTTACGAGTTCAGTTTCGTCACGCTCAAAAAATGGATCTTTTGTCACAAGTTACTTCACGAGACCTATTGACTCATGTTAAATTTATTTCTAAGTTTTCTTTTAAATTGTTGCTTCTAAAATCGATAGTCTAAATATCAAAAGACTAACTGCTAGCTTGTCAGATTTGGCCTGTTTGTTAACTGGATCAGTATGTACTATAACCATTTTTCTCACCATATCAGATCATACTTGTGAATAAGCCTTCATATAGGCAGATTGAGAGCTGGAAAAAATGGTTTAAAAACTATAAAATTCTCTAGGTATTGCTTTAACCAAAACATTGATATAAGAGAGGTTTTTTGCTAATGAGAAATAACAGAAAATGAGGGGAAATTTCAGAATACCCCCTTAACATTCAAAATGCCAACCCTCGCACGCACCCACCAAAACGCCCACCCCAAAACAAAAAAAGAAGATAAAAAGAAAAATAAAATTGTCAGGAAACCCTCCAAACGAATGGTGTTACTGGGTTTGTGAAGACCCCTTAAAGTGTGGGCATTTCTGAAATAGCCCCCTTTAGGTTTTCTCAGAAAACTCCCCAAGTTAACTCCTTTAGGGGAGTTTGTGTGTGTGTGTGTGTGTGTGGGTGTGTGGCGGGGGTGTTGGTGGAATTTACTCAAAAAATAATATGTCAACTAAGATTCTTGGCTGTTTGGCTGGAATTTGGGTAATATGCCCTTGATGACAACTTACATGTCCAAGTTTGGATTAGACTATCAGTGCATGTTTCTATTCATTCTTCGTGGAGATACACATCCTTTGTATATTCTAAATTTTTTAATATTAAATTCTTATCTTCAGGAACATGTACAGAAAGATACGCAAATTTTGAGCTTATACTGCTGGATGAAAGTGAAGCAGCATCGTTCTATCCAATCAGAAATTAATCCGAGGCATTGCAATGGCTAAAATTATTCAGGTGTCTATTTAAGCAGAAGTTTATCTGCGATGAGAGATGTATTGAAGCTGTTAGGAATTTGGGAAGAAGATTAAGGCAACAACTACACTGTATGTGCATAGACTGTGAAACATTACTCATCAAAAGCCAAAGGAAATCAATTTTTTTTAAAAAATATTCCTTGTATCTCAGTTGCTCTTTATTATTGCAAGCTTCTGATTATTTATGAAAATCGTGTTTAGACTCTTCCCTTGTGCTCTCAGAGGCGTAACTTTTGAGCATAACTTAGAAGTCAACTAATTTTTGTGAAAAAGAACCGCAATTTATCATGGTTATTATTGTATTAATCATTAATTGTGTTAGATGTTCTATTATCTCATGCTTTCAGGGGATATTTTTTTATTCTTGAATCCAAATTTGTGTTTGTTTCAATGGAAAATTGATACGCAAAGCGTTCACGTCTAATATTGGTTGAAATCTTTTATTTGTTTCATAGAAATTGAGAAGATGGAAAATATTTAATGGGCTCCACTCCCCTCATTATTGAGTATGGGTCATACGGAAACCATGTTTTGTTGTTGGAAAGAAAATATGGTGCAGAACCATGTTTTGAGCCCACACGTAATCATGAATTTCTAACTAAACCCATGATTATTATGTTAATATCAGTGAAAAGATGATTCCAGACCTCTTCTATTTTAATACAGTTCACTTCCACTATGTTTGCGAGTGAAAGAAAGGGAAAAAAAATATAACATTTGCGCCACTTTAATTTCAGTTCTAATTTCACAACTTTTTTTTTTTTTTTTGCGTAATTTTAACTGTAGGCGTTGTTTGATGATTTTGTGGGCTTTTTTAAGGGGTTTTGTTTGGGGGGTTTTTTAGACTTTAATTATTGCCTTGTATAGTAATTCTAAGTTCTACTTTATTATACTTTGTTTCTGATTGCCCGGATTCAAACACTTGTTTTGTTTTTTTTAAGCTCTATTTAGGGAGTAAGGTATGTTAAAATATTGATTTTTTAGTAAAATCCTTTTAGGGCTGTTTGTTTCCATGAATTTTGCATCATTACATTAGAAAATGGGACCCACAAGTTAAACATCATGGATTTTAACAAATACATTGTTTAATTGTTATTTTTTACACATGGATCTGGGGTTGCCGCATATGATAAATGGATCAAATAAAAATCCTTAAAATTGTGCTGATTTCAACCGTATTTGTGAATTTAGTCACATATCCTCAGTAAAATTCATGTACAACCAAATAAAATTTGATTGGATTTTATTCCTTATGCAAATCATCTTTAATATCCATCACAAACAAACACGATTTTAAATATGGGTTTTCAAAATTTATTATATGCATCAAGATTAATCAACAAACCAAACTGCTCCTTAGAGTCAGCGATTCTAAATATAATAATTAATGCTTTTATAGAAAAATTTTAGTATAATAATTCGGTAATCAATTATTACCTTATTATTTCTGAATTTTTAAAATACACTAATTTAGTTAATCTATTTTTATTTAAAATAACTAAAATATCAGAAACGTTTACTACTGAGTTTACTCGGACACTATTTTGTTTGATTATGTATGTATATAATATGTACAAACAATAAGACGATTGACAAATGAAATTTGACATGTATAATAAAATAATAAAATTGTTTGACATATATCTTTTGGAATTATTTTAAAATTAATTTCTTTAAATGCGGTTCATTGGCTATTCTTTTCCGAAGGTTTCATTAAATTTTCTCTTTTAAAATTTATACTTTTACTATATGTACTAAATAAGGGTATTTCATTAATGACCATCAAAATTTTTAATGAAAAAGTCCTCCTCTCTCAAAATATAATTTTCTTTTATTAATCTTTTTTTTCTTTTATAGCTAAATTACCATATTGGTATATTTAGTGCAACATGTTTGGCAATAAGATAAGATGTTTTTTATCTATTCAATAAGGTATTCAAACTAACCAGTTTTCGTCAATTAGGTCCAATTGTTCATTGTCAATAATGATGTTGGTGTCAAATTATCATGTGATCTTCAATTTAAACTTTTCAAACAATGATGCGACATAGGATTAATGCCATAACAAAAGTAATTGGGAATCACTAGAGGGTTCCAGGCTCAAATTAGGATCTACAAAGTGTCAGAATCATTTAAATTATGTCATGTGCGGTCATACAATGATTTGGGATCAAAACCGTCACAACGGTAAAACAACTAGACCTAATGGAGGAAAATTAATCACTTAATACCTTATTGCGACCAACCAAATAAAAATATCCTGTTCTTAAACATGTTCTGCTAAAAAAATACCATTATCGTAACTTAGCCCCTCTATTATAGACTTCTATTGAAGTAGAAATGAGTAAATCCCGGAGGGCAATTCAGTCATTTCCCAACCCAACATCTTAGACTTCCCAGTTTTATGATATCTCTCATGAGATCCTAATCTAATCCATACTAATAATCATAATTATAAAAAAGATTAAAACCCAAAAAAAAAAAATCATAACAAAACAAAAACAAAACTATCTCAAGTTCATTCTTCGCTTCTCCCGAAAAAAACAAAAAACTCTACCAAGGTGAAATTTTTCTCATCTTTTCTCCCCAATTCTCCTCAAAACCCTAGCTTCGTTCCTCGACAAACAACACCAATCCCCTTCGTTGGCGGGAAAAAGGAGCTCTGAGGTCTCAATTCTCGAGTTTTGTTTTATGAGATGGCCGCGAATTCGAACCCTAATGGGAATCAAGAAAGGGTTAACGGAGGCGGGACCTCCTCCGTGAAAGGAGGCGGCGGGCCCACGGCGAGCCCTAGCAATGGAACAGCGGCGGCGACCGGCGGCGGAGCGAATTCGGCGACGTCGGCGGCGTTGAAGCACGACCCGGGGCTGATGCTGGAGTGGTCGGCTGAAGAGCAAACGATTTTGGAAGAAGGTCTTGCAAAGTGAGTGTTTCTTTTGGGAAAATTTGGGGGTTTTTTAATTGGAAAGGTGCTTCCTTTTTGGGAAATTTGAAGGGGTTTCTTGTTTTGGGGCATTCTGCATGTGCCTTATTTAATTAAATCTTGCATTTTGAGTTATTTGAAATTGTTTTTTTTTTTTTGCTGGTAATTGCCGTTATGGTGTAATTTATTTCCATTATACAACCACTTTTTTTAGCTTTCTTAGCCCTCTGCATTCTTGGTTAATTGCTGGTTTTGTGTATATCGATATTATACTTCATTGCTGTCGTGTATATTATAGTTTACTGTAAAGTAGAATAGAAGGTTGATAATTGTTATGCATTTATGCATAACAATTTACATGAATAACAATCTACATGAAAAAATGTTATACATGATGATATATATATATATATATATATATATATATATATATATATATATATATATATATATATATATATATATATATATATATATATATATATATATATATATATATATATATATTCTCTTCTCGTGTTTTTGCTTCTGTGGTATGGTTAGTCTTGCTTGGATGTTACATTTTGCTTAGTTGCAACTGCCTATTTGTTTTGTTGTAGTTATTGTACTGTATTAAGTGTTGGTATATGAGCTATTTAACAAACACTTAATTTGTGGCTCACAAGTCATTTTTCACATTCTTTTTCCCATAACGTTGGTCTTGTTTGCTTTTAGTTATTTATTACCTAATATTTTGAACTACACAATTTCAAGCATTATTATAGAATACAACCATGAATGAGAAAAACACCTAAACAAATTATAAATGAACTTATATTCTGCTTCAAATCTTCATACAAACTTATTAGCTTAGAGAAGGTGATAGCCAACGTAGCTGGGAAATCGGGATTTCTCGAACAAAATAACTTTGGGTGACAAAAGGTGTAAAATTGTTGGTTGCACTAGTGTGAAAATAGAGATGTTTTCTGGTTCAGTTGTTACTAAATGTTGGGTTTTCCTTTTTCTTTCCTTTCTTTTGATATTCTATTTGTGATGACACATGCCTTCATTGAGGTTCATATTTCAACTACTACATACACCCATTTATCACTTTTTATATCATTTCTAATGTTCTTGGACTAATACTTTATGTTCTCTTTCATTGTGGATATCAATTCAGGTTTTCATCTGATAAAGTTCCATATCGTTATGCAAAAATTGCCATGCAACTGCAGGGAAAGACGGTTAGAGATGTAGCCCTACGGTGCAAATGGATGAGTGTAAGTTTGATGATTTTGGAGGTTGCACCCACACTTCCATTCTTTAAGTGCTTCTCAAACTTTAAATAAGCAATTATCATTCTTGTCTATGGTATATTCTCTTCTTTGCTGCATGTATATGCAATTATCAAACACTTTTTAAATCAGTTTCTGGGAGATAGATTTTCGTGTGCAAACAACCATTTCCATTTAAAACATTATAAGAATCCGACATTTTGAAACTCATTTGAAAATTTCACACTGGAAAAGATAGTGGTCTCGTGGATACATCATACATGTAATACAGAATGGTTAATTATTGTTTTTGGACGCTAGGAAAGTGTGGTATCTAAAATTGAGGTAAGTCCCTTGATGGATGATTTTTTATAGTAAATTCAAGTCTTAAACAACAAGTGTTCTTTGTTAATGGTCTATTTTAATTGGATCACGGAATCACAAATGTTTAAATCTAGTAGATAGAAGTTAAATTGTAAATGTTGTATTTCGGATGGAGGACAGAAGTACAAGGAAAAGAGGAGGTGGTACCATGTGTTCAGTATCCACTGAGTGGTTGATTCATGCACAGGAGAAGTATGCAATGAACTGAGAATTATGGCCATGATTTTTCTGACGTCTGTTATCAGTAGTTTTGATCTAGTTTTGTCTCAAGCTAACTGAAAGCTCCCTCCCTCCCTATTCTTTGTGTACGTGTATACATGATTTACTTGGCCTCTGATTTTTCCCCTAATAAGCCCTTTATGAGTTATTTTTAAAATGATTGACAGACGCCTTCTTATGAATGTTGTGGATACTCATGAATACTCGGGTTTACACTGTACCTTCTAGTATCATGGAAGGAAGAAGCTTCATAGGAAGTTTTATTATGTGAGGAACTGGAAGTTAATTTTTCTTGTCATGAATTTTCTCTTTTGTTGGTATCAGTAGTTTTGGCCTCAGGCCAACTGAAAGCTCTCTTTCCTTCTTTGCGTATGATTATAATATATGTCATTTACTCATATTCTGAATTTTATTCCCTGTTAGCCCTCAGTGAGTTATTATTTGCATATCACCCTTATAAATGTTTTTCACTAATACCTCGGGATACAGTCTTTACCTTCTAGACTCAGAGAAGGAAGAAGCTTCTTCTGGATATGTGACCCCATTTTGATAGGGTTAAGATGATAAAACAATATTTGTTCAACTGTCACCTTCTAATTGTTCAACTGTGATTAATGACCAAACAGGCTCACTGGTCTTCTAATCTTTAAAGCTTGAATGCTTAATAAAGTTTTCCTAACCAATTTAATTCCTTATTTATTATTTTTTACAGAAAAAGGAAAGTGGGAAGAGGAGGAAAGAGGATCATAACCTCAGGAAAAGCAAAGATAAAAAGGTGAGAATCTGCTGATGTCCACATACTATTTTTTGTCTGTAATCATGGTGCTATATTTTAAAGGGAAATTTACTTTTTTTTTAAAAAAGCTTCCTGAAAGTTACCTAGATTCCTGCTTATGAAACATATACTTAGTTCAAAATGAAGATTTCATGAGGAAGTGTTCTTTTCTCTCTTGAACACTTCTATAACCAATAATTTTTTGTTTCATCAAAATCTTGTGTTGATTTATTTACCTAAAAATCCTAACCAGGGTTAGTTTCATTAAGGAAGCTACTACAGAGAGCTGTGATCAATTGATTTTGATTTTCACCCAACAATGAAATGGGACTTAAATCAATCTTAATGGCTATCCCAGTCCTCGTTATATTGATGTACTTGAACAGTACTTAGGTACCAAGATCAACCTGGGAATTTTAGATTTTATTTGTTTTCTTTCTTAAATTCGTATGGTTTATGCTAGAATGATTTGTTTCCTACTCTTTTTCTCCATGACCATTTATTTCATCTCTTTATTCTTTTGATCATGGGAGTTAGCAGAAGGGTAGATAGGGAGAGGGTGACAGGCTGCTAGGACCACAAGGTCACTGGAGCATGTAATTTCCATGCATCAGCTATTAATTTTTGACAATTGGGTATGCAGAAGTAAATGGGGCACAAATGTACATGCATAAGTTTTGGAACAGTTTCTGAGGTGTTTGTGAGGCTCTAAAGGGGATGGTTTTTTCTCAAATCCATGTGGAAGATGTTCCAGATGTTAGTTATAAGCAGTGTTGTAAGCGGCCTGGCGGACGCTCTAGGCGACGCTAGGGCCTAGATTTGGCTGAAGGCCAGTCTAGCTCGCCTAGGCCACCTAGCTAGGTAGCCAGGTCTGCCTAGGTGCCAGCTTTTTACCAAAAAATCTAATTTTAAACTAAACCGAAACCCAACTCATAACCCAAACCCGAGCCCATTACTAACTCTTAACCTATTTTCATCTTTTTTCTTTGTTTTATTTTTTCAATGTGATTAACTGATTATGTTGGACATGGTTATGTTTCTTAACATTTGGTTCTTGTTTTAGTTATTTAGTATTTATGCATGGTTGATTATGGATCTAAGATTATTATTTATGTTTTTACAATTTGATATGAACTTAATAGTTAATACATATTTTGTGAATTATTATAATTAAATAAATTAGAAAATAGGCAAACTTGATGCCTTTAGCTTATGCTCGAATTTAGTCATTTAGTCAACATTGGTTATAAGAGTTGGACATGACTTCTTTCTCACACAGTTTTGACATGTTTTTTGGAGTGTTGTACTTTGTTTACTTTTTTCTACAAGTTCTTTTCCTTTTGAAGACATGTTTGCAATATTTATCTTTTACTATTTAGGGAAGTTTTTCAAGTTTCGCAAGCTTTCTCATTTTCATCTGCTGCAAAATAACAGAGGATCTAAGACACTTTATCACTTTCTCCTTGGTATAACCAACATTCCCTTTTTACTTTCTGGTGCCACAGAGTATCCAGCTCAGCTCTTCACACTTTTTGGAGACACAAGCAGACATTTATTTATTTATTTATTTTGACAAAAATTTGACACACTTCGTCGCCTTACTTTCATATCAATCAGCTACTTTCGGGCTCTTTTTCATTTGCCAAATAGACCATTAGGATTTAAAAAGGAAAGAAAGGAAGCGAGCATCATGTTGGTGGTGTTTGTGGTCAGATTGAAAAGGACACCAAGAAGAGGGAGACAAGACATACAAAACTTGTCCTATTTGTCCATCCACTTCTAGGCTTCCTTTCTTCATATAACTTGCAGCACTCAATCAAGTATAATTGAAAACACTGCTTCTGTAGCCTGCATTATGTGCGCTAAAATTGCTTTTTAAGGCTAAGGCTTTATATAATTAACTAAGAATTTTTGACTTTTTCTTTCCCAGGAGCGGGTTACAGACTCTTCAGCAAAACCATCATCCAATTTGGCAGCACGACCTAATGTTCCTCCGTATTCTCTGCCAATGCTTCCTTTTGACGATGATGATGATATCTCATACAAAGGTTCAGATATTTATTTACCGTCTGTTCTCTGTAATTTTATATGATGGAACCAACTATCACTTATAGCTCTTTCAAATTAGTTTTTAAAATGTTGAATCTTTCTGTTTAGCATGATTTGTCAGATGATCTGGTTGTTACTATATCTCTACCTGCATTTTCTGTTTGCTTTTTCTATAGTGAGGCTCAACGCATAGTTTAATGTTAGTTTTTTTTTAATCATTGATGTGATTTCTGGTGACATGCTATGTTACCTGGGTACTCCAACTGAAGCCGTACGCGTACTTGACACATACCCATACCAAACTCCTCAGATACTTCTTGCTTGTATGAATATATTTATTCGGGCATGTGCTCACTTATGTAATATATGTTTTAAGTTACAACACTTCTCATACACTTCTTGGACGCATATCCTACACTTCCCATCCACCTCCTAAAACTCATTGGAGATAGATCGGGTTTCGAATCCTACACTTACCATCCACCTCCTAAAACTCATTGGAGATAGATCAGATTTCGAACTATTATTTTAAAGGATCGTTTGAGTGTCTAGTTGAAAAATGATGGTTTCCAATTTAAAGAAACATAAAAGTATTATAGGTTTTTTAATTCTCATAACATGTGAATGAAAAACAATATGGATCTCATGTAAATTATTAATTTCAATATATGATATATGTATGTGTATATAAATATTTATATACCCGTGTCCCTGTACCCTACCTTTTACAAATTTGCCATGTCCCGTGCCCATACCCGTACCCGTACCGACACCTGTATGCATACCATTTCCATGCAACTTAGGAGGCATGTGATCATTATTTGTTTTAATCTGTTTGTGTGTTTGTTTCTTGTGATGTGTGAGTGTTACTTATTGGAATCCATTGATGTGGCTTTTCTTGTGATGTGTGACCATTATTTGTTGGGATCCTTTCTGGAGATGGTCCCATCAGTGTACAGCTCAATTTTATTACTCATTCCAATCTATTATGTTTAGAATCATTTAGCTATAGATTTTCTCTTTATACTGATATATTATATTATATTGTATTATGTATATCAATCACTTGTAGTTTAGATGCTACGTTCCAGTAAATTTCCAATGGATGCTGATATGCCTTTGCTGAGAATTCCTAATTAGTGTTGTCATACTTGATTGGGGTTCTGTATTGATCTCCAATTTACATCGCCAAAAAGCTGCCCATATTCATCCCAGGAATTTGAAGTCACATGTAATGGGTGCGATTTTTTTTTAATAACAAAAATGTTGATGTTACTAGTGCTTACTGCATGTTCTGAAAAAATGGAGTGAGTCTGACTCTATAGTAAACAAACAAATAAAATCTTAAGCCACATTTTGGACTGCTAGCACAAAAGGGATTGGGTTCCAATAAAGTCAAAGTACTGAAAAGATGCGATTCCAAAAATCCTATAACTGGGTATCTTCCTTCCTACTTTCTTATAGCCGAGTGACAATTTATTTCTTTTGTTGAAACTGGTTGCAAACAAGCTGCAGAAACCATTTTCATGAGGAGTCCACGTAGAAATGTGCCTTCTTGTCATGCCTAACTTGTCATTTAGGCTTTGTTGCCTGCTAATCACATGGCAATGATGATAAGAGTTTCGGACTTCTTAAGCATGAACCACCAACGTCTATTAGTTGAGCTCATGTTTTCCCTTCTACGCCTAGTGGATCTATGGTGTCATTAATCATTATCAAGTTTATCATGTGTCAGAAACTAGCAAAACTCTAGAAACAGTAAGAAAACTATCGGGCTACGAGCCTACAAGTATAATGTTCATGTTTTAGAGAATTAGTAAAATATCATTGCTTATGCTCGTACTTGCTGCTCTTGATTCACGACACTACAATGGTGACACTCATACTTATGTTTGAAAACCTTTGAAAGTCTTATTAGTACATACATTCAGCATTTTGATATGCCATGAATCTGATGAAAACCTTTGAAAGCCTTGATCCTTGCCCATTTAGATATAGAAGCCTATTTTAGCATTTAAACAAGGTTTAAGGTTCTACTAGGCCCTGAAGGAGACCAACCAAAAGATTCTGAAGAGACGTCTCCCATTCCAATCAGGATATGAGTGTTTTCTGTAGTTTCAATAATGCATAGAGATCTTCTGTCTTGAGAAATTTTCTGGACTAGGGAAGGTAACTAGGTAAGACATACCCATAGATAGACATCCACATTTAGAAGTGTATTTGACATGATCTTTGCCAAATTTCAATCAAATGCCGAATAAAACAATTCCTGGTTATTTAACTAGTGTTCTAAGGTAGCTTGTTTAATTTTATACCAATATAGCTAATTTTTTTCTTTATTGATTATTTCAGATATTGGTGGTCGAACAGGACAACTCCTTGAGAATAATGATCAACTATTCAAGAAAGTATCTGTAAACCTGACTAGCTTACAGGTAAAGCACCCACCGGAAATATCATTACCAAACCACAATCCCCTCCACGTTCATGTAATAAGCATCATCAATATCATGTATGCATTATTGCATAATAATAATAATACTGTAGGGTACTGACCAAGACTCAAAGTTAAGAAAGCTTTACCATGAAATTACTCAAATTGTAAGATGGGCTGTCAACCTTGATGCTATTCCTATTGAGTTGGTATCTTATACCTTATCGAGCAACTATGAACAAGCGATTTTCTGGTGGATGTCAATATTTTTCCAGAAATGCAGTCACAGAACTTAACCATATCAAGCCTCCAAATATATTACAAAAGAGTTTAGATGAAGGAATAACAAGCTTTGTTAGAGCAAAATGCATTCATTTTAAAGTCACAGTTAATCAAAAGGCCAAATAAAATTGCATTGGTTAATGTGAAACAATTCAAGCACACAAAACAGCAGACTGCTAGAGCAAAGTAGAAAAATAGCTAAGCAAAAGTTTTATAGGCTTATTGCCAAAAAGGTTTATTTGCACACAAATGCATGACTATGGGTCCATGTCTGATTCATAGATCGCGCATAGAAATATTCATGCTGATGCATAGATGTGGTTATGGTATGCTAATCTTTAGTTCTAGCAGGTACAGGAAAACATTGCACTATTATGCCAGGCACGAAACAACTTGTTTGCAATCTTCAACGAGTATGTGCTTTACCTTCATTTTTTTTTCCTAAAATGCAAGTTTTTTATGCAACACATCTCTGAATGATATAGTATTTATACATTTGCACTGCTATCTACCCTCTTTTGCACTGGCTCTTTTATTCGTTTTTCCATAATGATGAAGGCATGATAATTGATTTAACACCAAAGTTATTGGTTATCCTCCATGAAGAAGAGTTCTCGTATATTGCAATTTTAGATATTGCTTTTCCAAGATAATCTCTTTTTTTTCCATTGGCTCCACTCAGTTCTAAACTTTCTTATTGTCTTGCATTAAATCTAATATAATTTTCTAAACCTTTGTGCTTGTTTTTTGTTAGTTGGCAACTGACTTTGTGGCTCATTAGTGCATGTGCATTCATTTAAAAGAAGCAATCATTTTACCAGAAAACTTGAGAAGTCTCTAGTGACTGGCCATATTTACGAACTTCCCTCCTCACTTACTCTGAATAAGGGTGGAAGGCTCATGCCCTCTCCCTTGGATGGAGAAAATTCCTTTAAAAATTTTTGCAACCTTCCTTGAACTTTTGATTCCTTCATCATGAGTAAGCAATTACCTTACCATTCCTTTAAGTTCCTCTCTTGTTACGGCTTTTTCTCAGTTGCAAATTCATCTTGTTACCTATAGTCTGCGATCTTTAAATTTACTTGTAACGTGAAAACCTAGGGCTTATCCATACTTACAAACCAAATTTGGCTCGGGCAACGAATGGGCTGTTTCCATGTTAGGCATATATTTCAGATGTGGGAGAACACCTATCATCGAATATATCCTAATTTATCAATGTTGCTTTACTGTAGATGAGAGGCTCATGGATACTATCCAAGATCATTTGAGTGTTTTATATTCCGCATCATCTTCATGTTCTTTTACTAATCATCATGAAATACTTGTTGTGATGCATAACATCCATTTTGATGCCTAGATAGCTACACAGGTCCTCTACCATTTGCTCGAGAGAAAAAAAAGGTCCCATGAGGGCTCTCTATTGAAAGATCATTTGGGTGTTTTAGATTCTGCTTCGTCTTCATGTTATTTTACCTGTCATCATGTCATACTTGTTATGATTCATAACATCCATTTTGATGCCAAAATAGCTACACAGGCCCTCTACCATTTGCTTGAGGAAAAAAAATGTTCGCTAAAGGGCCCTCTATTGAAAAATCATATATGGGAAGAAAGCAGAATATGACACGTGTCCTCTTATTATTTTAAATCAATATACAAAACTAGTGCAATCAATAAAAATATGATTGCAATCTTCAACATAAAATTGGTAGTTCGCATTTTTCTTCCTTCCTAAATTATCTGTACAACACCACTGTAGGATTTTTTTCCTTTGCTCATTGTTGTTGGTCTGTTTGTTTCAAGGAATCACTTTGCTCATTGGTAATATACTTTTCAAGGGTTAATTTCACAAAACCCCCAAGAAGTTTGACCCATTTTGAGATAACCTTTAACAATCTTGGAGATCGCTACTTATCACTAAAACCTAGAGATCGGTTGGTATTTAAGATGATAAAACTCTAATTTTGGAGTAAAAAACCTAAAAATCGCTAAACATAGCTAGTTATTATTTGGACGGCACGATTTAAGTAGATAAACGAGAGTCTATTTAGAAAGAAAAAATATATATAGAGATCTTTGTCAATCTTACTGAAAGGTTGACATTGCACAGAATTACTAGAGAAATCGCTAAAAAGTAGCTGGTTATTATTAAAACCTATACGATTTAAGTATAGATAAAACTCAGTAAATCTTGGGGGGAAAATATAGAGATCTTTGTCGATCTCGCTGAAAGGTTGAAAGGTTCAGATCACACAGAATTAGCTAGAAAACTTTTTAAAATTACTAAAAATGCCTAATTGTCACTAAAACATGGTGATACACTCCCACTTCAAATAAGTAAGGGTATCACAATCATCCCACATCGAATAAGTGGTGGTAAACGAGGAATATATCGTAAACGAGGAATATATCGTAAAGATAAAAGTGGAATAGTACTAATGTTGGTAGATCCAACACCTTTCACATGTGTAGTGGATCCATCAGCCAATACTACTGAAGAAAAGGAAGTGGTAGATGTGCAAGAGGATAATATACCTTGATTCCCAGTCATATGATCAGTTGCCTCTGAATCTATAACACAAGCATGAGTCGATGACGATGAAAGGCAAGTAGTGGATTTACCTGACTGGGCAAGTGTAGCAGTAGCAAGAGAGGATTGTGTGTTCTTAAATTGCTGGAATAACTGGAATTGAAATTGCTCATGCTGGCGACAGATGTCATCATCTATGAGACTATTGTGTAATCACATGTGCACTCCGAGGTTGTTTTTCATGTAGCTGAGGACGATAGAATTTTATATGACCCGGCTTCTTACAATAATGACAATGGATAAGAGGAAACAGATGAACCCTCCTCTACAACTCCTCGTGAACTATCACCTCGTCCCCCACGTGCTCCAAAGCGTCCTCCACATTCACCAAAGCGGCCTCCACCACGGCCACCGCCTCGACTGGTCGACTGTCTACTTTGTGTGGCTAGAACAGACCTGTTGGGAAACTCTGTTGCGGTACTTACTAGCGCTGCCTGCACTGCTTATCTCAACAAGTAATATATCTCTGCTAAGAAGCGTATAGCAGAGCTTTCAATAAAATGTGGTCGTGCTGAATTATAAGACTGTGGAAGAGAACCAAGAAAGGTGAATACCATCAGTTGATCCCACTGGTCCTGCATCTTCTGAATATCCCCCGTAGTGGGGAAAATCTGTCTCGGCTCCTCTGTGAGGCAGTTGAAGTTGCCATAGTGCTCCTCAAAAGTCTGACACTACTCGTCCATCTTGCTCCGAAATAATTCTTAAATGACATCCTACGCCCAATTGGCATGGCCACGACCCGAGTACAATTGCTCTAAGAACTTCCACTTGTTTCACTGTATTACAGTGAATTGCTAGCTGAAGGACTTGTGGTTCCATGCTGTTCCAGATTTGATGAAGTAGACCAGTGTTATTCTGTTTCTAAGAGGCAGTAACTGGTACGGGGGGTCATCTGTAAGATAATGATCCTTTCCTTGACCTGAAATATAAACAAGTTGCTTTCAAAGTAGGTAATTTGACTCATTCAATTTCTGGTCAGGGATCTTGCTAGAGAGCACCTCCGTGTGGGTCGTCGTCTCAACTCTCTCGTCCACCGAAATAGCAGAGTCACTGGAGGACGCCATTAACATAACAAATAAGATCCTTCAACTAGTAATCTCCCAGCAAATAACTATCAATCCCACCCAATAACAAATCAATCTCCAATAATCAAATCATCAATAAGTAAGCACCCTTACAACAAGCAATCAATCCACTTAGTAAAACTATCCTACGTGGTCAGAAGTGCTGGCAGCTGAGGGCGGAGGGTTAGGGTTTGACAGTGGTGGGTGGCGGCTAGGGTTTGAGAGGGGTAAGAGGTGACGGCTAAGGTTTAGGAGGGTGGTGGCTAGGGTTTGAGAGAGGTAGAAGGTGGCAGCTAGGGTTTAGGAGGGTGGCGGCTGGGGTTTAGAAAATTGGAGAGGGGAAAGAGAGGGTGGCTCTGATATCATGTTAATGTGAAACCCTAGTGAGATTATTAGCTCTGTCTTGGATGTTATTAATAATATTTGGGGAAACAAAGGAGTTTATCCCTAACCAATATGAGACTAAACAATAAGGAATAAACAACTCTTTCAACAAGAAGAAAGTCTCTAGTGATTGGCAAGGTTTTAAATGTCGGATGTCGGGTTCATGTCGGACGGCTGAAATCCATGTCAGATAGCGAAAATCGGGGATATATCGGGGACATGGACTAAATATCAGATTGCCATATCGGGTGGTGCGCATATGTATACTATCATGTCCTAAATGCAATCTAAGCATTCCTAAATTCAATTTAAGCATACTTTATAAATTCTATAATCTAAACATATAAAAAAGTAAATAATAAATAATGTTTAGGGTCACTAACCGATTGTAGAAATTTGATTCTCGATTGCATCTTGAAACCATTCACCAGAGGTAGAGAGAGAGATAGATTGAGAGAGAGAGAGAGACAAAGAGATTGAGAGAGATAGACTCAGAGAGAGAAAGAGAGACTGAGAGAGAGAGACAAAGAGATTGAGAGAGAGATAGACTCAAAGAGAGAGAGAGAATCAGAGACTCAGAGAGAGAGAGAGAATGAGAGAGAGATAGAAGAAGACTCACCAGTCACCAGAGAGAAGCTTGAAGTCGTCGTTGGGTTTCGACGTCGCAGGGAAGAGAGAGAGGAAGAGGCGGCGATGGTTCCGAAGTCGCAGCCTCGCAAGGAAGAGAGAGAGAGAGAGGACGAGGCGGGGATGATTCCGAACTTGCAGCGACGAGGACGAGAGAGAGACGAACAGCGGCCATTTTGTCCTAGTTTTTTTTTGCTATCGGGTTCATATCTCTCAGAACAGGTCAAAAGTGAAACGGGTTTGGGTTTTCAGCACTAAATCCAAACTCAGTTAGAAAAAAATAGTAGGAAAAAAAAGGCTATATCGGCCGATTTTTCAAAGCTGAAAAATCGGCCAATATGGCCGATATATCCTCGACATTTCCGACTTGAACCTGAAAAACGACATACGACTTGAAATTGCCCAAGTCGTGTCGCTCGAGCCCTCAAACCGACATGTCGGACACGTCGGCCGATATTTAAAACACTGGTGATTGGCGTATTTACTAACTTCCCTTCGCACTCACATGAATGAGTAGTGTTTCTATCAGAACCGGTTGCATGCGCGACCGGTTTTGAGCCCTTCGATGGGCAAAGTAGGGGGCAAAGTTGTAACTTTGTCCCCTAACTTGCTCCATTTCAACTGGCCGCGATGCAACTGGTTCTGATAGGATGGGTAGTCCACATGAATAAGATGAAGGCCCGTGCCCTCTTCCCTGGATGGAGAAAATTCCTTGAACATTTTTGGCGACCTTCATTGAACTTTTG
This sequence comes from Asparagus setaceus, assembly GCA_012295165.1. NCBI lineage: Eukaryota > Viridiplantae > Streptophyta > Magnoliopsida > Asparagales > Asparagaceae > Asparagus > Asparagus setaceus. The sequence goes on from CM022710.1 coordinate 8,244,289, forward strand.
ATTGCTTTATCCCAAGTGCAGTAAGCAATTACCTTACCATTCTTTGAAGTTCCGCTCGTGTTATGGCTTTCTCTCCAACTTCATCTTGTTACCTATAGTTGGGGATCTTTCTATTTACTTGTAACTGGAAAACTCAGGACTCATCCATACTACTAATAAAAAAGATTTGGCTTGGCCTCTGAATATACCCAAAATTATCAATTCTGATCTACTATTCAAGATCATTTGGATTCTTCTATTCTCCATTATTTTCATGTTGTTTTACCAATCATCAAATATATGTTATGATACATACCATCCGTTTTGATGCCTAGATAGCTAGACAGGCCATCTATCACTTGCTCAAGCAAAAAAATTGTTCGATAGAGGGCCCTCTTTCGAAGAGTCATATAGAGAGAAATCAGAATATGGCATGTGTTCTATAACCATTTTAAATCAACATACAAAACCACTGCAATCAATAAAAATATCAAAATTAAAATTGATAGTTCGCATTCTACTTCCTCCCTATTTGATTTTCTATGGGGTGCCACCATAGGATTTCTTTCACTTTGCTCGTTGTTAGTGGTCTGTTTGTCTCAAGGAATCACTTTGCTCATTGCTAATATACTTTCTAGGGTAAATTTTACAAAGCCCCCTAGAAGTTTGACCCATTTTGAGATAACCCTTAACACGTTTGAAATGTTCTCATCCTCCAAAACTTTTGCTTTTGTCTGAATCTATTTTCAGATAACCCCTAACCTTTTGGGGATTAATCTGAAATGTTTTGGGGGTTGACATTTCCAAACTTTTTTGGGGGTTAACTCAAAATGGGCCAAACTATTGTAGAGGGGATTCTCTCTCTAATATTCCATCTAATCCCAAACTTACCTTTGCAGTATGAATGATATGCCTGAAGTCATGAAGCAGATGCCGCCGCTTCCCGTAAAGATAAACGAAGAGCTTGCAGCCTCCATCCTCCCTATTCAAACATGAGGAGACACTCAGAATATCGAAGAATTAGGGTTCCAGATGGTATGGAAGTCGAAATCATACATCGGCCTTCAAGGCCCAAGTTCAGTTTCCAATAAGTAGATAGAGAGGGTCCCGTCTTCATTCCGTTTGTTGCCTAGTTCATGTTTTAGTTACATATAACCTTGTGCAGTATTGTGACCTTATGTAGTAGTCATAGTTCTTTTAGGCATCAGATAGATGTAGTTCGTTCTGTAAGAACAGGATTCTGGAAAGAAAATAAACTTACCTGTTCATAACTGTATATTCCTTGGGTTTCCTTCGTTCTATTTTTTTTTTTTTTTTTTTTTTTGGTGGGTTGGTGAATCAAAAGCTGCAATTGTTCCTTCAATGTTTGTGTTTCTGTTATTTTTCAAGGGCAAGGTGCTGGTTCTGTGTACATGATTATGTACTGAATAGATTCAAATGTTTCTGGCAAGGATATGGAAAGTCCCAGATCCATTGGATTATATAGTTATTAGTTGCAAAAATGAATTGAAAAGAAAAAGAAAACATACTGTTATTAACCTATTATCCAATGACTGTTACTACCAAGATCAGATATCCCATTTATGGCAAGAGAATTTCTATCAATATTCATTGCAGATAAACCTTTAAATGTGAGCTTTTGGTTCGAGTGACGTATTTTAGTATCGGTATGATGCACGTGTGGGCGCACTTGTTTTATTTTTGATTTTTTTGTTCGTGGACAAGAAAATGATTAAGTGATTTGAAGGGTACTTGTTTTATTTTTGATTTTTTGTTCGTGGACAAGAAAATGATTAAGTGATTTGAAGGGAAAATAAAGATTCAAATTACGATTTTTAATTAATTTAATTAATTTATTTATTTTTGGACAAGAAAATGATTAAATGATTTGAAGGGAAAAATAAAGATTTAAAGTAAAGCATTAGGGAAAAGTGGTTTTTAAAGTGCAATGAGTAAAATTGATTTGGTCATGTGAATCAAGATGAATGATCATTTGAATGACTTTTGAGGCCAAGTAGAATTTGACGTGTGTCATACCACTAGTTTCCAATAAATACGTAATACCAATGTATTTAGTAATTATCAGTATAAACAATAATCATGATATTACACAATCATCAACTCTAAAATGATTTGTGTTCTCCTTCCTCCTTGTATATGATTTTCTATCGAGGCTCCTCTGAAGGACCTTTTTTTTTTTTAATCAAGATCATTAAAAAGAAAAAGACAGGTGAAAAGATATTATAGGCCTCAAATGTGGATAAAATCTGATCGTTGTTTGGATCATGACACACGTAATGCTCAATAAGCACATGTATCCTGTCCAAAATGTGAACTTAAAAAATAATAATTTAAACAATGCGAGCAACAGCAACAACAGGAGCCAAATAAGAACAAAACAAAGTTGAAGCACTGTTGTTTGTTTGCATAAGAGATGAGCTCACCTTTAATTAAAACTTAACAATGATGGTCTGCGGGTCAAAGTGAGAAGGGTAGACCAGGACTCCATCCCTCAACAAACAAATGTGGGCCCCAAAGATCTTGACTACCAGGCTTATATTAAGAAAACTTGATAATTGTAGTGATTTACATGTTATTTTTGGACTAATATTTTAATTGTTTGTACTGTTTTATATTGATTGCACTAGTTTTCAGTTTCTCAGCTAATTGTACTGGTCTAAATTGATTGATTTTTTTTTTTTTTGGGTAGATAACCTACTCCGTAACTCTCAGACCATATGAGCCATATTAAACCTTTTAACTGTCCGAGTCACCTGCAGCGGATAGAGTTGATAATAATTGTGTTTGACGTTTTACTAACTTTTTACATGATTTTCTACTCTCTATAAGATTTCTCTTCAAATGTTCCCATGTTTTTGGTCAAACATAAAAATAGATTGTCCATTGAAGTGTAAAGTAGGGGCCCTGTATTTCTTCATCTGTGCCCGACTTTTTGCCTACTTAACGGCCGCGTTTCTGATGCACATTGCACTCATGGGTTTGAATTAGATTAGTTGAACTTTACTTTTATTACAAAGACACACGTGTGGTTTAATTCTCACTTTGACTTCTTGGGTATTTTTACAATAGAGCCCCCTCAAGAATATGTCAATAACATATGTGACAACTTTCTAATATTTGGATTTTTTTAAAAACCCGAAACATTACTTTTAAATTGCTTCCAACTAAGTTCTTTTAGTACTTAATAGCAATCTTGTCGCTTTTTCTTATTTTGGTGCGTTTAGATATTGCACAAGCAAGCTAAATCAAATATACTCAAACCAAGGGGTATATTTGGTAAAGCCCTTTATATTATCATTCTTTACGTTCCACTCTTTCTCCCTCCAATTTCCAAGTCCCTTTGAAGCCTTCAAAGCCAAAAGTAAAGAATTTGCATACTATTTTCTATTTCACACGTTAAGCATAGAAAATAGAGAGAATTTATCAAATGACCATTTATAATACTATATAGTTGCTTAAACTCCCTTTTTCCATTCTTAGGATGAGAGCTTTCTCATTTATCCATTTCCCACTCGGCAAGAAAAACCCATTTGCAACTTTTTAAAAAAAAAGCATTTAATATATAATTAATATATAAATATATGGTGCATATATATAGAGATATGTCTATGTTCATGTAATCTAGAAGATATGGGTTTGCTTACATATAGATTTTGTGTTTGACCCGTGTTTGTGAGAAAACACTTAACTTCCAGAGGTTGGTTGTTGAATTTTGAGACTTGGGTTGTTTACATTTTGGAGAAATTTTGACAGTTGAACAGAGTCTTTATACAGTTCTGCATCCTGAGCCAACATATTTGAAGGAATTAAGCTGGTTCAGAGTTCTTTTGTTCTGGGGTTGCTTGAGTTTAGTGATTGCTGGTATGTTTCAATTCTCTTCAGTATCTTTTTCTTTCTCCTCTTTGTTGTTGTTGGTTTTTTTTTTTTTCATGAGAAGAATGACATTTAGATTGTTAGATAGGGACTATATTATATTCATCACCACTTTCCCTTAGCCTTTTGCTAAATTAATGTATTGCATTTATATAATTATGTTTCATTTACCTCACTTGATTCTTCTTCTTTTTCCCCTTTACTCTTTATTTATGTTGGCCACCATCATTTTGTTGTTTATCCTAAGATTAGTTGATTCCAATTTCTTACCATTTTGGTGGTTATCAACCTTTTGTTGTTCTTTACTAATTTAGAAGAAAAATATTTCCTTCAAAATCTTGTTTGAGTACATTAAAAGTTATAAAATGGTAGATCCATTCAATTATGTCTATATGCGCATTCTTAAGCGATAAGATAAAACAACATACAAAATTTTTGAAGCCTAAGATAAATAATACAATTGCTTGCTCTATAATTCATGATCTCTGTTCAGTTTGACTGGCTGAAATATCTTAACAATTAACAACAATTTGGGCAGCTTCAGAGAGATCGATCAGTTTTCAGATTAAAGTGAAAATACATTTTATGTATTCCTCTGTATCCCCTTGCAAATTGCAATTGTCAATTATATTGGATCCTCCAGTGGATAAAAGTTAACTAATTTCTAGCTACTACTTGGTCTTAATGCAGTCATGCTGATATAGATACTGCACATGTTTATGGACCTGTACTAAGTTGGTCCACATTTTTCTACTTCAATATAATAATAACAATAAATAACTAAAAATAGATGTGTAAATAGTTTATTGCTAGCTACTATATAATGCCTCTAATCTGTTATATTGACATAACAGATAATGAAGACGGGTCTAAAGTTCGACAGAGTGGTATTATTTCTGTGCATATTGGTGATCATTTTCAGATTTGGGCTCAGAGAAGTTGATGCTCATAAAATTCATCGATATCGCAGTACATTGCAAGTTCGAACAGGTGAGAAAAAATATAATTTTAATCAAGCTTGTGCTATTTCATTCTGATGTTGAAGCTATCATTTGAAATATCAACTAGTTGATTGATAGGAACTAATAAACTTCTCTAGACTCTAACTATAATTTTTTTTTGGGGGTACTTCTTGCAGATAGAATTTTGGTTGAAGCTCAAAATGATACGACATCTGCATTGACTATTAGAACACAAAGAGTCGATCCTTTGAATGATTTGAAGAAGTATAGAGGAGGATACAATATTACAAACAAGCATTATTGGAGTGTAAGAACACCTCTCTCTATCTTTCAAACTTAAACATAATCACATTAAATGAGAATTAAAATGAACATACAACAAGTTGCATCCATAGAGTTGTCAGCTATTTGTTTCATTGTAACTGCAGTTGCAAAAATGCATCTTTTCGCAATTCAATTTACAAAAAGTAACTCATTTCTGCAACTGAAGTGGGTAAAGGATAACAAAGCTATCTAAATACAAATTATGACTGTTGAATTTTTCTCACAAATTGCTCATTTTTTTTCAGTCCACAATATTTACGGGAAAATTTGGATACATCATTGCAGCGCTATGGCTCATCGCTGGCCTAATTTACGCTATAATTCTACTAGTTACATCTCTTTGCTGCAACAAGAGAAGGAGAAGAAAAGAGAACAAGAAACTTCTCTGCAGTAGAAAATACAATCTCTGGCCTGTTGTCCTTGCAATTATTCTCACTCTTCTAGCTATGTAAGCATCATTCTTTCAAGGGTTAATTGCTCATAGACCTGTAGTATCGTTGTTTTCAACTTGCTACCCCTGTAGTTTCATTGTTGCAGCTTGACCCCCTGGGTTAAATTTTGGCAGGTATTGCCTCTGGGTGAAATTAGTGAGTCCATCTGAGGGGTAAAAAGATAAAAAAAAATTAACCGGGGTCTGTCTGCAACAAAGAAACTATGGGGTTAACTACTGGGGTTTATATGCAATTACCCCATCTTTCAACAAAAAAGATCATTCATCCAGTAACATTTACTCATAAATCCCAACTATTTTCTCTATGTTACAGAGTTGCATCTGGAGTAGCACTCAGTGGTAGCATTAGATTCAACTCAAGAGCCAAAATAATCAAGAACATTATCCTTGATGCAGCAAATAATGCTTCAGGAACTATTTATAATGTCACAGATGCTGTCAAGGCAATGCAAAATGATTCACAGATTTACAGGAGATTAGATAGATCGGGACGGCTTAATTCTACATTGCAAAGGCTTGATGGAGACGCTGATCGTATTGAGAGAAAGGCTGGAAAAACTATGCATTATCTCAATACGGGTCTTAAAATTTTGTAAGGAAAAGTTTACAGACGGTAGAAATAAAGTTGTGGAGTAAAGCTAAAATAAGCTTAAGTGGACCAAGAGCTCCATTTTCCAACTTTTTAATCCTTAATTTTGCTTTGAGCGTCATGTAGGTTTGTGATACACATCAAGGCACGTATCTCAAAGATAACATTGATGTGTGTACACACCAATAAGAATCTCAAATCATAACCAACAGATGAAAAAGTTTGTGAACAAAGTACTCAATCCACTTAAGACTATTCTAGCTTTACTCTATATTTAAGAATGTATTGATTCATGAAACTGATGTGTTGGTAATTCTTTTTTCAGGAATGTGGTGACTATAGTCACAGTCTCAGTAAACTTGGTTGCTGTTATTGGTTTACTAGGTAAGTGAAACTATCCCAAATATAAAAGATTGAGACATCCTAATTTTTAAATGTAATTTTTTTTAATTTTTATTTATTTATTATTTATTTATTTATATTTTGGCTATTTCAGTATCAGGGCCTTTTCTGAGACTCCGAAGAGTTTTTCATATGTAAGTTAAGCAGAAAATTCTTATAGTATCAGTTTTAAAACGGAATCATATTAAATGAAAGTTGTTCTCTTGCAGGCTTATCATCATTTGCTGGGTGTTGATAATCCTCTTCTGGTTATACTTTGGATTGTACTATTTTCTGAACAAGTAAGATATTTGCCATCATCGACATCGTTTCTGTGACGAAATAATACTGAAGCAATAATTTGTCATTCTTGTAGATTTGCTGGTGATACTTGCGCAGCTCTTGATGAATTTAGGCAAGACCCAAGAAACAGCACTCTAAGCTCGATTCTGCCATGTAATGATCAAACTTCAGCAAAAACAGCTTTGCATGATGTTGGAGCAGGAATCCACAATGTAGTTGATCAGGTATCGAACATAATTATGGCCAAAGCCTTAAAATTTTCGGTAGAATATTCCATCGAGTAAACTCCTGTGCTGTCATGATATTATCAGCAACCAAACAATTTACATGCACATGAACATAAGATTTAGTTCTCATATGGACTTAGGATGTAATATTTCAAACTGAATCGAGGAATTTGATTTCCCTCTATCTTTAAGATAATATTTGCCCCCAGCATGGACTACCATGAATTTGTCTCCAAAGATAATTTATCCAGTAAATCATTCTTGAAAATCCATCGATGCAGAGATAATAAAAAGTCTTTTACAGATATTTCATCCTTCTTTTTGTATTTCCTATACATCCATTTCCACATTATATTGAAAATTCCGGCATATAATCTATCAACATATAGTATATCGCTAAATTATTCACATCACGTAATTTGCAGGTAAATGCAAATATATCAAGCTTGCGATCATTATCACTACAAGGCGTAGAATACATCTGCAATCCATTCTCAGGGCCACCTGATTACAATTACCAGCCAGAGAATTGTTCTTCCAATACAATTCAAATAGGAAACATACCCCAAGTAAGTAATAATCCAATTTATTCACTATTCTTCCATTTATAACTAAGATTGAATCCTAATGTATTTTATTTCTTTCTGAAGGTACTAAAGACATATACATGCTCAAATGAAACATGTGAACAAGGAGAATTCATATCAGCTAGCAATTATAACAAAGCAGTTGTATATACCAGCTCAATTCAAGAGATAGTTGATGCTTATCCCGGTATGGAGAGCTTAGTAGACTGCAAGTTAGTAAAGGATGCATTTTCAAAGATTTTGTTCGAAGAATGCAAACCTTTGAAGAAACACGTGCACATTGCGTGGGCAGCATTTGCTGCTCTGTCGACTATTATGGTGATTTTGGTACTTTTATGGATTGTTGAAGATCGTCGTGAGAGTAAATGTTGTTCTGTTGATGGATCTGTGAAGCCTCATTCGAGCCCGAGAGAGAGTTCAGAAGTTGATGTAAATGAAACGGCATACAAAGATACTGAATTTAGAGAGGAGGCATGAATTTTGAGATAGATGAGTTTGTTTTTTTACTGTAAAAAATATTTATAGCAGGAGAAGATGGAGGTCTTCCCTTACACTTGTAGATTTTTTTTTTCAAATTTCAAATAAATGAGAATGATTTTTATCTCTTTCTCATATGTAGAGAGCTAGATGAAGTGGGTAATATGTAGTGAATCTTGAGACATTTTTCTTTCATCCCAAAAGAAGACAAATTTGTTTCCAAGTCTTGATAATTTTGATTTAATCAGGCTAGATAATGATTTCTCCTATATATATAATTGAGTAAAAAACATTTTTCTTTCCTCTCAAAAACTAAATAAATAAATAACCTAATAAAAGTTTGATTATCTTTATTGAATAACCCAAACACATAACCACTTATCTAATTTTCTCTAAGGTAATTTTTTATAAAATAAGTCAAACCGGAATTAAAACCTAGCTCTAATCATTTTACAAAAGTAGTGCACAATATATTAGAGTATAATGATTAAGTGCAGATATACCTCTTGAGTGAAACTCTTTTGACTCTTAAGAGGTTAAATATATATATATATATATATATATATATATATATATATATATATATATATATATATATATATATATATATATATATATATATATATATACACACAAATCCTATAATGTCATATAGTGTAAGGTGATCCGAACCAATCACGGTCATGGAAATGATGAATATGCCCTTAAGTCCATGTGAACGGTTCAGATCACCCCCTTTGGTGGAGTGTTCAGATAAGCTAAGCCGTCGTCAAAAAAGTTCACTAAGGAGTCTATATGCACCAAATAGAACTATTGGGGCCTATTCGTAATTAGTCTATAGTACAGGGGGTCTATCCGCAATTAGTTAAACCCAATAAAAATCCATTCTTGGTCAAGTTATCGGGTTATCGGACTCAATCTAAAACCTAACCCGACCCAGAAACTTGATAGTGCCGTGCTGTAGTTCAAAATGAGACGAGGGTTTAAGAATTAAAGCTAGGGTTTTAGTCGATAAAATTCATTCATACAAATAAATTCAAGCTTCAAAGGGTGAGCTATTTCGCTTCCTCTCCAAAATTCTCTATTACTACAATCTCTTTCATTTGTTTTACTCTGTTATTGGAGACAGTGAACAATCAGAGATCAAATTTGAGTTTTTATGCTGATTGGATGCGATATTTGATGACCCATTTGAGAATTTGCTCAAAATTTTAATTGTCAGTGATCTTTTTTGATAATTAGCTGTTGCAGTTACTTACAATATCAATGCAAAATCCTTTCTTTAATGCTTCATCATCTTGCAAAGGCAACAACAAGGTTGTTTTCTACTGCTACACCCATATCATCTCATTACCCGAACCCCGAACCACTGCATTTTGACTCTTTATTAAGAGAATGCAAGTCATTATCGCAGGCCCGAAGCATTCACCAACAACTCTTAACAAGAGGGCTTCTCTCTTTACTGTCATTATCATTAGGAAAGGGCATTGCAGTCACCTATATAAATCTCGATGCTCCTACCGATGCGCAATTCGTATTGGAGAGGATATCCCCTTCACCCGTGTACGGGTGGAATTTGCTCATTAGACACTATGTCAAACAGGGTCATCTTGATCAAGCTCTTCCCTTATGTCGTCGCATGAAAAGTTTGGGGACTAATCCCGACCATTTCACCTTCCCTTTTGTTCTCGAGGCGTGTGGGAAGTTGCCTTCATATAGTCAAGGGACTGCAGTTCATGGTGTTGTTTGTAGTAGCGGGTTTGAATCCAATGTATTCGTGTGCAATGCATTGTTGGCTATGTATTCACGATGTGGTGCTCCTGAGGAAGCTGGCCATGTGTTTGATGAAATTACTCAGAGAGGGATAGATGATATTGTGTCATGGAATTCTATGGTGTCTGCTTATGTTAAGAGAGGTTGCCCTCGTCTTGCTTTGGAACTTTTTGGACAGATGGCAAAAGGGTCGGTGAATGATAAGGATGGATCATGGAGGTCGGACGTTATAAGCCTTGTGAATGTTCTTCCTGCTTGTGCTTCGTTGGGAGCTTTGTGTCAAGCTAGAGAGATTCATGGGTATGCTATTAGAAATGACCACTCTTCGGATATTTTTGTTGGTAATGCGATTATTGATGTGTATGCAAAGTGCGGGATGATGGAGGATGCTGTCAAAATTTTTGATCGAATGCAAGTTAAAGATGTGGTCTCTTGGAATGCAATGGTCACCGGGTATTCACAAAATGGTAACTTTGAAGATGCTCTAGATCTATTTAAAAAGATGCAGGAAGAGAATATAGAGTTGAATGTTGTCACATGGAGTGCTGTAATTGCTGGATATGCTCAGCAAGGCCATGGCCATGAAGCACTCGGTGTCTTTAGAGAGATGCAATTGGCAAGGGCAGAACCTAATGCTGTCACCATCATCTCTCTGTTGTCTGCTTGTGCTTCAGTTGAAGCACTTAATCAAGGGAAGGAAACACACTGCCATGCTCTCAGGAGATTCTTAATGTCATGCGATGATGACGATGGTAATGGTGAAGATCTCATGGTTCAAAATGCACTCATTGACATGTACTCAAAATGCAAGAGTTTTGATGCAGCTAATTCGATATTTGACTCCATACCTATGGCAGAGAGGAATGTCGTGACCTGGACTGTTATGATTGGTGGTTATGCTCAGCATGGAGATGCCAATCTTGCCCTACATCTCTTTTCACAGATGTTGCTCAATCCTAAATCTGTTTCTCCTAATGCATTTACCATTTCTTGTGCACTGATGGCTTGTGCTCGACTCTCAGTTCTTCGTTTCGGTAAAGAGATTCATGCCTACGTGATTCGCAACCGATATGAATATCCAATGTTATTCGTGCCCAATTGTCTTATTGACATGTATTCCAAGTGTGGTGACATCGATGCAGCTAGACGTGTTTTTGATGGGATGCCTCAAAAAAATGATGTTTCTTGGACTTCCTTGATGACTGGATACGGAGTTCATGGCCATGGTGATGATGCTATTCTTGTTTTCGAGGCAATGCAAGAGGCTGGATTGGTCCCTGATGGGATCACCTTCCTTGTTGTGTTATATGCTTGTAGCCATTCGGGCATGGTAGATCGAGGACTGAAATATTTCAACAACATGTATAAGGATTACGGGGTGGTCGCTGGTGCTGAACATTATGCTTGTGCAGTTGATTTGCTTGGTCGTGCGGGTCGTATAGATGAAGCTTGGGAGATGATACAAAGCATGCCTATGAGGCCAACTGCTGTTGTTTGGGTTGCTTTGCTTAGTGCCTGTAGAACTCATGCCAAAGTGGAGCTTGGTGAATATGCTAGTAAAAGGCTATTGGAATTAGAGTCAGATAATGATGGATCATACACGCTGCTATCCAACATATATGCCAATGCTCGGAGATGGCGTGATGTCGCACTAGTTAGATGTTTAATGAAGAAGACAGGAATCAAGAAGAGGCCAGGGTGCAGCTGGATTCAAGGAAAGAAGGGCACTACTACTTTCTTTGTTGGGGATAGGAGTCATCCACAGTCACAGCAGATATATGCTCTCTTGCGAACCTTGATTGAACGAATTACAGCCCTTGGATATGTACCGCAGACTGGCTATGCCTTGCATGATGTTGATGATGAGGAAAAAAGTTACCTTCTTTCTGAGCACAGTGAGAAACTTGCTCTTGCATTTGGCATTCTCACTGTCTCTCCTGTAATGCCCATTCGCATAACAAAGAATCTGCGAGTCTGTGGTGACTGTCACAGTGCCTTCACATTTATTTCTATGATCGTCGAGCATGAAATTATACTGAGGGACTCTAGTCGGTTCCATCACTTCAAGAAGGGCTCATGCTCTTGTGGCTGCTACTGGTGATGATTCATTTCAAAAATTTTAGGAATTGTATGTTATATAGTAGATGCTACACAAGCAAGAAATAATTTTTTTTCTAAGAAGAAAAGATCATTTGTTGTTGTTGTTACCTACAAGTTGATACTAATTTCCCATACAGCGAAGAATGAAGCAAGTTCCATTGCTCTTTATCTGGGTTCAAGTTTGGTAACTCAAATCTTTCCAGTGTTGGTTTACAATTCGGTAATTGCCAGCATAAAGGAAAAAGTATTTTTGCAGGAAGTTCTAGAATATTTTCTTCAGGTAAAACATGAATCTATTCTGGTCTCGTTTCATAAATATCCCCTCCATAACCTGTGGAAGGACTCTCATATGTATTTGACTTTGCTGAAAGTTAAACCATATCTACAATGTTTCCTTGTCTAGAGAATTTGAACGATTGATGCTTTTTCGGATGAACATAAATTGGATAACCAACATCGTAATTGTGCACCCACTGGCTGGCCTTCGATAATTTTATAGAGTGTCGTTTCTTGCTCATTGCTGCCCTGTGCTTACATTCAATATTGCACTGTAGGGTTTAATTTCTGTTCTGATGGCTGGTTATAAGTGATCCAGTCTTTAATTTTTTTAAAAGCTTTCTCGAGTTTCACTTGTTCTCCATGACCATACCCATTTGACAGGAAAAGGTGATGGTGGTGGCAAGGAAATTAATAAGCTATTTTTAGAATGAGCTACTACTAGGGTTTGTTAATATCACTGGCCTGTCGTTGATCAATTCAATTTAAATTCTCCAAATCTTAATACCAAGCAGATGGAATGTAAATGAAGGTACAAATAGTGATCAAGAATTTTTATTGAAGGGATGATACTACTACCGTTGCCAATGTCTATTATGTACCTTTAACATCTAATTTGATACTGCTTTTTTTTTTTTTTGGTTGAGGGGATGATACTAGTAAAATTTTGATGGTAATCCAGGTTAAGCTGAAACCATTGTGCATTTAAAGAACGCTCTGCTTCTATGTGGCATTATTGTATCTAGTTCAGGTTTCTCTGTGTTACTGGGAATATTGAACATTATTTATTCTACCTTTATAAGCTGTTCTAAGCATGTGTGATTCTCTGGGTGAAAATAATTGGTAATATAAGTTTTTACCACCTCAATAATCTGTCACCAGTTACTGCTGTTGGTCTCTTATGAGGGTGGCCCAGTGCACAAGGCTCCCACCATTGTGGGCTCTGGGGAGGGTCAGATGTATGCGGCCTTACCCCCGCTTTGCGAAGAGGCTGTTTCCGAGATTCGAACCCGTGACCTCCAGGTCACAAGGTAGCAACATTTACCGTTGTGACCAGTTACTGCTGTTGGTCTCTTATATTCATGCTAAATTGTGATATTTCAAAATCTTTAATGACATTTCAAAATCTTTAATATAAAGCGATCTGCCAGATGAAACTGAAGCTCGATACAGTCTTCAGTCTTCCATATGCACCATTCAGCATGGTCTGTTACTTTTCCGTCATATACCTTGTCAGCATATCACAGGTTTAATACTCTAAATATGTTATTACTCCTTGTTGTAGGTTTGAACGATTTCATTATTAGCGCCATGTCTCTGAAGACTGCTTAAAATATACTAGGTAAGGTTTACACCTTTTGTTATGATTAAATTTAAAAAGCTGTGAGAAACACTTTTGCACCTTGGTGCCTGCTAATGTGCGAGACGTTTACCAGTCAGGAAATGATTTCATGTGTAACTGGGGATGTAAACTAATTAAATATGATGAATCGATGATACAATATTAGGTTTACCATAGTCATATCTGGAAGCATTTATCCAGTACACATTCAGAATTCGGAGAGGAAACCTCGTATTCATACTGGATATGGACGCGCGCGCGCAAACGTGTATGTGTGAATCAGATTTGGACACTGACCATGTTTGGTGCAAATGGAGAGGGATACAAGTTGGACGTATAACATCTGTCCACTTAGGTGCTGCCATCTTTGTAAATACAGGGGGAGAGAAAATAACTGAAGGGATTTGGTTTGCTTATTGCCCCCTATTTTACTTGAGGTTTTGTGGGTTATGATAAGATGAAAGAGATGGAAGAAAACGTCATGTTGATCTTTCATTATTCTGCCCATTTTTGGTTTGACAATGGAAAGGGTTAATAAGCATGGATATAATGTGATAGAAATTAATGCGTATGAAACATCTGAACTCAAATCCAATGTTTCTCTTTAAGCTATGTCACAAGCCCAACCTGAAAAGTGAAAACCTTTACAACTTTAATATCTGGAATCAAAGTGGGATCATGTAGGATAGGATGTTTTGGTACTCATACTTGCAAGCAAGAGATTTGCTGATAATTTGGTCCATTTGCATCAGTATGTGTAATGTTTAGTGGGTGTAATCAATTCTGCAAATAATAAAACGGATAGGTGTAGTAGGCCCAATTCCTGACTATGGCATTTCTTCGGAAAAAAAAAAGAAATAGAGAAGGAAAAATGGAACTGCAGCATGCACAAAGGTACATCCTGTAGAGAATGAGAGAAGACAAAGTTATTATTTCATCCAATCCTCTCTTAAATAGAGATTAGAAGGATATTATAAAATAGGTATCAGATAAAATTATATCTAATCACATCTCACAATATCTTATAATATCTACTAGATCTAAATAGTAAATACTAATAATATCTAACACTCCCCCTCGAGCTGGAGCATATATAATATATATGTGCAGCTTATTACAAATGGAAATAAAATGTCTAGTGGCAAGAGTTTTGGTAATGTCATCTTTGCCCAAAATACTTGAAGATGTTAGCAATTAGAAAGTTATAATCACAGCCAGTAAAAATCCTAGGCGGGTAAGCCAATAGAAGAAATTTTGATGGGTACTCCAGTAGAAACCCTAGGCGAGTAAGCTAGTAGAAACTCTAGGCTGGTCAACTAGTAGAAACTCTAGGCTGGTCAACCAGTAGAAATAACGTCGAAAGAGAACTGCTATCGTTGCATATAACTACCAAAGATGCCAAAAAGTGAATAGTAACTCTAATCACTGTTCATCAACAGTAACACCACCATTTTTTGTTTAGGTTATTTTGTAAAGGATGTTTGGTAAGATCTAGAAAACAATGATGTCAAACTTATTGTTGATGATGTTGAAGCCATTGATGCCATCACAGCTGCCGAGGGGAGCATGAAGGTCATGCAAAACCTCTTAAATAGAGATTATGAGGATATTATAAAATAGGTATGAGATAAAATCATATCTAATCACATCTCTCAATATCTCATAATATCTACTAGATCTAAATAGTAAATACTAATAATATCTAACACATCCTTAATTGGCTTTCTGATCATGCACTGGAGTTATATGCAATCTTATTCTTTTTTATGGAAGTGAGGTAAAACTTTATTAATTGGATAGCATGTAAGGGAAAAATCTTTTGGAGATTTAACAGATTCTGACTGAATTTGAAATTGAGAACGCCATTGGAAAATGGATTGGATGATTGTCCGAAGATGAATGAACAGTAATAGGTGAATAGTATTGGTGAAAGTAACTTTCCTTTTTTCCGAAAGCTAAGATAAAAAAAACATCTAACCTATGAATAAATGGGTTCACACCTTGAGGAATCACTCTAAAATTCTCACATAACTATAATTTTATTCATCAATCAATGTCCTTTCCTCATGGAGGATCCATCTTATTTATAAAATAAACTTAACACTAAAGATAATATCAAATCATCTAAATCTTATCTAATAAAATGAAAATATTATCCTAACCAAATATCTATGAAACATCTAGGAAGATAAACTCTCAAACTGCAAATCTTTGTCAACTAAAATAAAATCTCCAAAATAAAATCCAAACTAAACTACCAAATAAAATCAACTCAATCTTTAACTTGTCCTACATCACTTAATGTTTGGCAAATTGAAAGTGAATTGAAAGTGTGAAAGTCATTTTTTTCGCAAGTGAGAAAATGTATCCATGTCATCATGCAAGTGAAATACAATGTTTGTTTACACAAATAAATTATCGTTGGAAAGTAGAAAAGTGAAGATAGTGAAGATGATGTGGCAAGTCTTTTATTTATTTATTTATTAAAAATCATATCATATTCTAAATGGTTTTTGGTAACTGCAAAAAGTATTCAACGATTAAAAATACATAACTAGCACGATTAGACACAAAAATACAAAATTTAATTCATAGGATAACAATTTGAAAAAATAATCATGTAAAGACCCTTTGTCAGATTAAATCAATAGCTACAAATTATATCCTCGAATTAAAAATAAGGATTTTTTATCATAGTTCCTTACATCCTTAATGTTTGGGAACTAGTCTCTCAATTCAGTGAAATTGAAATCGTGTCCCTCTATTCTTATATCTTGCTACTACTAACTTTGACTAAAGGGATTAATTTGAAAGAACTTATAAGAATTTAAGGATGTAAAAGTAATTTCAGGGATCAAGGGATTAATTGTGCAAGAACTCATAAGTATTGAGGGACTTGATAGCAATTTCAATAATTTGAGAGACTAATTAAAAAATAGCAAAGATTAAGGTACTAATATAGGAAACTCAAGAAAAAAAAAATGATATTCCCAAACTTTAAATGTTGTGAACCGCCGGACATAAAAACTTGCTTAACGAGCCTAAGAAAGGGAAGATTTAGTTAAAAGTGGTCCCCATTTTTTTCACTTACATGTGACATCCGCATTTTTTTAGGGGAAGTTGAAATTGTATTATATCTGATGTGGCAAAAGTTTTGTATTTCACTTTCACATGCACTTTCAATAAGACAAACATCGAAATTGATAAAAGTGAGTCACTTTCACACTTTCACTTCCTACTTTCGGGTAAACAAACACCCCTTACTGTAGTGCTTGTCGGATAGAAATGCAGTGAGGACCAAAGGTAGTACGCATGCGCTGGAAAGAATGGCAGGTTATACAAATTGAACCTTGTTAATTTGGAATGAATGGGCATAAAATATTTCATGGATAAGGTCGCATCCATTCTACTTTACATCATTATTTGATGTTTTATCTACATTTGTATGCACGTAACATCTTCTCTCTCATGCAATTAGTTTTTTTGGAGTTTTTTTG
Organism: Asparagus setaceus; assembly: GCA_012295165.1. Lineage (NCBI taxonomy): Eukaryota > Viridiplantae > Streptophyta > Magnoliopsida > Asparagales > Asparagaceae > Asparagus > Asparagus setaceus. Next base: position 8,261,451 of record CM022710.1, read on the forward strand.
GGTAGTGGATAGCCCCGCAATCAGTTAAGCAATAGGTTTCTTGCAGTTAATTTTATCAAACAGTTTCTGGTTCTTATCTCATTAAGCCTTTTAAAATAAAAGTTAAACAAAGTTAATTTTATAAAACAGTTTTGGTTCTTATCTCATTTAGCCTTTCAAAATAAAAGTTAAAGAAAGATGGAATTTGAAATGATTCAGAGAGGTAAATGACTAGTCTTGTTCCTTCAAAAGTTATTAAAATTTTAAATTTGTCCTAGTCTGAGACGTTAATGAGACAAATATGTATTTAAAGAAGTTATAGGTATACAAAAATACTAAATAAAATATTTCAAAGGGAACATATGGAAAGTTACCAAATGCAAAGATTTAGAGAGCATATCCTCAATGAGAACACACAAAAAAAACTATTGTTTGAAAGCAATAATATGATTTTGTGAAGAACTGCTAAATTTTTTTACTTTATTATTATTATTTTCCGAACATGACAATCCGTAATGTAAAATTTAAATTTTTCTTAAAGTCTCTGTATTTGTAATTTTGATTTTGCCAAAGATGGGCAAAAGGGACCATGGGAACTATTTAGCATCTGTCTAACTTTTGCTTTTGGTAATAGTATAGAAAAACCATGCAAGCTTTTCTTACAGCAAAAAGGTTTCCCCTCTGCAATTTGAAATTGGTCCAACTTATCATGAATTAACTCTATTGAGGAATAGTTCATAAAGAACTGCATAAGTTTGGACGGCCGTCATGGGCACAGCTTGTACAACAGCTCTGCTTGTACTGTGCACATTAGTAGGAAAATGTTTTGTAAAATATTTTGGTAAATGTTTTTTTTAATGGCGCCTTTGGCGCAGACGGTAATCAAACCCAAGCCCCTCACAGTGAAATTTACCAGTCACCTACCCATTTTGGTAAATGTTTTGCGTGTTTTCTTACTGTAATTTTGCGTAACTGCATATCGGAAACACAATTCTCACTTAACTTCTTGTTCTTCGTTTTTATCTTCTTGTTTTTAGAGTTATACTGCCAAATTTATCTGCTTAATCTATGTTTTCCATATTTCGTGGAAAATTTAGCCGTTAACTTAATCAAAAAGTAGCTTAGATAAGAAAACATACTTACTTTATGTGCAGTTAGAAAATGTGCTTCTCACCGCGAATTTAAGTACAGTTTTGATTTTCTGATTGAGTTCTCTTTCTGTATCAGTTGTATTGGAGAAAAGTGTTTTGATATATATATATATATATATATATATATATATATATATATATATATATATATATATATATATATATATATATATATATATATATATATTTCACATTTCTGGTTGTTTTATTTCTAAACAAAGAAAAAAAATTCAGTGGTCAGAAAGGATGTCCTACCTCATGTCTTTGTGTAATGAACTTCCTTTCTTCACTTCGAATTATTCTTAAAACATGTTGTTCTCATGCCCAACATGTGGTCAATCAGTCAAAGTTGCTTGTGAGTTGCTTTTGAATATGAGCAGCCCTGTCCCTTTCAGCGTGCATCATGATGCTATTGTATAAAAATGTTTCCTTCTAGTTTCTTTCAAGGTAGTAATTATCTCATATGAGATTCATGGTTTGGTGGTCACAGGCCTCTTTCACCCAAGAAAAAGTTGATATTTACAATTTCAGGAGGAAAAAAACATGAACATTCAGTTTTATTAACAGCTATTCTCTCTTTTTTTTCCCCCTATATCAGTTGACCTATGGTCTATATTTCCGTCGCTATCTCATAATTACACTTTTTCCCCCCTCAAATTAGATGCAACTTGTGACTGATTCCTAAACTATTATTTTGCTCTGCATTATTACCCATAGCCTTCTTTCTGAAGACAATGTATTCATCTCTACCAATATAAAGCATATTGTCAATAACTTTTGTTTTGCATGCAAGTAAAAGATCACTTTTTGAGTTCTCCAGAAGGAATACTGTCACGCCCGTTGGCTCGGTGCAAGCCATGGGACCCACCGAGTGTAACTCGTTGTCTGGCTCAATCCACTGCCAAAATCGACTAGCCAATGTTACACTTGAGTCTTGGGCTTACCTATTTAAGCCACTTAACTTCTCACTCATTTCCCGGTGTGGGACTAACATGACAATTGACACATCTCAGTATCACCAGGTGATGTAGACTCTAGAAATACACTATTTGAAAAAGTTCGAATGTTGTGTTTGCATACTAAAATCTTTTTAAGTTTGAGATTTTTACTTGAGTGGAAGCTTCCAGCTTATGACTGTGGTGGATGGATTCTATATAGAAACCGAATCAGTTACCCGACTGCAATTTTCGAATGTATGCTTTCATGCGCAGGACGTTGAACAGATTCACTAGGAATGGCCATTTTCAGATCGCTGATTTCGCTTGAATAAATCAAACCACTATGAAATTCACGCGAAGACAGCTACAGGCTAAAGGGCAGAAGGCAAAAATCTAAGCCAAGAAGGCTGCATTCTTGAGTAATTGTGGATCTAAACTTCAATCCATACTATAACCGATAGGTGAAGGCTAGTTTACTATTAGGTACGTCGTCAGTATTGGTTATGCAATTTGAGATTAGCACTTCAAACTTTTCAGGCGAACACTCTAGCGGGATAACACAGAAAGGGGCACAAAATCATCATTGTTACTGCAGGAGATCGTCGGAAGATGGCGAGTTTAACTTTCTTCGTGTAGAACATGCACAAAAACATGCACAAGACAGTTTTCAGGTTCAGTAGTCGACTACTAGGCATTGTAGTCGACTAATATGAGTTGTAGTCGACTAATATGAGTTGTAGTCGACTAATATGAGTTGTAGTCGACTAATATGAGTTGTAGTCGACTAATATGAGTTGTAGTCGACTACACCGTAAACAATGAAAGGTGTATTTCTGCGTTGGAGTGCAGTAGTCGACTAATATGAGTTGTAGTCGACTAATATGAGTTGTAGTCGACTAATATGAGTTGTAGTCGACTAATATGAGTTGTAGTCGACTAATCAAGCGCATTCAAAACGGGTCTAATTAGGAATTGGTTTTAAACCCAATTCGTTTAGAGGCTATTAATAACCCCTAACCCGATTGTTAGGGTAAGTTTTCAAGCACGTTTTGGGCGACCTTTGAGAGAGTTTGGTGCATCTTTGGAGAGGAGATCTTTTGAGAGATTGAGAGGTTTGTTTTAGGGTTTCTTCGTGAGAACTTGTAATCCTAATTTGTATTCTCTCTTTCTATTAGTGAAAATCCCCTCCTTACCCGTGGGCGTAGGCAACTTGCCGAACCACGTAAATCTCGTGTCTTTACTCTTTTATTGTGTTATTTGCTTTCGTTTGCGGTGGTTTCTCTCGACGGTTCACGGTCCGCTACCAACAATTGGTATCGAGCTATTGTTCGATTGGAAGTGGTGTAATTTCTAATTTGAGGGGTGTTCGGTGATTCCCGAGAAGCGGATTCACGAAGACAAACAGAGAATGGCGCCAACCAAGAATCACCAAAGTGGGAAAATTCGAGATTGAAAAGTTCAATGGGAAGAACGACTTTTCTTATTGGAGGATGCAGATGAAAACTTTCTAATTTCGCAAAAATTGCACAAGACTTTGGATGGAAAGGAGAAGAAGAACAAGGATATGTCGATGAGGATTGGGAGGAGTTGGATCTCGGAAGCAGGCGTCGATTATCCTATGCCTCGAGAGGGATGTAGCTTTCTTGGTAGAACATGCACAAAAACATGCACAAGACAAGCAGTCGACTACTAGGCATTGTAGTCGACTAATATGAGTTGTAGTCGACTAATATGAGTTGTAGTCGACTAATATGAGTTGTAGTCGACTAATATGAGTTGTAGTCGACTAATATGAGTTGTAGTCGACTAATATGAGTTGTAGTCGACTAATATGAGTTGTAGTCGACTAATATGAGTTGTAGTCGACTAATATGAGTTGTAGTCGACTAATATGAGTTGTAGTCGACTAATATGAGTTGTAGTCGACTAATCAAGCGCATTCAAAACGGGTCTAATTAGGAATTGGTTTTAAACCCAATTCGTTTAGAGGCTATTAATAACCCCTAACCCGATTGTTAGGGTAAGTTTTCAAGCACGCTGGAGCAACCTTTGAGAGTTTGGTGCATCTTTGGAGAGGAGATCTTTTGAGAGATTGAGAGGTTTGTTTTAGGGTTTCTTCGTGAGAACTTGTAATCCTAATTTGTATTCTCTCTTTCTATTAGTGAAAATCCCCTCCTTACCCGTGGGCGTAGGCAACTTGCGAACCACGTAAATCTCGTGTCTTTACTCTTTTATTGTGTTATTTGCTTTCTCGCTTGCGGTGGTTTCTCTCGACGGTTCCAGCGGTCCTTGCCAACAATTGGTATCGAGCTATTGTTCGATTGGAAGTGGTGTAATTTCTAATTTGAGGGGTGTTCGGTGATTCCCGAGAAGCGGATTCACGAAGACAAACAGAGAATGGCCAACCAAGAATCACCAAAGTGGGAAAATTCGAGATTGAAAAGTTCAATGGGAAGAACGACTTTTCTTATTGGAGGATGCGGATGAAAAACTTTCTAATTTCGCAAAAATTGCACAAGACTTTGGATGGAAAGGAGAAGAAGAACAAGGATATGTCGATGAGGATTGGGAGGAGTTGGATCTCGGAAGCACGGCGCCGATTATCCTATGCCTCGAGAGGGATGTAGCTTTCTTGGTAGATGGAGAGGAAACGGTACGGGCGCAGGGGAAGAAGTTAGAGGGTACCTTCATGACGAAGAGTCTAACTAACGGATCTACTTAAAATCCAAATTGTATACTTGCAAGATGGAGGAGGGCTCATCAATCCGGGAACACATCAACAAGTTTGATAGGATCATATCAGATTTGAAAGACATAGATGTTAAAGTAGGAGACGAGGATCAGCGCTTCTACTATACGTCTCTGCGAAGTCTTATGAGAACCGTGCAAACACCGAGGCTTGTGGGAGAAAATCGAAGATGGATGAGACTAGAACGGCACTTCTAGCGGACGATCTTCTAAGACCGCAACTAGTGACATGGCCACCGGCGTAACAGGAACAAGCGCAGGATTGTTTGCAAGAGGAAGGAGCAATGAGCGAGGAAAAGGCAAGGGAGGAAAGTCTAGATCTAAATCAAGACCTCTTGCGGGAAAAGGATGTTTCAAGTGCGGTGAAGTGAGCATTTCAAAGTCGACCGTCAAATAAGAGAGTAGGTGGAAAGAAGAACAACAACAAGGATATGTCGATGAGGATTGGGAGGAGTTGGATCTCGGAAGCAGGCGTCGATTATCCTATGCCTCGAGAGGGATGTAGCTTTCTTGGTAGATGGAGAGGAAGCGGCAGGCGTGTGGAAGAAGTTAGAGGGTACCTTCATGACGAAGAGTCTAACTAACGGATCTACTTAAAATCCAAATTGTATACTTGCAAGATGGAGGAGGGCTCATCAATCCGGGAACACATCAACAAGTTTGATAGGATCATATCAGATTTGAAAGACATAGATGTTAAAGTAGGAGACGAGGATCAGCGCTTCTACTACTCTCTGCCGAAGTCTTATGAGAACCGTGCAAACACCGAGGCTTGTGGGAGAAAATCGAAGATGGATGAGACTAGAACGGCACTTCTAGCGGACGATCTTCTAAGATTGCAACTAGTGACATGGCCACTGGCGATGAGGAACAAGAGGATTGTTTGCAAGAGGAAGGAGCAATGAGCGAGGAAAAGGCAAGGGAGGAAAGTCTAGATCTAAATCAAGACCTCTTGCGGGAAAAGGATGTTTCAAGTGCGGTGAAGTGAGCATTTCAAAGTCGACCGTCAAATAAGAGAGTAGGTGGAAAGAAGAACAACAACAAGACCGAGAGGAGAGGGCAAGGAAGAAGCGAGCTACGCTTCGTGAGGAAGGGAGCGATAAGGAATGCTATGTCGTCACGGTGGCGAGGAGATCTCCGGAAGTGGATACTTGATTCGGTTGTTCTTACCATATGTGTCCAAATAGAAAGTGGTTTACTACCTACGAGAGGCATTGATGGGGAAGCTGTATTGATGGGGAATAACCATGCTTGTAAAACAAGGGCTAGGTAATATCAAAATCAAGATGCATGATGGAGTGGTTCGAACCTTGGCGGATGTGAGGCATGTTCCGACTTGCGGAAGAATCTTATCTCGGTTGGTGCTTTGGACTCCGGTGGTTGCGGATTGTGACGGAAAACGGAGTGAAGAAGGTTGTTCGTGGTTCCTTAGTAGTGATGAAGGGTGTTCGCCACGGTAATCTATATACTCTCGAATGCAGCGGTGGCGGGGAGATCACGTGGTTGGGCGAAGGAAGTGGTGGAGACCCATGTGAGCACACGGTTATGGCATAGGCGGCTTGGGCATATGTCGAGAAGGGTCTAGTTCGCTTGGTAAAGAGGGTCTCACAAGAATCAAGGAACCTAGCATGGATTTTACGAGGATTGTGTGTATGGAAAGTCACACGGTCAAGTTTCAACAAAGAAGTCTAAGAGCGAGGGATACTAGATTATGTGCACACGGATGTTTGGGGTCGGCTCGGACAACTTCAAGGGTGGTTCCGTGTATTATGTCTCGTTTATAGATGATTATTCTAGGTATGCTTGGATTTACTTTCAAGCATAAGAATGAGGTGTTCGAGACATTCAAGAAGTGGAGAACAATGGTTGAGAACAGACAGAAAGAAATTGAAGACGCCGAGATCGATAGCAGTGCGAGTATCTGAGATGGTGCTTTCAAGGAGTTCTCGTGATCGAGGGAATTGTTCGACACTGGGCGGTCAGTCTACACCACGCCAGAATGGGGTCGCGAGAGATCGAACCAACACCGGGAAAAGGCGTGAGTATGCGATCTTATGCGGATTGGGCAACGAATGGTGGGCGGCGGTGGCTCTGACTTGTTACATTGTGAACCGTTCACCACATTCGACATTGGATGGTGATACACCCTATAGGGTGTGGTCGAGAGCATCGATTATGATAGGCTCGAAATTTTCGGATGTACCGCCTACTATCACGCCAACGAGGGAAAGCTTGACGCGAGGGCCAAGAAGGCAATATTCTTGGGATATGCAAAGGCGTAAAGGCTATCGCCTTTGGTGTCTGGAAGATTCAAAGTTCGTGGTCAGCAGGATGTTACCTTTGATGAGAAATCCATGATTGCTAGGGCCCAAGGATGATGGTGTTATGGCCGGTGAGACTTCTAAGTCTCGGTTATTGAAATAGAACCTAAAGACCAACTAGGTTCTAATCGTGCTCAAGTGGGAAGTCGTAGATGATGAGTTTGAGCAGGAGGAGGTTCAAAGAGAAAATACACAGCACTACAACAACAGCTGTACCGTGGATAATTTGGCTTCCACTAGGCCAAAGCGAGCATACAAGCGTGATCGGCCGGGGTGATCAACCCCTAAAGCACTATGGGCGTGCTAATATGGTTGAATACGACTCTCGGTGGAGGAGGACGAGCCGGTCTCCTTCAAGGAAGCTATTCGGGACAAGGATAGTGAGAGTTGGTTGGGCTGCGATGGAGGAAGAGATGGAATCTCTTGGAAGAACCAAACATGGGAGGTGGTCCCATTGCCCGTAGGAAGAAAAGCTATTGGTTGTAAGTGGGTGTATAAAAGAAAGGAAGATCTTTCGAGCTTCGGTGGTGTAAGATACAAGGCGAGGCTAGTGGCTAAGGGTTTTGCACGTAAAGAGGGTGTGGATTACAATGAGATATTTTCTCCGGTGGTGAAACATACTTCTATTCGGTGCTATTGAGTATTGTTGCTCATGGTGATTTTGAGTGGATCAACTCGATGTTAAAACAGCCTTTCTTGCACGGAGACTTGGATGAAGAGATCTACATGCATCAACCCGAGGGCTACAAGGTTGAGGATAAGGAGAATCATGTGTGTCGTTTGAGGAAGTCCTTGTATGGATTAAAGCAATCTCCGGCAGTGGTACAAGCGATTTGACTCCTTCATCTTTGAAGCATGGGTTTTCGAAACAATCATGATTGTTGTGTTTACATTGAAGCTTCGCGGAGGTAATTTTATCTATCTTCTTTGTATGTGGATGACATGCTTATTACTTCTAAGAGCGGGGTGGAGATAGATAGGTTGAAATCTCAACTTGGTGAAGAGTTGAGATGAAGGACATGGGTGCTGCTAGGAAAATACCGGTATGGAGATTAGAAGAGAGCCGCGAATCGACGATTGTTCTTGAGTCGGAAGGGCTACATAGAGCGGGTGATCGCGAGGTTCGGGATGCAAAGTGCTAAGTCGGTGGTGACTCCATTGGCTCCACACTTTAGGCTTTACGGTAATCAATCTCCCACTACAAATGAAGAGAAGGCGCATGGAGCGCGGTTCCTATGCTAGTGCGTTGGCGGTTTAATGTATGCAATGGTGTGTACACGCCGCATATTTCACAGCGGTTAGTGTGGTCGGTAGATTCATGGCGAATCCGGAAAGGCGACCGGGAAGCGGTGAAGTGGGTCCTCGTGTACTTAAAGGGTACAGTTGATACGTCCGTGTTTTGGTGGAGAAACATGTCGATTGACGGGTTTGTGGACTCGATTATGCGGGCGATCTAGATAGGCGGCGATCTACTCTGGTTATGTATTTAAGATACATGGAGCTCGGTTAGTTGGCGATCGATGTTGCAGCTGCTGCTGGCACTTTCTACTACAGAGGCCGAGTACATGGCCATGGCGAGGGAGTGAAGGAAGCATTGTGGTTGTGGGGTCTTCTAGACGATTTGGGGATTGAGCAGAAAACGTGAACTTGTGGTGTGACAAATGAGTGCAATTCACTTGGCGAAGAATCAGTTCATCATGCTCGTACCAAGCATATTGATGTCAGGTATCATTTTGTGCGGGATGTCATAGAGGGAGGTGATATTTCTCTCATGAAGGTGCACACGAATGAGAATCCCGCGGACATGTTAACCAAGGTGGTCACTGTGTAGTAAGTTTAAGCATTGCTTAGACTTGCTTCATATCACTCGTGTTGATTTGCCCAAGAGGGCATGACTCTTCTGGCTGTAATGGGTAAGGTGGAGATGATTTGAGGTGAACTACGATGAGCTTGATCCCGGTGGAGGGTACGTAGGCAGTCGCGGTGTAGTGGCACAGCTGGATTGGCCTGGATTGGCTGATGGTGATCTCTCTAGATGTTCTTGGTGTTCTTCTGGTGTTCGTCCAAAATTTGAGGTGAATCAAATGATGTACGAGGTGGAGAATTGTAGAACATGCACAAAACATGCACAAGACAGCCAGTTCAAGAGTCGACTACTAGGCATTGTAGTCGACTAATATGAGTTGTAGTCGACTAATATGAGTTGTAGTCGACTAATATGAGTTGTAGTCGACTAATATGAGTTGTAGTCGACTAATATGAGTTGTAGTCGACTAATATGAGTTGTAGTCGACTAATATGAGTTGTAGTCGACTAATATGAGTTGTAGTCGACTAATATGAGTTGTAGTCGACTAATATGAGTTGTAGTCGACTAATATGAGTTGTAGTCGACTAATATGAGTTGTAGTCGACTAATCTCGCGCATTCAAACGGGTCTAATTAGGAATTGGTTTTAAACCCAATTCGTTTAGAGGCTATTAATAACCCCTAACCTGATTGTTAGGGTAAGTTTTCAAGCACGTTTTGGAGCAGCCTTTGAGAGAGTTTGGTGCATCTTTGGAGAGGAGATCTTTTGAGAGATTGAGAGGTTTGTTTTTAGGGTTTCTTCGTGAGAACTTGTAATCCTAATTTGTATTCTCTCTTTCTATTAGTGAAAATCCCCCCTCCTTACCCCGTGGACGTAGGCAACTTGCCGAACCACGTAAATCTCGTGTCTTTACTCTTTTATTGTGTTATTTGCTTTCTGTTTGCGGTGGTTTCTCTCGACGGTTCCGCGGTCCGCGCGCCCAACACTTCGAAATTTTTACATGAACTTGTCTAAAACATTTGTGATACCAGCTTGAACTTTGATTAATTGATTCTGACAATCATATATTCCGTGTGCTGCTTCTTGATTTTTCAGACAGTCAGACGATTTTTCTTCTCGCGTTTGCAGCATAACCTCTGCTGCATGCTTTCCTTCAATTCTTCACGATAGTTATTTAGCGAGTTGGTTAAAGCGCTTGTTTGCAATAAAACTGGTCACAGGTTGTGCTCGATGCTTGCCTTCTCAAAATAAAATGTTACCAAAATGTACCACAGTGTTGGCTTAGCTTTTGGATAATGTCGCTTGAACAATGTTCCTGTAATTCGACAGATCAAGGGGTTCTCATACCAAAATGATTGACGCGGTACAGGTCGGCTTAGCTTTCGGATGTTCATGTCGAGAGAAGGAATGATGAGTCTCAGAGAATTCAGAAACTGTTTTTTCACCGATATATGTTTCGAGGCGAGGAGCTAATATATGATCAGGGCTGATAGTTTGTACATCGGATATTTTAAACTAACTGAAGTTTTCTTTTTATTCCATTTTATATTTCCAATATGATCAACTTAGGATTGAGAGACCTGAAGGAAGAATGAACACGACATTCCGCGGTTTTGTCCTTTTATTCTTTTATTAAACTTAGTTTGATGAATTTCTTCAAAGGCTGTTGCAATCTAATGCAACTATTCTTTTTGCAGCAGCTCCTAAAGTTTGTTACTTTTATGCTTGAGACTATTGCATGGGTCCTTATATGAAGAAAGTCATTGCCTTTGGCTGCTCACTTTAGTACTTCAAAGCCTGATAACATGAGCACATAGTCTTCAGCAGTTCTCCATGACTGTGGGACGGGGCTTTGGCGTGATACTATTCTAATGATTGGTCTTGTCCTCATCTGCAATCATCGGCAAGGAATCGTTAAGTCTTTAGATGCTTTGGATTTTGTTTATTACTCCTTCAACCCCTAAACTCTCTTTGTGATGCTTTGTTTGTTTGTTGCTAACTTCGTTTGTTTGAGAACCTTACAAGTAGAGTACATTAATACATTGTTCTTTTGTTGGATATATGGTAAAGACAAAAGATATTTCACTAAACAAAGCATTTCTTGTTCTTTTCTATACTACAAGGTTGCTTCATTAGTTTGAAGATTCTTAGGAACCTTCATTGACTAATTAGTTTGGTATTTAGTGAGGATAAAACAGAGGGTAACCAGTTAAAAAATTTAGTACCATTCTTCTACTCCATCTTAAAGCTTATAGAAAATTGTATTGGTTGGCTTTTAGTCTTTCACATATGAAGGTGATTGATTACCAATCAAACTAGGGAGTTATAATGTTTACTGATTTGCATACTCTAAACATCTCTATCTTTGGTTCTATGATGTAATGAGCTTGTCTTTATTTCCTTACTACCTAAAAGCTTCCTATTATCTTTCTATGCTTTGTTCTTGCATTTATTGGTTACTCCAGGTATCAAGAGTACAAGCCACTGTCCATCACAAATTTGACATTTCCAAAGATGTGAATTCTTCCTTAGATCTGATACTGTTTCTTATTCAACCTCATAAGAACCATATGAATCATACACTAGTTTCATTGCTAATATACAGTGTTTCATTCATTGGCAGAACGCTTGATAACTTTGTTTATCAACCATTGAATGTGATGCACAGGGATGTATATATAGTTTTTTAAAAAGGAAAATCGTCTTTGGCGAGATAACATTCCTATGCATGAAGGCATAGTTTAGGTGTCATTAGGTAATGACATCTATGCTACGATATTGAATCGTAGGCTTTGTCATCTTCACGGAATTGACTACGGCATCATGTGTTAGATGCAAACTTATCTCTAGTAAGGGCAGAGATAACATTCCTATGCATGAAGGCATAGTTTAGGTGTCATTAGGTAATGACATCTATGCTACGATATTGAATCGTAGGCTTTGTCATCTTCACGGAATTGACTACGGCATCATGTGTCTCAGAGAATTCAGAAACTGTTTTTCACCGATATATGTTTCGAGGCAGGAGCTAATATATGATCAGGGCTGATAGTTTGTACATCGGATATTTTAAACTAACTGAAGTTTTCTTTTTATTCCATTTTATATTTCCAATATGATCAACTTAGGATTGAGAGACCTGAAGGAAGAATGAACACGACATTCCGCGGTTTTGTCCTTTTATTCTTTTATTAAACTTAGTTTGATGAATTTCTTCAAAGGCTGTTGCAATCTAATGCAACTATTCTTTTTGCAGCAGCTCCTAAAGTTTGTTACTTTTATGCTTGAGACTATTGCATGGGTCCTTATATGAAGAAAGTCATTGCCTTTGGCTGCTCACTTTAGTACTTCAAAGCCTGATAACATGAGCACATAGTCTTCAGCAGTTCTCCATGACTCAGGGACGGGGCTTTGGCGTGATACTATTCTAATGATTGGTCTTGTCCTCATCTGCAATCATCGGCAAGGAATCGTTAAGTCTTTAGATGCTTTGGATTTTGTTTATTACTCCTTCAACCCCTAAACTCTCTTTGTGATGCTTTGTTTGTTTGTTGCTAACTTCGTTTGTTTGAGAACCTTACAAGTAGAGTACATTAATACATTGTTCTTTTTGTTGGATATATGGTAAAGACAAAAGATATTTCACTAAACAAAGCATTTCTTGTTCTTTTCTATACTACAAGGTTGCTTCATTAGTTTGAAGATTCTTAGGAACCTTCATTGACTAATTAGTTTGGTATTTAGTGAGGATAAAACAGAGGGTAACCAGTTAAAAAAAATTTAGTACCATTCTTCTACTCCATCTTAAAGCTTATAGAAAATTGTATTGGTTGGCTTTTAGTCTTTCACATATGAAGGTGATTGATTACCAATCAAACTAGGGAGTTATAATGTTTACTGATTTGCATACTCTAAACATCTCTATCTTTGGTTCTATGATGTAATGAGCTTGTCTTTATTTCCTTACTACCTAAAAGCTTCCTATTATCTTTCTATGCTTTGTTCTTGCATTTATTGGTTACTCCAGGTATCAAGAGTACAAGCCACTGTCCATCACAAATTTGACATTTCCAAAGATGTGAATTCTTCCTTAGATCTGATACTGTTTCTTATTCAACCTCATAAGAACCATATGAATCATACACTAGTTTCATTGCTAATATACAGTGTTTCATTCATTGGCAGAACGCTTGATAACTTTGTTTATCAACCATTGAATGTGATGCACAGGGATGTATATATAGTTTTTTTTAAAAAAGGAAAATACGTCTTTGGCGCAGATAACATCAACACCAACAACGACAACCATTACGCCACCTTTGACGCACATGGGAATCGAACCCAGGCTCCCCTACGGGAGAGCGACACGGCTTTGCCATGTGACCTACTGGGCCTGCCCCACTGATGTACATTATAGTTCTCAAGACTTATCACTGCTAATTAAAATCTCAAATGACTGGCTGAGAGATTATCCTAATACTCAACTACTTCTTCGATAATTAATTAGTATAAACGACAAAAGTATGATGATGATTATGGCGATATGTGTTATAATACTAGTCTAAACTATTGTTGCTTAGCTAATGGCCCATAAGGTGACATGTACATCTTAAATTAGGATTTGCACCATGATCATGTAGTAGTTTCAAAGTTAAGTTTTCTCCCTTTCTCTCTCTCCTTAGAGATTAACAAATGAACCCTTTTACATGTCTAACATTAGACTCAACACACCAGACTTCCCCTGCTCTCTCTCCCCTTCACCAAAAAAAAATCCATGACCACCGAGTAATTAACAATATGCAAAATCCAAACCACAACTTCTACCCCTCAACAAGCCACCCTTCAGAGATCTCTGATCCTAGTGCAGCTTCAGGCAGCAAATGGGCTGCAAAACTCTTAAGGGAGTGCGCGAAAGCCATCGCCGACAAAGATTCTGGCCTCATTCAGCACTATTTATGGATGTTGAATGAACTGGCCTCCCCTTATGGAGATTGCGACCAAAAGCTCGCATCACACTTCTTGCAAGCTCTCTTTTGCAAGGCCACAGACTCCGGCGACCGATGCTACAAGACCTTAGCGTCCGTCGCAGAGAAGAGCCATTCGTTTGAGTCTGCTCGAAAAGTGATCCTTAAATTTCAAGAAGTGAGCCCGTGGACTACTTTCGGTCATGTGGCATCCAATGGCGCGATCTTGGAGGCCTTGGATGGGGAGGCTAAGCTTCATATTATCGATATAAGCAATACCTATTGCACTCAGTGGCCAACTTTGCTAGAATCCTTAGCTACTCGCAATGATGAAACTCCTCATTTGAGGTTATCGGTTGTCGTTGCGAGCATGGGGGGTTCTGTGATGAAGGAGATTGGACAAAGGATGGAGAAGTTTGCGAGATTGATGGGAGTCCCTTTCGAGTTCCAAGTAATCAGCGGCTTCTCCAAGTTGAGCGACCTCAAGGAGGAGGACTTTGGATTGAGAGAGGATGAGGCCGTGGCGATCAATTGTATTGGTGCATTACGAAGGGTTGCAGTTGAAGAGAGGAGAGATTTTGTGCGGCTGCTTCGCTCTCTTGCGCCTAAAGTGGTGACTGTCGTGGAGGAAGAGGCTGATTTCACTAGCACAAGGGATGAATTTGTCGAGTGTTTTGATGAGTGCTTGAGATTTTATGGACTGTTCTTCGAGATGATGGAGGATAGCTTTGTTCCTACTAGTAATGAGAGGCTCATGCTGGAGAGAGAGAGCTCTAGGAGCATTTTGAATGTGTTGGCTTGTGCCGGAGATGGCAGTGGTGAGTGTGAGAGGAGAGAGAAAGGAAGTCAGTGGTGTTTGAGGATGATGGAGGCATTCTCATCGACTGTTTTCAGCGGCGATGCCATAGACGACGTGAAGGCTCTCTTGAAGAGGTACCGTGCAGGATGGTCGCTTGTGCCAGTGCTAAGCGACGCATCGCCAGGGCTGTATCTGGCTTGGAAAGAGGAGCCAGTTGTGTGGGCATCAGCTTGGAAACCCTAGTCAGATTTTATCCTTAGGGATAACATATATGTTTAAATTTGAATCGTGATGGTGTCTATGTCCTTTTTGTGACATCGCTGGGCACTGCGTAGCTCCGCCACTGCTAAGGTGTACATCACATATTCATTCTTTCTTGGTTTTTTGAGTGTAGGAGATGTGTTTTTGCTTGTTTTGTGATTGTCTCTCTCTCTCTCTCTCATTGTTTGCATGTCTTGGGAAGCTTTTCCCAGTTTTATAAGTTTTGATTTTGGATTCAGGAGCATTTAGAGGTGAAACTATGTTCTGTATGTTGAGACAATCTCAATCCATATAGTATGAAGACGAAAAGCATATGTTTGGCATCTATGTTTGGAATTTATGCTGTAAATTACATCTTTTTTTTAAAAGTAACTGGAGCATGATGCCCAAGGAATTTATTGATTAGAAAAATAGATATAGAAGTTACATGAAATGAAAGAGAGAATAAGAAGAAGCATGGAGGGAGGAGATATATAAATTGCTTAACATGCACAATGGCAAAATCCCTTATGGGATATCCCATAGGTTTCTTATACACAAGTATTCATTCATGGTTAGAGGTCTCAACTTTGAAGTAAGAAATTTCTGGTTTGAAACTGATCCAATCTGAAAAAATAAATAACCTTTTTGCATATCCATGGTGACCCCAACCTGATTTGAATTCATCAAATTAAGATATAGAAGCAAATTAATTAGAGTTTATCAAGTTTAGACATAAAAACATATTGATTATAATTCATCAAGTTATGATGAAACTAAAGTATTTTAGGCTGCTTTAAGGCAAAAAGTGGAGAGTAGGGATTCAGAAGATCCCGACCATACGCGGGTGATTAGAGAGTTAGATTAAGAATTATGACTACTAAATGAATGATGTACACCACCTCACTCTTATAGGAGTGGTTATGATAGGATCCCTTTTGATAATTGGAGGAAATTTCCATGTTTTATGAAGTAGATAATTACTGAAAATGGCAAAATTGTTTATTCGAAGGCTACTATAGTTAAATTGCAATCCTTGAACATATTCCAATGCCCCTAGTGTTCCTGACTCATGATTCCTTTTCTAGCTAGCAGTAGGATATTGCATATTCACGGAGGAATATTATATGTATATTATGCAAAAGAATAATTTAGTGTAATGATTACTCCCACTAAACAAGGTACTCCTGCTGTCCTTTAAAAGTATCAAGTTGTTTTCCTTTTAAGATATCATATATGAGGGGGGATTTTGCAATGGCCCACACTGTGTATAGGGATATAAAGATAAGATTTGTAATTACAATAGATCATAAACTTGCACTTGCGTTGCTTCATATGTTACTTTATGATTTGGATTTTATGGATCATACATTACATTAAACCTTGAAATTGTGCTATGTCATGCTCATTTGGCCCCTTTCTAGCCACCTATACCCAACATTTTGCAGCACGCATGATACATAGAATCCTGAAAAAAGAGAAAACCTCTTTGAAGATGAAGGAAGAAGGAAAATTCTTCAATGATCTTATTCACAGTGATGAGGAGTTTTTATACAAGAAAATAGCAAATCTTAATCTAACGAAATAATGAAAGAATTATCAAATTTACAGCTAATTACATATTTGCTTCCATGTATTGCTAAGAAACTTGGTCAGCAATACTAGGGGATTTGTTTCTTGGCTAACAATCAAGGAGGATATGTTTCCTTGTGTTGCTGACTTCCCTCCACTAATACTCCCCTGCAAGTTGGTGCATGGAGGTCACAAATGCCCAACTTGGATTTTAAGGTGTTGACCTGTGAGGATCCGAGGGATTTGGTGAAAATGTCACTAACTGACCAGCGGAAGAGATTTTGGTAAGAAGAATGATTCCATTCTGTAGCTTTTCTCGTACAATGTGGCAATCGATTTCGATATGCTTGGTGCGTTCATGAAACACTAGATTAGCGGCAATGTGGAGAGCCGACTGATTGTCACAACACAATGAAGTTGGTGAAGAGAGTGACAACCCAAGGTCACGCAAAAGTGACCGAAGCCAGACGATCTCACAGGTCATAATGGCCATAGCTCGATATTCAGCTTCAGCAGATGAACAAGAGACGACAGCTTGCTTCTTAGATTTCCATGAGATAGGACTGTGGCAGATGAAAATGCAGTAACCAATGGTAGAGCACCGCGTCATAGAGTAGCTGGCCCAATCAGAGTCGCAGTAAGCTCGCAACTCAATATGAGATTGAGATGACATCAAAACTCCTTGTCCTGAAGAGGATTTTAAGTATCGAAGTAGGCGTTGCGCTGCAAGGAGATGAGGTTGGCGCGGCTCATGCATAAACTGACTGAGAATATTGACAGTGTGAACAATGTCTGGACGAGTGATAGTGAGGTAAATGAGTGTTTCCGCCGAGAATGGGTTTCTTTGTCATTTCCATTCCGAAACGTTTCAAAAAATGGGAACAAATGAAAGATTACACGTGTAATTCTCTCCAATACAAAGAAAATGATCCCACTCTCTTAAAACACACACAGAAGTCACTACGAGCGCAGCTCCCGCTATGCGGGTTCTTTGCCTGCGTCGGGACGCCGTCCGCGGGACCACCGAGCAACGATCGTCGAATTGACGGGGTTGAGTTTATGTCTCGCAAAGGAAACAAGAATTTAAGCAAATATCTTAGCTAAGTAAGATATCTACTCTTCCCAAGAATTAAGGCGAAGCTTAAACTTGAGGAGTCTCCACGTGAAAATGTTCTTGAAATCTTCTTTGCTGCTTTGAAGTCTGAAATCTCCTTCTCTCTCTCTACAGATCTCTAGCTTAAATTTTTCCGTCTCTCCCTCTCTGTGTGTCCCCCCTTCATTATGGGTGTAGGGGGCTATTTATAGCCTTTAGGAGGTGTAACTGTTGAAAAGACCACGATTTGTAACCTGCCAAGATCAAGATAGGGCGCGACACTTTTGGTGTCGCGCGACCAAAACGCTCAAGAGGCGGCGACAGCTTTGATCGCCTCTACCAAAGAGATCATGCCCCTCATCGTTATAACTGCTTCTCCCTCTTTTAATGCACGTTTAATGCCCCGTAATTGCGCTTAGTGGGCATTTTTCACGGGTGTAACCGCCCATTAATGTAGCTGAACGTTCCCACATTTTGAAGAGGTCAAATGGGCCCCATAAATAGCAATAAACACCTGAGAAAATCCTCCGTACGCTTTTGTGTTCGGTATCGGCCGACAGTGTCTCGACATGCCGAGACACAATGGTGTCCCCATGTGCCGGGCCACCCCCGGTTGACTTCCTTAGATTTTGATGACATCGTTCTTCAATCTTCTCATGATTAAATCACGCTTGTGGTTCCTCAGCAATTTTCGATGCCGACAGATACCCCCTCCAAAGTTTTCAGACTCCGCTGTATTTTGTCGAGGAGTCTGAGATACTTTGGATAAGATATGCCTTGCTTCTGTCCAACGTTGAACTTTATAGAAGAAGCCTATATCCCGCTCTAGCTTTCGAATCCTGGCTACGCGACGTCGCTGACCATAATCTGGGATCAATAGCTGTTGCGTCTGTACTTAAATTGATTGAATTGATTGAGTTGATTCTGAACTAATCATCTTCATCTTGAAGGTTGTAACTTGGGTTGTAGTTGAGTTCATAGGAACCTCAGGATAAGCAGTTATCCGACCATGTCATCTCATCACGGTGGGTGTTGACTGTTTACCATTGTGAGCATCCGGAATCAGATCATCCGTTGTAAGACTGTAGAGAAAGCTTCCGAATATAATCTGGGATCAAATTGCTTTGAAAATAATGCCTCAAATTACGTGCGAAGAGTAATCGTCGAATTCTGTAATTGCCGAGACAGTCTGCCAGCTCTCTTCATGCGCGACACATTTTGTGTCTCGCACGAGGTGGACGTGAGCGACACTTTATGTGTCTCGCGACGGTGGACGCGGCGCTGTTGTGTCGCTACCAAAGGACGCCACAGAATCTGTCTTATAAAGACCGACTTTTCGGGTCCTTTTTAACACTTTTAACCCGCCTCTTGGAATTCAAAAACTTTCCAAACTCCTCCTTGCTTGCATAAAAGCCTCAAAAATCCTTTCTATCCCGCAAATCACACATCTTTGCTCAAAACCCCTCTTTAGATCTAGGGTTTCTTCAGTTTTCTTGGGATTTAATCGATTTCAATCGATTTTTCTTCACAAAATCGGGCCTCCTCTTGATCCTCTATCAGATCCGAAGCCTCCTCACCAAATCTTTGGCCTTTTCGAGCTTTCCTTACGCCATTTATTCTGTTTTGAACAAATGAGTGTAGGGTCGAAAAAGTTTTGTTTGATTGACTTTGAAAAGAGATTACAATCACACTCTCTCGATTACAGAGGAAGAGAAGATAGATTCGACTTCTCTTTTATATGGGTTCTTGGTGGCGAGAGGATGCTTCACTCGATGCTCGAGTCGAGGTTCGCTTCCCGTTGACGATCAGACCAAGGCTGCAGGTGGTCAAGAGGTTGTTGAAGATGAGCTCGATCTCTCTTGTGTGCACAAGTGTTGATCTCCAAAGTTCTTAGATTCTCTTTCCCAGCTTGCCAGCCCCCCCCCCTCCTGTGGAGATGGTGGCTTATAAATAGGCCAAGAGAGGCATGGCCACTCCCTTGATTTGTGGGATATGGCCATGCTCAGTTGAGGAGAGCCATGCCCCAAGTGGGATGTGACCAGCGTGAGGGAACCATGCTCTCGTGGGATATGACCACTATAGGATGTGACATCTCCCATGCTTCAAGTGGGCGGTCTTGGTTGGATGGTGAGCTTAGCGGCTGTGGCGAACCTCGGTTGAATGTCGAGCCTGTTGCTTGGCGAACCTCGGTTGAATGTCGAGCCTGTTGCTTGGCGAACCTCGGTTGAATGTCGAGCCTGTTGCTTGGCGAACCTCGGTTGAATGTCGGGGTTATTTGCGTAAGCGAACCTCGGTTGAATGTCGGGGTTATTTGCGTAAGCGAACCTCGGTTGAATGTCGAGCCTCGGCTGCTTGGCGAACCTCGGTTGAATGTCGGGGTCGGCTGCGTAGGCGAACCTCGGTTGAATGTCGGGGTCGGCTGCGTAGGCGAACCTCGGTTGAATGTCGAGCCTGTTGCTTGGCGAACCTCGGTTGAATGTCGAGGTTCACCGCCAGGGCTTAACCTCGGTTGAATGTCGAGCCTCGGCTGCTTGGCGAACCTCGGTTGAATGTCGAGCCTCGGCTGCTTGGCGAACCTCGGTTGAATGTCGAGCCTCGGCTGCTTGGCGAACCTCGGTTGAATGTCGAGCCTCGGCTGCTTGGCGAACCTCGGTTGAATGTCGGGGTTATTTGCTTGGCGAACCTCGGTTGAATGTCGAGCCTGGCAATGATGTTGTAGGCGAGCCTCGTCAAACTTTGAGGTTGTGGGCGATTTTGGCCTACGCAGACGAAGCTTCAAGCACGCAGCGAAGCTCAAGTCTTCATCGCGAGCTTGTGCTTGAGGCGGGCTAAGCTCCTTTGCGGCGAGCTTGCTCTGAGCGAGCTTGAGAACATGCTACGAAGAGCGGTCGTAACTTTCAAACCGTATGTCGAATTGGGCCGAATTATATATGAAAATCGACTATCTCGACGAGGCGGAGCCAACCAAACCGACCGAAGGGTTCGGTTTGCTCCAATCATTTTGCCAAATTCCTTCCGGTTTGGGAGATATCGACACTTTTGTCTATTTTGCAAAGTCAAGCATTCGGTGAACTTAACCTTTAGGCAGACCCGACTTCACTCAGATGGACCCTTAAGCTCTTTTGCTCATTCCGAGTTCTGTAAGGATTAAGGCAATTTTACGCCTACAAAACCCCTCAAAGTTTTCGGACTTGAATGCGGTTGAATGGAGTCCGGAACACTTTGGATATGAACTTGTAAAATGGTTGCCGTGCGAGGCAGGCGAGGAACCTTCTAACGAACACGGTAAATTTAAATTCTTCACTTGCAGTTAATGATCGCCCTCTAGGATTTTTAGCAAACCCCCAGCTATCAACGGACTTGGTATGTCTTTACCAGCTGCCGTTTGAGTTGGACTAGCCATACTTTTCCCCTCAGTATGATGAGTTTTCGAGGAGGTTCTTTTAGGCTTAGCTAAAATTTCCCCTCTATCCTTAGCCGTTCAAGGCGTTGGATTAAAAGATAAGGGCAAACCGCCTGGTAGGCCATCATGTGGAAATGATCGAATCGTTCAGTGACATGAAAGTATAACGGTCGCAATCAAAAAGCAATCAAGTTGTTCAGTGACGTAAAAGTATAACAACAGTGATTACGAACAGAATCATTTAGGAAATGACTCTGGCCGGAATAGAGGCACATCGCATGGTAGGCCACTATTCGGAAATGATCGGATCGTTCAGTGACATGAAAGTATAACGATCGCAATCAACAAGCAATCAAGTTGTTCAGGGACGTGAGAGTATAACAACAGTGATTACGAACAAAATCATTTAGAAAATGACTTTGTGGGGGTAGCTGAGTCGTTCAGGGACATGGGAGTATAACGACTATGGCTGGAATAGAGGCACATCGCATGGTAGGCCACTATTTGGTGAGGGAGTTGATAGGGGTATATTGCTTGGTTAACCGCTATCTAACCCAAAGTCACTCGGACAAGTGACGATATGGAAATGATCAGGTCGTTCAGTGACATAGAAGTATGACGACATATGACCAAGAAGAATCTAGTTGTTCAGTGACGTGAAAGTATAACAACTGTGATGGGAATAGAGGTATAACGACTTGATTGGACAACGTCATTTGCGGGAATGACGGTGCGGACTATCAGAGGTGATTGTTAACATGACAAGCAGGGGGCCCGCCATCGCTGACAAGGATTGGAAGGGGAATTTGTCAAAGGTGATTGTTAACCCAACAAGAATTTGTTGCGATCGGGACAACTTTGAGAACTCACCATCCTATTGAAAAGGATTAGTAAGTTGATTTGTCAGAGGTGTAATATTAACATGACAGTGGGAGTGGTCCCGTCATCCCATTTGAGAGGATTGACGGAGGAAATCTTGAGGGAACTATCAGAGGTAATTGTTAACATGATAGTTTTGGGGTCCCGCCATCCTATTGACGAGGATCGGCGAGAGAATTTGGAGAAAATTGGTTATCAGGTGTGACTGTTAACATGATAACTTGGTGGGAGTTTGAAAGCAGACTACGGGTAGTACTTTTTCAGAAACTTACCATTAATAGGCATCATGATTCTCGCTTCTTGATTGGTTAGGCGGTATGCTCCATTCGAGTAAAGCGATTCCACTCTGAATGGCCCTTCCATTTTGGTTCGAACTTCCCCTTCTTTTTGGAGTTCAAAATCATTGGGCCGGACAAATGAGAACAAGGTCGCCTTTCTTGAAAATCGACACGGACTTTCTTGTCAAATGCTTTAGAAACTGGTCTGTAAAGCTCGATATGCCGTTGAGCCCGTAATCGCCATCCAAAGATTTCAAGTTCCTCAAAGGCGTCGTGATGATTTTCCTCGGTTGTCATTCCGTGGATAACGCCATTCTGAGCGATGTGATTTGAATCTCTAATGGTAAAATGGCTTCACAACCATAAACCCGAGAATATGGGGTGGTGCCTCGGTTTGCAGCGAACCGTTGTACGCAGAAGCCCACGCTTTGCCCCAGCCTTGTCGCTCCAATCCTTCTTGTTTGAAGAGACCATCTTAGTAAGGATCGATGATCGTCTTATTAAAAGCTTCAGCTTGTCCATTCAAGGGCGGTAGTAAGTCGTTGATAGATTCCTGATCCCAAATCTATCGCAGAATCGCTGCGGAAGGCGCGGGTCGACAAATTGGACCATTATCGCGGACACCGCCTCAAGACGTCGACGGTATATGACATGATGTTTAACAAATTTGATCACATCACTTGTCTTGACCAATCTCAACGGAACGGCTTCGGCCCACTTTGAGAAATAATCAGTTATCGCCAATATGAAGCGATGTCCTTTTGAAGAAGGTGGAGAAATTGGACCAACGATATCCATTCCCCATGTTTCAAATGGCCAGGATGTTGCGGTAGGATGCAAGTGTTCCGGCGGTTGATGAAGGTAGTTAGCATGTATCTGGCATGCATGGCATCGTTTAGCGTAAACAACGGCATCCCTTACCATTGTCGGCCAATAATAACCGAGTCTACGCAGCCGATCCCATAACTTAGGTCCGGGCTGGTGTGCTCCACAAACACCATCATGAGCTTCTTTCAAGACTTGCTCTGCTTCCTTAGTTGACAAACATCGAAGCAGTAACCCATCATAGGACCTTCTATACAAAGTCTGTAATTGGAAATCATAGTAAAATCTTGATGCTCGTCGACGAATCGACTCCCTTTCTTTTATGTCTTCGGGCAATATCCCATGCAAGACGTAGTCGATGATCGGGAACCGCCAGTCTCGTGCTTCCAGTGACTTAGGCTCGTCTTCGACTGCATGAATCTGTAATGTATATTTTGGCGAAATAGTTGCCGACTAGACACACTAACTGGCGAGTAGCATTCTCAGCAGTATGCTTAGAAGAGACGCCACAAGATCCGATAAGTGTTCCAAACGGGTATATGATCAATGTAAAAGCTCTCAAAGGAGTTAGCTAAAGTTATGGCTGCTGCATGATGAGGGATGAGGTCCTCGTGCCTGACTTCGTATTCTCCTCTTAGTTGTTTTACGACTAACTGCGAATCCCAAATGCTTCAAGGTGTTCCACGCCTAAATGTTTGGCTATGTCGAGACCAATCAATAGCGCATTATACTCGCTACGTTATTGGTGCATGGTTCGATAACTACGTACGGTATCATCGCTTTGTGGAGATATCAATACTACCCCCACTCCAGCCTACAACGGCTGGTAGCTCTCGAGCTCCGTCAAAGAACAAGCTGTCATACTGTTCCTTAGAGACCAGTTAGCTTCATAAGGTTCATCGGGCATGTCTTGATACAATTCGACTTTCCCTTTCAATGGATGGTTAGCCATAAGATCACACACAGCTTGACCCTTCATCGCCTTCTGAGGTTTGAAGTGAATGTCGTACTGAGATAACAGCAATGCCCATCTAGCCATTCGACCATTCAAGGTGCCAGCCATCATGAATACCCTGATAGGGTCAATTTTGGAGATGGCGTGTATGGTGCGTCCCACTAGATAGTGCATCTTTTGGATGGCGAAGACCAAAGCCAAACATTCCTTCGAATGGGAGGATATCGATATTCGGCCCCGACGGTGTCCCTCTTGAGATAATAGACCGCTGTTAGTGGCCATTGTCATCGTCACGTGCTAAGAGACACGCTAGCATACTCGTAGCGAATGTAAATCGAAAGGGCTTTCCGATTTAGGTGCAACTAACACGGGGGATTAGAAAGATCGTCTTGATTTTTGAATGCCTTAGGCAATCTTCATCCCAAGCGAGCGATACACCTTTCTTCATGAGCTTGAGAATGGTTGACATTTCCCCGATAAATTGGAAATGAATCTGCGAATGTAAGCCAAACGCCCTTGGAGACCACGAAGCTCTCTGAGGCTTCTAGGGGGCGGGAGTTCTTGGATAGCCTTGACTTTATCCGGGTCAAGACGGATCCCATCTGCTGTGACCACGAACCCTAGAAATTTGCCACTAGACATCCCCAGAAAAGACTTGGTTGGGTTCATCCTCAGCTGATGAGCCCGCATTATCTCAAATGTCGTCCTCAAGTCGTGTAAATGATCACTTTTGTGACGACTCTTGACCACTAAATCGTCTACGTAGCATTCTCTGTCTTAGTAAATGTTGTGGAAGATAGTGGTCATGGCACGCTGGTACGCGGCCCTCGCTTCAAGCCGAAGGCATAAGCGTATAACGGTATATTCGGCGGTGTTGAAAAGCGATATGTTCTTCATCATCGGGTGCATTTTGATTTGATTGTACCACGAAAAGCCATCCATAAAGACATCCTTTCAAACCCACCGTGTTGTCGATGATAATATCCGTGATTGGTAAAGGAAATCATCTTTCGGACATCTTTGAGTTTAAGTCTCGATAGTCAACGCGACGCCCGGATCGCTCCACTTTTCTTCAAAGCGGGTACTATATTGGCTACCCAATGAGGTGTTGAACCTCGAATGAACCACGCTTTGATCGACTTCTCGATTTCTTTCTCAATGGCCTTCATGACACGAGGGAAAATGCGTCGTTCTTTGTTGTTTAACGAGCTTAGCGCTGGTTGATATTAAGGCAATGCATAGCCACTTTCGAGGGTCTAGGCGGGCATATCTTCATAACTCCAAGACATCGATATATTCCGTACCAAAGTGATAAGGCTCTCCTTTTCTTCATTTGTCAAACTATAAACATGAATATGGGCTTGGATTAGCTTCATCCCCATATCAACTTCGGACTATTTTGTCATCGATGGGCTCTCGTTGTTGAAGCGATGCTCCCATTGCATTCCAAATGTTGACTCGGTGGATCCTCGAATAGCGGTAAGAGATCATCTTCTTGAATCTCTATTGGATCAACTGAGGTCATATTGGCCATCAGGGACCTAAATTCATGTCCTATACTGACGTCAGAGTCCCATGAAGCTGCTTCAGAAGATGAGTGATCTAACTCAGCCTCAGTCGTAACATGCCATGAGTACGGCGGCGACTCATATCCCAACCCTTTACGAGTTTTATGATAATAATCATCGGTGACCTTAGGGGCGTAGCGGTCAGTTGGTGTCTTAATACCTTTTCGTAGCTTAGTCCTTCTTTGCGAAAATCATACCCCATTTTCTTCATCAAATTTCGTGCCGTTGGCGAAATATGAAATTGGGGTTCCTCTTCCTCCGCTTTGCTCGAGCTTGTTTTGCAACGGTGGTGACCTTGCCAAGGATAATGTCTTTCGATCACTATCCCTCGGCCGGTACCACAAAACCGCCATAAGAGTCATTATGCCTTTGGGTCATCATGAGCGGCGGCCAGAATTGGCATGTGCAATGCGTTCAAAGATACAACCGTATGCATTCTCGACATTAAGTCGGTATGACTTTCAACACCCGGTGCGTAAGCTAAATCATAATCTTCATTGAAAATGACGATATCGTCATCAGGATCATTCAGATCGATTACAAAGGGTTTTACATCATTGAAAACAACTCCTTGTTCGGACTCTATGTCAGCTTCATTCCCGCTGTCATAGTCCTCGATCTGTGGTTCACCGGTTTGGCCTTCCCCAAGGTAGTGGACAGAATCAGTGAAATAATTCTCCACCCCCTTGAACGGTTGCCTTTCCGCGACCAATGTTTTAACCACTCCTTCTTCGTCTACGTACTTCATGCATTGATGCAACGTAGATGGGACGATCAAGTTTTCGTGGATCCAGGGTCGACCCAAGAGCAAATTGTAAGATGTGTCGTCGATGACATAGCGGTGACATCGTCTTCAAGTCTCCTATCGGCATTTGAGTTTGATTTTGCCCAAGGGGCGAGAATTGGCGGCATTGAAGCCGTAGATGGTAGTCGGTTGTCGTAAGCGATGCAGCGGTATCCCAAGATGTTGTATGATTCTCAATGGGATGATACTCAATGCGGATCTGGATCAACTTGGCTTCGGTTGATTGGACGAGCCAATGTAACGGTAAAGTATAATGGCCTATCATGCTTGGGTTCTTCATTTGCATGTCCTCAGGAGAAGGTGATGCAAGGTATTGGCCCCTTGAAGACCTGTGTGATTATCAAGAAACTTGAGCTTTTGGGAAATGAGCGAGGAACGCCTATCCGCCAACGCCGCAGCTTCTCGGTAGATTGAGAGAGGCTAAGAGCTCGAATAAAGTGATCCTCGCGGGATGTTGGAGAGTTGAGCTAAAACATCAAAGCGGAAAGGGCCTTGAGGTCTCGGCGTGTCCTTCCTAAAGCTCATTGTAGCGGATTTCCCTTGTTTTGGGCTCAATGGCCGGCACCCTTGATGGTACATCGGTGCGCCTCGGGATACTCCCTTGAGAACTCTTTCCCACCTCGGTAGCAAATACAGCCGTGGCGTCGATGATTTGCTCTTTTCCTGCAAGTAGCCGAGGTGGCATTACAAGTCCTCCCTTTAGGCTTTGAAGAGGTCCATTGTTCATCGATAACAAGTCGGGGTGGACCCACATAATTTAAGCCCTTGGGTGTAGTGTAAGGGACCATACCTTGTGCCTCCCGCTGCTGGAGATCAAAGTTCACAACTCGGCCTGCAGCGGGGATCGGCTTTACCCCATCTTGCACTTGGAGTTCGCGAAATCGCCAAATTGGAGAGCGACCATGTTTGCGGACACCTTCTTCGATCCTCCGCGAGTCATAACACTGCTTCTAACAAGACTTGGATCTTGTCTTTCAAGATGTAGCATGACCCCGTCGGATGGTGTACCATTCGATGGTACATGCAGTATTTCGGATCATCCGTCCTTGAAGCTTCCTCCGGCTTCTTTATTTCCGGAAGCGCGATCTTGTTCATCTTGAGCAACGTCTTGAAGATAGGGACGACCTGATCATCCTTAAAATCATACTTCTTCATAGGACGGTTATCGTAGGCATTCGGTTTCTGCTTAAAAGGTTTTGGAGTAGGTTGAGTTCCCACGCCGAGTCTCCTTCCCCTTTGGCTGTTTTGGTAAAGCGCTCACGATTTCCCCTTTTGGGCGATAATCACGAGGTTCTTACGCCTCAATCCTCTTAAGCATGTTTTCGACTTGTTAGCCTTGCCTCACCAATTCTCTCCAGAGTGTGCTTCCACGCACCCATCTTGACCGATATGTTGATCGAGAGGTTGGCTCTACACATCCCGATGAATGTCGCAGAGGCTTGGTCAGGAATGCAAGGACTGATTCCGGAATCGCTTGACGAAAGTGCTAACAGACTCCGTCTTCTTTTGCTTCTCGGCCAGCAAAGTGGCCATAGACACCTCAGTGTCATCATCGAAAAATCGGGCCATAAAGAGCCCTTGCAGATCTTTCAAGTCGATAGAACCGGGCTCTAACCTTCGAAACCACTCGAAGGCGACTCCCTTAAGAGTGCTAATGAATAATCGGGTCATGATTGGATCATTACCCGTTATATGCCCGGTTTGCGCTTGGAAGTAGTAGATATGTTGTGACGGAGAACTTTTCCCGTCGAACTGCGCCAAGTTAAGTGGCTTGAATTTAGGAGGATCACGGGACATCGTCCCATTCTATAGGATATGGCCTCGCCACCCCTACCCTTAGATTGCCCTTGAGTTTCGTGCGCCCACCGCTTTTGGAAATCCGCCACATATGATCCTGCTCTTTCGTGCGGATTCGATTCGCTTCGATGACATTGAGTGAACATCATGATCCTCGTCGTAGCCTCCTTGCTTCGATTTGGACCCTCGCCGTCCGGCTTCTTCTTGCCCACCGGTTTCTCCATCATCATTTCTAAGCGTCGATAGATTCTTGTTGCGCCAAGAATAGTAGCTTGTTGCTCTTCGATCCCGTGTCATCTCCTCTTCTCGTTCGGCCATGAGGGCCTTCGCGATCACTAAAATCGGTATTTGAAGGTTGAGGCGTAGCGATGCGAGTTCTCAAATTCTTGGGGTACCCCGACCAATTGGCTATAGTCAAGCGGGATTGCGCTCGTGCGAAGGCGGGTGCCGATGGCGCCTTGACTATTGATTAATGTGCCTCGTAACCACAGGGAATACCGAGTCGGGCGATTCGGGGCTGCTGTTGGGGTCTTGCTCCGCTTCTCCGACCATGTTGATAGTCACTCCATGGGAATGACCATCGTGCACCGCTTCGCTTTTGTGGTGAAACCGCCCTCGTGCCTTGATGGGTGGATAATCGCTCAAAACCGAAGGTTGATGTGTCGATGAACATTGAAGCGCATCGCGAGATGAGCTTCTCCGGCAACAATGAGATTGCATTTGGTGGCGTCAGCTTGTGAGTGAGATAATCCGCGGAGATCGAAGTGGATGTACCCCAATTGATTGAAGAGCGAGCCTCGTATGAGAGAGGCTCTGCGAGTCAGTTCGGCGACCACTGGCGGTACCCGTCTCCTTTGGCTCTGGCGAAGCTTATGGCGAGGTTCGCTATCCGGCGAGGTTCATCGGCTCGGAATGGACCTCGTGTTGGCGAGGTTCGTCATTCGGCGCTTGCTATGGCGAGGTTCGTCATTCGGCGAGCTCAACACCTTTGAGGGACCTCACGTTATGCGAGTTCGCCACTGGGCGAGCTCAACACCTTTGAGGGACCTCACGTTATGCGAGTTCGCCACTGGGCGAGCTCAACACCTTTGAGGGACCTCACGTTAGCTTGGTCGCCCCACTGACCCAGGCTCTGGAGCAGGCGTCCGTCATGTAGACGCGACGCTCGGCCAGACCGAGGTTTGGAGCTGGGGCAGCTCGCCCCGTGACGAGGTTCGCAACGGGGCGGACGCTCGTCTGCGGGACGAGGTTCGCATCCGGGCGACACTCGTCTTGTTTTGAATGAACCCCTTGATGATGACGAGGTTCGCCGGCTTTCTTCGGACGATAGCGAATCCGTCCAACGAGACCAAAGCTCGGCACGCCGGCGAGCTTGGTTCTCATGCGACGCTGTTCCGCACGCGTCGAGTGGACCCTTAGAGGGTCCGGTTCGATAGCGGAGCGAGGTCCCGAAGCCAAAATTTGGCTAACATCATCCGAAGTTGACTTGGGTTGCTTAACAACCCACTTCTTAGCCTGCCGGCTAGCTTGTGGAGCCTCGTCCTTAAAAGACAAAGGCTGCTTGTCGAGGTTTGCTCGAGAGGATTCAACAGAAGCCACGGGGGCTGAAGTCTCATACGAGACTCGACGACACTTGCGTGCCTTCACTGGGCTAGATGCCCCAGAGGAGAGGAACTCCTCGTACTTACCCTGATCGAACTCAATGACCAAGGTCTGAACCTCGGTTCCCACTGCAATCTTGTCTGATTGCGCCACCACCAGTTCATCGGAATGAATGGTTGCTCCCACTGTGGTCGCCATCTTCTGTAGGGTCGAAAAAGTTTTGTTTGATTGACTTTGAAAAGAGATTACAATCACACTCTCTCGATTACAGAGGAAGAGAAGATAGATTCGACTTCTCTTTTGTATGGGTTCTTGGTGGCGAGAGGATGCTTCACTCGATGCTCGAGTCGAGGTTAAGCTTCAGTTGTGATCGGACCAAAGTGCAGTGGTCAAGAGGTTGTTGAAGATGAGCTCGATCTCTCTTGTGTGCACAAGTGTTGATCTCCAAAGTTCTTAGATTCTCTTTCCAGCCTTTGCCAGCCCCCCCTCCTGTGGAGATGGTGGCTTATAAATAGGCCAAGAGAGGCATGGCCACTCCCTTGATTTGTGGGATATGGCCATGCTCGAGGAGAGAGCCATGCCCCAAGTGGGATATGACCAGCGTGAGGGAACCATGCTCTCGGGATATGACCACTATAGGATGTGACATCTCCCATGCTTCAAGTGGGCGGTCTTGGTTGGATGGTGAGCTTCGCCGCAGCTTAACCACAATGAAGAGCTTATTTGCTTGGCGAACCTCGGTTGAATGTCGAGCCTCGGCTTGGCGAACCTCGGTTGAATGTCGAGCCTCGGCTTGGCGAACCTCGGTTGAATGTCGAGGTTCGCTGGCGTAGGCGAACCTCGGTTGAATGTCGGGGTCGGCTGCGTAGGCGAACCTCGGTTGAATGTCGAGCCTCGCTGAATGTCGAGCCTCGCTGAATGTCGGGGTCGGCTGCGTAGGCGAACCTCGGTTGAATGTCGGGGTCGGCTGCGTAGGCGAACCTCGGTTGAATGTCGGGGTCGGCTGCGTAGGCGAACCTCGGTTGAATGTCGAGGTTCGCTGGCGTAGGCGAACCTCGGTTGAATGTCGAGCCTCGCTGAATGTCGAGCCTCGCTGAATGTCGAGCCTCGCTGAATGTCGAGCCTCGCTGAATGTCGAGCCTCGCTGAATGTCGAGCCTCGCTGAATGTCGAGCCTCGCTGAATGTCGAGCCTCGCTGAATGTCGAGCCTCGCTGAATGTCGGGGTCGGCTGCGTGGCGAACCTCGGTTGAATGTCGAGCCTCGCTGAATGTCGAGCCTCGCTGAATGTCGAGCCTCGCTGAATGTCGAGCCTCGCTGAATGTCGGGGTTATTTGCTTGGCGAACCTCGGTTGAATGTCGAGCCTCGCTGAATGTCGAGCCTCGCTGAATGTCGAGCCTCGCTGAATGTCGAGCCTCGCTGAATGTCGAGCCTCGCTGAATGTCGAGCCTCGCTGAATGTCGAGCCTCGCTGAATGTCGAGCCTCGCTGAATGTCGAGCCTCGCTGAATGTCGAGCCTCGCTGAATGTCGAGCCTCGCTGAATGTCGAGCCTCGCTGAATGTCGAGCCTCGCTGAATGTCGAGCCTCGCTGAATGTCGAGCCTCGCTGAATGTCGAGCCTCGCTGAATGTCGAGCCTCGCTGAATGTCGAGCCTCGCTGAATGTCGGGGTTATTTGCTTGGCGAACCTCGGTTGAATGTCGAGCCTCGCTGAATGTCGAGCCTCGCTGAATGTCGAGCCTCGCTGAATGTCGAGCCTCGCTGAATGTCGAGCCTCGCTGAATGTCGAGCCTCGCTGAATGTCGAGCCTCGCTGAATGTCGAGCCTCGCTGAATGTCGAGCCTCGCTGAATGTCGAGCCTCGCTGAATGTCGAGCCTCGCTGAATGTCGAGCCTCGCTGAATGTCGAGCCTCGCTGAATGTCGAGCCTCGCTGAATGTCGGGGTTATTTGCTTGGCGAACCTCGGTTGAATGTCGAGCCTCGCTGAATGTCGAGCCTCGCTGAATGTCGAGCCTCGCTGAATGTCGAGCCTCGCTGAATGTCGAGCCTCGCTGAATGTCGAGCCTCGCTGAATGTCGAGCCTCGCTGAATGTCGAGCCTCGCTGAATGTCGAGCCTCGCTGAATGTCGAGCCTCGCTGAATGTCGAGCCTCGCTGAATGTCGAGCCTCGCTGAATGTCGAGCCTCGCTGAATGTCGAGCCTCGCTGAATGTCGAGCCTCGCTGAATGTCGAGCCTCGCTGAATGTCGAGCCTCGCTGAATGTCGAGCCTCGCTGAATGTCGAGCCTCGCTGAATGTCGAGCCTCGCTGAATGTCGAGCCTCGCTGAATGTCGAGCCTCGCTGAATGTCGAGCCTCGCTGAATGTCGAGCCTCGCTGAATGTCGAGCCTCGCTGAATGTCGAAGCCACGCAATGATGTTGTGGCGAGCCTCGTCAAACTTTGAGGTTGTGGGCGATTTTGGCCTCGCAGCGAGCTTCAAGCGTGGCGAGCTCAAGTCTTCATCGAGCTTGTGCTTGAGGCGGGCTAAGCTCCTTTGCGCGAGCTTGCTCTACGGGCGAAGCCGTAACATGCTACGAAGAGCGGTCGTAACTTTCAAACCGTATGTCGGAATTGGGCCGAATTATATATGAAAATCGACTATCTCGACGAGACGGAGCCAACCAAACTGACCCGAAGGGTTCGGTTTGCTCGGTCATTTTGCCAAATTCCTTCGGTTTGGGAGATATCGACACTTTTGTCTATTTTGCAAAGTCAAGCATTCAGGTGAACTTAACCTTTAGGCAGACCCGACTTCACTCAGATGGACCCTTAAGCTCTTTTGCTCATTCTGAGTTGCTGTGTAAGGATTAAGGCAATTTTTACTGCCTACAATGAGCATACTCTTGATAGGATTTTTGGCAAACCCTCAGCCATCAACGGATTTGATAAGCCTTTACCAACTACCGTTTGAGTTGGGCTAGCATGTAGTTTGTCTAAGTCCGTTCTACATGTTACGTTGTGCTAAAAGAACGAACTCTCTTAGACTTTATGCTATGATATTGAATACGTAGGCTTTGTCATCTTCACGGGAATTGACTACCCGACAGTATGTGTTAGATGTAGACTTATATCTGGTAAGGGACAGAGATAACATTCCTATGCATGAAGGCATAATTTAGGTGTCATTAGGTAATGACATCTATGCTACGATATTGAATGCGTAGGCTTTGTCATCTTTACGGGAATTGACTACCCGGCATCATGTGTTAGATGCAGACTTATCTCTAGTAAGGGACAGAGATAACATTCCTATGCATGAAGACATAGTTTAGGTGTCATTAGGTAATGACATCTATGCTACGATATGGAATACGTAAGCTCGGTCAACTATCACGGGAATTGACTACCCGGCAACATGTGTTAGATGCTAACTTATTCCTAATTTAAGGACAAGAATAACACCTACTATGCATAAATTAGCGTAGATTTAACAAATCATTAGGTCGATGTGAGGCTATGTATTGAATACATAGACTTTATTTGCTACGATCTTGAATCGTGGGCTTCGGTCAATTATCACGGGAATTGACTACAGGCATCATGTGTTAGATGCTAACTTATTCTAATTTAAGGACAAGAATAACACCTACTATGCATAAATAGGCGTAGATTTAACAAATCATTAGGTCGATGTGAGGCTATGTATTGAATACATAGACTTTATTTGCTACGATCTTGAATCGTGGGCTTCGGTCAATTATCACGGGAATTGACTACCCAGTGGCGTGTGTTAGACCACGACTTATTCACGATTTAGAGCGGGAATAATACCTACTATGCATAAATAGGTGTAGATTTAACAAATCATTAGGTCGATAATGAGGTGGCTATGTATTGAATACATAGACTTTATTTGCTACGATCTTGAATCGTGGGCTTCGGTCAATTATCACGGGAATTGGCTACGGTGGCATGTATTAGGCGTTGATTTATTCTGATTTAAGGGCGGGAATAACACCTACTATGCATAAATAGGTGTAGATTTAACAAATCATTAGGTCGATGTGGGGCTATGTATTGAATACATAGACTTTATTTGCTACGATCTTGAATCGTGGGCTTCGGTCAATTATCACGGGAATTGGCTACCCAGTGTGTTAGACTGACTTATTCACGATTTAGAGCGGGAATAATACCTACTATGCATAAATTAGCGTAGATTTAACAAATCATTAGGTCGATGTGGGGCTATGTATTGAATACATAGACTTTATTTGCTACGATCTTGAATCGTGGGCTTCGGTCAATTATCACGGGAATTGGCTACCCAGCGGCGTGTGTTAGACCACGACTTATTCGATTTAGAGCGGGAATAATACCTACTATGCATAAATAGGTGTAGATTTAACAAATCATTAGGTCGATAATGAGGTGGCTATGTATTGAATACATAGACTTTATTTGCTACGATCTTGAATCGTGGGCTTCGGTCAATTATCACGGGAATTGGCTACGGTGGCATGTATTAGGCGTTGATTTATTCTGATTTAAGGGCGGGAATAACACCTACTATGCATAAATAGGTGTAGATTTAACAAATCATTAGGTCGATGTGGGGCTATGTATTGAATACATAGACTTTATTTGCTACGATCTTGAATCGTGGGCTTCGGTCAATTATCACGGGAATTGACTACAGGCATCATGTGTTAGATGCTAACTTATTCTAATTTAAGAACAGGAATAACACCTACTACGCTGTTTGTCGGAAAAAGTTAAAGAGAAATGGAGAAATGTATTGTATTAATTTTTTTTACTGAAGAAGGACTTACAATCTCTCTCTCTCCTCACAAGCTCTTATCGGTTGATCCGATTTACAAAAGAAGGAAGGATGATTTGATCCTCCCTTTTGTTTAATGTCGGGTTCTTCTTGGTGTCGATGGGAGTTTGATCCTTGTATCCCGTTGACGATCCAAGCGCCTAGCTTCGTAGAACTTTATTGTCGCCTCTTGATTTGATGTCTTGGGCGGACTTGCAAGGCAAGTTTAGAAACTCTCACAGAGTTTAAGATGACTTGCCGAGCAAGTTTTAAACTCTGGCCGAGCTTGAGAACTCTGTAAAAGAGTTTTAGAAAAGGAGATTTGATCCTTTTTACCCGAAAGAGTTTTAAGCCAAGCTGAATAATCTCAAAGGCTTCGGTAAGAGCCTTCCAAGATGATCCAAGAAGAAAAGCCAAAGCCCCCGTCAATTGACCCTCTAAGGCTACCTCAAAAGACCAAAAGCCAATCCCCTTTGGCTGATTTTTAGCTATTTATAGGAGTCTAAGGGTGTAACCGACCCTAAAATCGCTCCTTAATGAGGTTTAATGCCCTCAATACGTGCAAAACGGTTTTGGAACCGTTTAGATCGTGTTTGAACGAGTCAAACGTGAGATTCGCATTCTGGAGCGAGCCTCGCATCCGCATTTTAGAGCAAGAACGCGGGGATGGACCTCCGCATTTTTAGAGAGATAACGTGGGCACACCCTTTGCGTTTTGTGTTGGAACGAGGGGGTGGCCTTCGCGTTTTGAGTTGAAACGCAGGGGTGAGCCCCGCGTTTTGTGTTGAAACGCAGGGGTGAGCCCCGCGTTTTACTTTGAAAAGATCAATAACCTGTAATATCTTTTATAAGGATTGTCAACTTGTAATCCTTGTACTCTGGAGATATTAGATTGTAACTCTCCTTTATTATTGTGAAGGTCATCAGATTGTAACATTCATCGATAATGTTTCGTGGATATTGGCTGTCTACAATATTAGGGGATTTGTTTCTTGGCTAACAATCAAGGAGGGTCTGTTTCCTTGTGTTGCTAACCTCCTTCCGCTAATACCATATCCTAGGGTCAGGTTCAGGTTCATCTCTACCAACCTAAGGGCTCTCAACGTGCTTGTGTTGGACTCTTATCAGAGACCTAAGAGAACAACCCTAGAAGACTGATGTTAGAATAAGGTAACTCAAATCTCTAAGAAACTCGCATCTAACTCTCTATTTAGTCAATGCGTGACTAAATTGATCTTAACATATCTCCACACTTCTGCAGTCACAACGACCACGTGGATTGACTTTGCACTAGTCCATTCCAGTCATTGCAATCCCGTCATGCCCCTTTTGTTTTGCACCAGACTAGTCTTGGACAAACATTGCAACATCAATGTTACATCCATGTCATTCGCTTGCAACTAGAAAAATGACGCTTCGAATTAGAAAGATTGTGTTGGTTCTGATACCATGTTAGAGACATAAGAGATGCACCCCTAAAAGCTAACTGTTTAGAGAGACTCAAAATCTCAAATAAACTTACACCAACTAGAAGCTTGTTTATTACTAACTAACATATTGATTGAGCAAATTTAACATAGTTTTCGTGGGCTCAAATATGATTGCATCATTAAGCTTTCTTAAAGCGCTATTACAATCAAAAACAGTTTCAAGGGTGTGCTGCCTGGCATCATTTGTCAAGGAAATTATTGTCATGCTTTTGCTTTTTTCCATTCATGAACACTAGCTTTTGTACCCCATATGGGAAGCTTTGATAAGAAAACTTGCGAAGAGAGGTATGCTTTTGTTGATTTAGATAAAGCAAACTATATATAGATCTATAATAGTTGATGCATGAGAAATAGCTATGAATATGAGCCAGAAACATATCTAAAGTTGTGTGGATATTATAGTTTAATTGAGTGCTAGCAACGTAATGCACATTTCATATTTCTCATTTCTCTATCAATCGTGGGATAGAATAATTGATAGCCTTTAGTGGATACACCTTTCATTTTGACATACATGCACCAGAATTGTCACAAATCCTTCTCAAATATTTAAGAGGACTTATTTTTATTTCTTAAATTCCTTGATTTTATTTTATTTTATTTTATTTTTGTGTTATTTAAAATTTTATGGATAAATTGAAAGGTTTTCACACACATTAATAATTGTAGATAAAAACTCAAATAAGAGTCCCATTGAATTTGGATCCTCTCCACTATAAAAAAAATTAGTGGAGAGACCACTACTTTTAATCTCAATCGTTGATTATCTAGTGGGTGATTGTGATACATTCTAAATCTAACACTCACCGTACCATGTGTATTACATGCATTCCTAATTTGTACTCAAAGAAAAAAATCATAACCACCCACTAGATAATCAATGATTGCAATTAGGTAGCGATCTCTTCAATACTTTTTAATAGTGAAGAGGATCCAAATCCTAACCACATTAGTGATTTCATTGGAAGTTATTGGAGTACAAAAATCTTGTTATCATCAACATTAATAATCCAGTAGAAGCTATAAATTTTTGTTCTTGAGCTTGAAAATCTTGATCACCCATCAATATTAATGAGTAGTTTTTTTTCTTTTAAGTTTTATGCATGTTAAAATAAGATCATTATTGACGATTGCTCGTAATATAGGACCATAATAATATCTACACCATCACACTCATATTTGATATCTGGACAAAATAACTAAATCCCTTTAAAGTATTAATGAACTAATTTAACTCTTAAAATATCAATTTACTTATTTTTCTCTTTAAACTATGTGCACAAACCTAATATGGTTATTTCTTAGCTGGTAGTCAAATGTTTAACAAATCGATGACTTTTTTTTCCTTTGCATGTATTGTATTTTCTGCATTCAAGAAATAGTTGGACTCCAAAATGGGATAAAGATTAAAAGTTTTGGGGAAAAGTAGTTGGAGATTTTTTCAATTTGGAGGAAAGGAACATGTTTAATAAAAAAATCCATGAAAAATGTAGAAAAACAATGTCATGTTATTGATTTTGTAAATATTTGATTATGAGCTCACAAAATGGCCACGTTAGGCCTATCAATATAATTTAAGGAAGAAAATAGGCAAATTGTTAATTTAAGGAAGAAGTTGAAAATTCACATATACTTTAAGTGGGAATTGGTTATTTTATCCTTGATATCAATACAAATAAATATCCACATTTTACCTATGGTTGGTAGAGCAATGCTAGCGGCAGTCGCGATTTAGCGACTGTCGCTGTATTCGACCTGTGATTGAGTAGGGGGTATAGGGTATAGGGTTAGAGTTGTAGGATGGGGCCCTATTTAGGAGCAAGTGTTGACGAGGACAGCGGCGCGAGCATTGCTCATGACTGGTATATAAAATCTCTATCAGTCAAGTCCCATGCTTCCGCACCTTTTACAAAGTAAAGGTGTTTCGGTATGGCTGAAAAATAAAGTACACCTATTTTTAGGTCAAATTATCTGTTACTATTATTTATAAGAAATTAGCATTTCTATTAGGGGAATCACATTTTTAAAAACCCAAGACATAATGACACAACTTATAATATTTTAACACTCATGAAACGGGGCAAAGTTTGAGAAATTTAAGAAAATCCAGTGTCCTCATGTTTCACTACTCAAGCATCCTCATATTTTATGAGCCGTTCACGAATCGCGCCCCGCTAGAATACTAATGTGTGTACAATGAATCGATCTCATTATGCATCTCCTGATTTGAGTTGTGGGCTCGTTTCTGTTGGGCTTTCAACGTACCCGATCATGTCGGCTCTTAAAGTTGACGTGCTCTAACGTACGTGTGTCTCGACCAAACAAGTTAAATATGGGCCCGCGTTGATTCGACAAATATTAAAAGCACCCCTTTTTTTTTATAGGATGCTTATATGCCCCTTAAATTATGGATATTGCAAAACTGCATTGCAAATCTTAGTATTTGCAAAACTATCTCAAATCAGCAATTTTGGAGGAAAAAAATACTCCTAAAATCAACCGATCATCAACTTGATGAGTAAAAGTTTATCTATTTTGTTGATAACTTTTACACTGAAGTTACGAATCAGTGTATGAAAGTTGATGATTGATCGATTTGGTGGTATTTTTAAAATTGATGATTTGAGGGGATAGTTTCGTAAATACTGAGGTATATATGCAAATAACCCTAAAAAGTAACTTAACCATATGCCGGGAAACGCCCAGTTGGTTAGGTGGATGAAATCTCCACGTACAGGCAATGGTCTAAATTCTCCTCTATTCACTTGGAGCTAGGCTAGAATTAAGGTTGAACCTAGCTCTTAGTGATTTTCCTTGATTGGGGTCTGAGCTCTCAGGTGTAGGTGTTCCCCAAATAGATATAAGGTGGTAAATAATTTTTTGATGTCTCTTGAGAGAACCAGTGCTCGAACACTTGCTTCCGTTCTTGATATGAGCTCCTCTAACCAAGTTTCTCCTTGTCGTTAAAAAAAATTACACTAAACTCCCATGAACTTTCAGTAGTTTGTAGTAAACTCCTATGAACTTTTAGAATCACACTAAACCCCCGATAACTTTTGTTGAAAACCCACATGAACTTTTAGATAAAGTACACTAAACCCACATGAACTTTCAAAATGCCATTTTACGTTGTTTTTTTGTTCCAATTTATGGGGTTCATCTACAAAACTCAGAAAGTTCATGAGAGTTTAGTGTAATTTTGAAAGTTCATGGGGGTTTAGTGTAATTTACCCAAAAAATAACTTAATGGGAATGATATCATTTGTTTGCTTGGTATCATATCTATACTCTATAATAAAAGAGTCTACCGCTCTCCTGTATGTTTCCTTTTCTTTGTTTCGTCCTGCTTGGGTGGGACCCACATGATGCTAGCTTAATCGTGTGCTTCTTTTTCATCTGTCATCTACTACTTAGGGTGAATTGACACTAATGCCCATACTAATAAACAATGAGCAACTAATACAATAGGATAGTTATTTTTCAATATGGGGTATGATGGTAATTATGTTTTAGCTCTTCAAAAAGCTTAACCCAAGCAAACAGAACTTAAAAAGTGGGACCCACTCTTCACCATTTTGTTATGTGCCGTGTACGTACTTTTCCAAAAACACTCTTAATATATTATATTTAATGTGGCTTTTATATCCATCCCTTACATCTTTAATGCTTTGGAGGGTTAACTTAAATATAATATTTGAGGGGTTAACTTAATTGGAGGGTTAACTTTAAACAACTTATAAGAATTGGGAAATCTAATAGCAATGTTAATGAAATCTCCATGATTTGAGAGACTAATTTTATAGTATTAAAGGTTTTAAGGGAATGATATTAGAAAAATATCATTTTGTAATAATTTAAAATGAACAAATCAAGAAAAAAATTACATTTCTGGTTTTAAAGAATATAGAAGAGCATATTTTATTAAGCATGTTGTACTATTCTATTTGTGAGTTTAGTAAAGGTATATGAGCAAGATAGTACATTCCACGTAGCACTATATAACTTGTTTATTGTTGATACATTTAGGGCCTAATAGATTTCAATATTTTGTTCGATAGCATTCGTTTGCATGGATGCAAGTCTTTCAAATAGTACTACTTTGTAAATTTATTCATTTCCACACCAAGATAAGTAAGTGCAATTGCATATTTGAGTACAAGACAACAAGTACTGAAAGTACCTAACGCAGTAAAAAGCCTCGGAATCCACCAGGGGTGTTCTCTGAATCCACAAAGAGCGATCTCGAATCCACGAAGAACTTGAATCCACGAAGAAAATATTAAAGAGGAAATTTTATTGATAAAAGATATATTGATTCAAGGGTTACATGACTCTTCTTAAATAGAAAAATAAAATAGACTCCTAGTAAGACTAGAATTATAAAAAAATAGAAAGTATCAAATCCTACCCCAAAAGACTCTCGTAATATAGAAAACAAATCAGTCTAATTAAATTAAAATTGATTTTGTTTCCTAATCTAAATTGACTCTAACTTTATTACTAAAATAAACTAAAGGCTGATTATTTTTGGATTTCAGCCAAAATTGGGTATTACTGATGAGATTTTAAAATTTTGACAATTCGGTTGGCTCCGTCTCGTCGAGATAGGCGATTTACATATATAATATGTCGAATCCTCCGGATTAGAAGATATGATTGTTTCTTTGAGGAAGTCAATAATACATTATAAGTCGAGGTTAGCTCGTGATTGTCCTCCTCCATGAAATTGTCTGTTAAGCGTCCTACATTAGTACCCAAATCTATCTCATTATCAGATTGAACTGGAGGAAAATCTTTGCCCACGAGACTTTTGTTACCGTAAAAGTAAAAGCTTGACAAAGTTGTTTGGTTAAAAAAAATGGAAACCTCTAGAAAAAGTACTTATATGCCCATCTTAACAAAAAAGAAAACCAAGTACCGAAACAATTTATTCTTCTTCTAAGGCAAGAAATCCGTTTCTGAATTTTGAGCTCCGCAATTGGGTGGAAAAGTATGAAAAGTGAAGATGTCATTACTTTTCTTGAAATTAATTTTGCTAGAAACTAACCAAACATTACATCTTTAATGCTTTGGAGGGGTTAACTTAAATATAATATTGGAGGGGTTAACTTAAATATAATATTGGAGGGGTTAACTTAAAACAACTTATAAGAATTGGGAAATTTAATAGCAATGTTAATGAAATCTCCATGATTTGAGAGACTAATTTCATAGTATTAAAGGTTTTAAGGGACTGATATTAGAAAAATATCATTTTGTAATAATTTAAAATGAACAAATCAATAAAAAAAATTACATTTCTGGTTTTAAAGAATATATAAGAGCATAGTTTATTAAGCATGTTGTACTATTCTATTTGTGAGTTTAGTAAAGGTATATGAGCAAGATAGTACATTCCACGTAGCACTATATAACTTGTTTATTGTTGATACATTTAGGGCCTAATAGATTTCAATATTTTGTTCGATAGCATTTACGTTTGCATGGATGCAAGTCTTTCAAATAGTACTACTTTGTAAATTTATTCATTTCCACACCAAGATAAGTAAGTGCAATTGCATATTTGAGTACAGTACAACAAGTACCTGAGTACCTAACGCAGCGCGGAAGTAAAAAAGCCTCGGAATCCACCAAGAGGTGTTCTCTGAATCCACAAAGAACGATCTCCGAATCCACGAAGAACTTCGAATCCACGAAGAAAATATTAAAGAGGAAATTTTATTGATAAAAAGATATATTGATTCAAGGGTTACATGACTCTTCTTAAATAGAAAAATAAAATAGACTCCTAGTAAGACTAGAATTATAAAAAATAGAAAGTATCAAATCCTACTCTAAAAGACTTCAGAATATAGAAAACAAATCAGTCTTAATTAAATTAAAATTGATTTTGTTTCCTAATCTAAATTGACTCTAACTTTATTACTAAAAATAAACTAAAGGCTGATTATTTTCAAATTTCAGCCAAAATTGGGTATTACTGATGAGATTTTAAAATTTTGACAATTCGGTTGGCTCCGTCTCGTTGAGATAGGCGATTTACATATATAATATGTCAGAAGCCGCCTTCCGGATTAGAAGATATGATTGTTTCTTTGAGAAAGTCAATAATACGTATAAGTCGGGATTTACCTCGTGATTGTCCCACTCCTCCATGAAATTGTCCGTTAAGCGTCCTACATTAGTACCCAAATCTATCTCATTATCAGATTGAACTTCAGAGGAAAATCTTTGCCCACGAGACTTTTGTTACCGTAAAAGT
Organism: Asparagus setaceus; assembly: GCA_012295165.1. Classification (NCBI taxonomy): domain Eukaryota; kingdom Viridiplantae; phylum Streptophyta; class Magnoliopsida; order Asparagales; family Asparagaceae; genus Asparagus; species Asparagus setaceus. Next base: position 8,303,725 of record CM022710.1, read on the forward strand.
AAAAGCTTGACAAAGTTGTTTGGTTAAAAAAAAATGGAAACCTCTAGAAAAAGTACTTATATGCCCATCTTAACAAAAAAGAAAACCAAGTACCGAAACAATTTATTCTTCTTCTAAGGCAAGAAATCCGTTTCTGAATTTTGAGCTCCGCAATTGGGTGGAAAAGTATGAAAAGTGAAGATGTCATTACTTTTCTTGAAATTAATTTTGCTAGAAACTAACCAAACATTACAGTATACAGCACTTTTAGTCGATGATCTGAATTAATAAATTACATAAATAGCAGTTTTAGACCATTTTATTTTTTGGAATCAGATTTCGTAGAAATGGTCTCTCGTTAGCATCAGAGAAATATCTTGATCAAGTGGACAGTTTAGGAAGGAATTGTCCAAAATAAAGATGGCACGTGCCCTCTTAACTAATATTCTTAAACCTACGCTAGATCAAACGAGAATGGCCCGACACAATGCTGGGCTCTTCTTATTAGGCTCAAGCCCAGCAATCCAGTGTAGATTGGCCCAAACCAATAATGGGCTTGTCCTAATTAAGCTTGGCTGACCTTTTCGAAGAGGGCTTTATAGTAAATTGGCAAGAGAGAGCTGCCCTATAAAATCCCTCAACCCTAAATCGCTAGGGTTTTGAATAGCCGACGAAGAGCTCCAGATCTCATTCCTCCTCCTCTTCAATCATCCTCAACCATGGTAAAACCCTACCCTAATCCCCTCCAATCTTCAAAAAGATTCGATTTTGTTTACATTACTTCATCCAAAATTTGAACTTTCCTGCAAATTCTGTCGATTTTGCAGCCGAAGCAGATTCACGAGATCAAGGATTTCCTTCTCACGGCGAGGAGGAAGGACGCGAGGTCGGTGAAGATCAAGAGGAGCAAGGACGTGGTCAAGTTCAAGGTCCGCTGCTCAAGGTATCTGTACACGCTCTGCGTTCATGACGCTGAGAAGGCTGATAAGCTCAAGCAATCTCTTCCTCCAGGTGATTTCTTTACTTGTTTATTCGTTAATCATCTCTTAATTGTTGTTGATTATGTAATTAGCCATCCTGTCTTAGTCTAATTGGGTTTTCTTTCGTGTTCTTGATTATTTTCTGTTAGTAATTGTTGATTATGTTGATCCATAATGCTAGTTGGTTATTTTGCGCTAACATTTGTGTTCTCTTTGTGAAAAGATTTCTTAACTTTAAATTGTTTGTTCTTGAGAATGTTTATATCTTTATGTGTTTAATTTATTGAATTTTATAACACTGGTATTAACAGATGCATGTAACTTCGATGCCTCCTGCGTAATGCTACTAAATTAAATAATTTGCTTGGTTAAATTAGTATCTTTCGGACTGCCTTCTTTTATGGTTATTTGTTATCCTCTTGTTACTTTTGGGTTATGTTAATCACATGGATTGGGATTGCATTATGCAACAAGAAAAAAAATTGTAGTTTAAATACAATTTCTTGATTCATTTTTTGTTTTCTGAAATGTGTTTTAGTGTGGAGAAGGGTACTAACTCTGTTAAATAGTTTTTACAACATTTGTTTGAGAATGACTGAAAGAAGTTCTCTTGTTGCCCTATCCAATGTTGTTTCCACTTCGGGGTTGTTTGGCCATTTGAAAGTGAATTGAAATTGTGTAATTTACTTTTTTTTTGCAAATAACTTTCACATCCACGTCAGCGTGCGAGTGGAATACAATGTTTGTTTGAAAAACGAATTTATTGTTGAAAGTGCAATGTGAAGATGATGTGGCAAAATAGGTTAATTAGTGAATGTAGTTAAAATCATTTAATTAAAATTTGTTACCATTTTTGTCACTTTCACTTGACTTCACCACTTTTTAGGGGAAGTCAAAATTGCATTAAATCCTGTGTGGCAACTTTCTTGCATTTCATTTCATGACCGCTTGCATGCAAACAAACACATAAAATGTTAAAAGAAAGTCCATTTCTCACTTTCATCTTTCACTTAAGTCACTTTCATCTTTCACTTGCATGCAAACAAACACCCCTTATTTCAAAAGGACTGGAACAGTTATGATATTATTTAAAATAATAGTCTAGAGCCCTGCAATGCAATGTAAACAAATTAGATATTGTGATCATATGCATGCACATTGCAGAATGTTAATGAAGAGTTCTATTGTTCTACAAAGCTCTATGAAGTTGACACCTGAAGTTATGCTATGGATAAGTAATACTTCTATAAAGATATAAGATCACACAATTATATATACTTAAGCTTATAAGTACTTGTGTTTGGGTCTCTAGGCCATGTCATAGCTCTGGAATGGAAAGTCTTTACTCAGCTCTCATCATTGAGGTTCTGTTTCAATTATTCTTGAAGTTGATAGGAATCCAACTTACGTGTATTTTCATAGCTATCATGTGAGTTTGGTTACATTCTGCAGTTGATGTTTCTGGTTTGTTCTCTCTTTATATACTGTATTTCTCTCTGCAGTTTAGTCAAATAAGGTGTTAATTACCAACTGAATACTTTCAATCTTATCATGAGTTTCCTTCTAAACTCCATTGGGTGCTACTTTCGTAATTTTTTAGTAATATTAGAAATGTTTAGGTTAAATGTTTCTTAACATTCTTTAAGTTATCTATCCGGAAGTTATTTTACCTAAATTTAAATAGAGATTATGAGCTTATAATGATCATATTGGCTATGGGGCTCACCAGTTTTTATTCTTCTGCAGGTTTGACCGTCCAAGATCTTTGAAGCTTGGTAGTAGATGGTTGATCGCACCTTTGCCCTTTAGCATTTTCTAAATCTTTATCTCATTATGTTGTTATTGAGTACTTATATTTTGCTTTGCTGGAATTATGTTTTCTTGAGGACAAAAGTTTGGTGATGATTGAAACTTGCTAGTGAGCAAATTTTGTAGCATGTTGAAGTTTTTTTATTTAGCAAACTGGTTTTAAATGTTGGCCTTAAGTAGAAAGGTGGGTTGGTTATTCTGTTGCTTGCTGTTAATGTTTCTTTTGAGTGATGCATTTCATCCTCTGTTGGGTGTAGTTATTATTATAAACAGTTATTATGTATATGACGTTGAGAAATGTTCCAACAGGAGTGGGAATAAAATGACTTAAGCTGATTTTTCAGCTTTAACGAAGAGTAGAGGTATGTAACGTTCAAGTTTGTCTCATTTATGTCAGGTCTTCCTTTTTCCAGGAATAACCACAGTCATTGATGAGGATCTAGAAAACCTAGATTTGAGTTCTGCTTTCCATCAGAGCCATTTGCATGCATGCAGGAGGTGGTTCTGTGCCCTTCGATAGAATAAATAGGGAGGAAACGCTTACCCTAACCCTGCCCCCTTGTGTGGGGCTTAGAAACACCTATCGCATATGAGTAATTATCCTATCAAAACTCTGCACGGTGAGCGACATGGGGGGAAGTGAAATTGCCCCCCTCCCCCCAATTTGTTATGATATGTGGCTCAGAACCTCCCGCACCGTGCAGGAGGTTCTGATAGGATGATTACTCGTCGCATAAGATGGATGTCCTTTGATGGATGGTATTCTTAGTCAAGGATGAATAAAGCAAATATAAATATTTCATGTCTCTATTTTCGTCGAGATGTAGTTTGCTTCATTTGGTTGATGTTATTGATGATTATGATGTTATATTATAAAAGAAAGAGGCATAATCTCATATAACTCAAAATTTAAATGTAGCATAAAATGTTGATTCTAATATGGTTAATAGGGCCTTATTTTCAAATATTGTTGTTTCTTTGTCAAGATAATTTACGCTTTTCCATGGGTGTTTTACTTTTTACTTCAATAATCGTGTTGTATAGTGACCACCCCAAGAGGTTTTGTTTTACTGTATTAAAGACAATTGTTTTTTAGTGAATATTGGAGATCGGGCATTGATTTACAAGCCACTGTTTTACAGGCAAAAAATTTCCAATACGCAGACAAAAATCAACTAATATTACTAATATCTTTGATAATGACTGTACATAGCTTGCATCTTGCGTTAAGATAATAGGTTAAAGAATGATAATGAAGGTCAAGGTGATATTTTCTTCCATTAAAGTATCTTTTGAGTTCTATTTTAGATATAATTGTGATTATGATAGAGAAGAGAAATGTTCAATAATTAAGATTTTGTCCGTGTATGGAGAAGAGACGTAACATTTTGAAGTTAGGCTTATGGTAGTGCTTATATCTTTTCTGAAAAAAAATAGAACTTTAAATATTAATTAATTAAATTTCAAATTCTAATTTGAGAATCAAAAGAGGAAAGGGCATGCTGAATCAGCTGGGCATCAATTCTATCAGAAATAGATAATTTCTATTGTAAATTAAGAGAAGAATATGCGATAGCCTTGGTAACAAAAAAGGAAAAGGGCTGGTTGAATCAGCTAATCATCAATTCTATCAGGAAAAAAATGATTTCTACTGCAAAATCTTTCCCATTATTCATTCAAGACAAATCATAGTTGTTAACTCAAAATTCATAGAAAAAGGCGATTGCTCAAGGTTCAGTCTATGATTAGCCTAGAGTTTCTCCCTCTCGATAAAAAATAAAATATTGCAAAGATTTGATAAGTATAGCTTCTTCCACTGTTAACAGTAACTGAAGTTTTGCGAGATATGCTTAATTAACATGATGTTCTCTGCAGAAGTGATGCAATGTTTAAACTTCAGGTTCATACTAAAACATGGAGGTTCTTTTTCTTGATTCTGTGTTGCTACCATCATGAGTTTGTTGTTTACTTTCAAGTTGGTTATAGGGAGGAATAGATGAAGTAATTAACTTTAGAAGTCTTAAAGAGGATTAATATCTCTACTAGATGACAATATAGTTTGATCATTTCATTTCAATACACATCTTTTTCTAGTCATGAGTTCTGTTTTACTTGTAGAATAACGAGGAATATGTAAACTCTATGCTTTGTCCTAGAACTTTCTATTTTTACATTTTTATATATCAAACCATTCCAAGGATCACAGAATAGAAGACACATAAATTGTTAAAAATTCATAAATCAGAAGTTCAATTGTGATTAAAAGATATGTGAAGCATTTGATCTTGGCATGCAAGACATAATGATGTGAAACAATGTGTGTGCAGGTATGAAGATCGGCAACAACAATGCTTCACCAAATCAACGATCGATCTAGGCAGGAAGCTCAAGAATAAAGTGGCGCTGACGATGGGTTTAAACTAAATTGCAATGTACTCAGTTTATGACCTTGTAAATTATTCAGAAAATAATTGTAATGATTTATTCTTGTAATAAAGTTCGACTTATAATATTTAGATTATGCTTGTCATGATCCAACGTGATCACTAATCAAGCGAGAATACGATGATGCGGTTGATACTAAAATTGATAATAACATAAGCAGGATAGCGGATTACTGCATGCAGGGTCGAAAGGAAGCGAAACCTTTGTCGTCTGAATAGGCTCGACGTGCGGATCCTCGGAGGTGGTGCGACGACACGAATGTGAGGGAGGTTCCCCTCAGAAACTATGTTGGATGAAGAGGGGCCGGTAGAAACGCCGATGCCACTAACCGATTCCCAAACGGCTCTCCACGCTCGACAATCCGAGGAACCCGCTGCGTTGATATACCGTCACGGAGTGTCGAAAGACCGGTAGTCGAACCACGAAGGCTGTAAATCAATCACGTCTGTTCCGGATCGTTACAAAGCTGGCGTCTTCGGCTGAGGCTGACCATACATTGGTGGGGTCGAGGAGGGTTTGGCTCGGGTGGAGGGAGGAAGAGTGGACAGGACAGGGATAGTGGGCGGCTGCAAGGTGAGGGGCTGGCGGATTGGAGAGAAGGGAGGGCGAGCAGGTGGTTGGACGGCTGTGGCGGCGGGGCTGCTGGCTGGTCTTGGGCGTGGGTTCTCGAGGGAGAGGAGAGACGAACAGGGGTGGCTGAAAGTGGCTGGAAGGAGGGAGGGGGACAGATGGAGGCTGGACAAGGAAGGATGGAATCTGGAGGAATGGAAGGAGGAAAGGATGGATGGAAGGAAGGGGAGGGAGGTGGAAGGAGGAAGGGGGAGAGGACAGGATGGAATGGAGCTGGACAGTGGAGGGAGGTGGAGGGAACAGTGGACAGGGAGTGGAATGGAAGGATGAAACAGTGGAAGGAGGGATGGAATGGAAAGAAGGGTTCCACAATACACCCAAAAGAATTAATCACTTTAAATTTATTCATTCAATAATAATCTCTTCCATCTGATTACAACTGTTTAAATAGACTTTGAAAATACAAGATCTCTCAAATCTCTCTCAATCAATTACAATCCATCGATTAGCTACTAAATATAAATCTAATTTGAAATTCAAAATTCAAAATTAACTAAAATGGGAAACTTGCTTAATCAACTCATTGCATCTGTAAAAGGATAATCGGGATCTGTGTGAAGGCTGCAATCTGGCGTCTCTTGTTATGGCCGAAAATCATGCGTCTTTGAGATGTCCACATCACATAACTAAGTACATTTCTGGAACCAGACATGAAAACATATGTACAATATCTATTCTATTGTATAGAAAAACCAAGTAGGGATAGTCCAAAATTTGGATGAGTGGACATATCCTCATTTCCATTGTAATTCAAAGGGTAAAAGGTAATTTTATAATAAAAAAAGATTTTTCGCTTTCTTTTCTTTCTCTTAGTTTTCTTTCTCATTAAGAACATTCTAGATTATTCAATGACTTGAAAATAACATTGGAGCCCACATATCCATTATACTTTATTTTGTCAACGATACAAAGAGATAGTGATGATTTTTTGTAAAGGTAGATATACCTAAATAAAAGTGTCAAATTTCTTTATATATATCTATACTATTATTATGTTAATTAATATATGAGAAAATTTAGTAAAAAATACCAAGGCTCAAATAATAATGGTAAAAGACAATTTATCATAGAAAATCATCTAATCCTTACCCTCTACATCCACTATAAATTCACACATTCAATATGAATAGTAAACAAAAAAATTATATTTAAAATGCAAAAATATTTTTGCTATCACGTGCATTTGCACGTGTCAATTTTCTAGTATGAAATAAAATGATTCGGTACGCCATCCTGAAATTTATGTAACAAAGCTTATTAACTGTGACAGTAATACAATTCCAAGGGCAGTAACAAAAAGAAAAAAAAAACAAAAGAAAAAAGAAGTATTCCTCGATCATCTTTTGATGACGGCCTCGTTCATTGCTCCAATCTACAGACTCCCATGTTATTATAATAGAGAAAGCAAAATAACCCTGCAACTCAATAAACACATAATATTAAAAGATCAATGATGCAAAATTATAAGAAACGGTAACAAAAGAGTGAAGACACTCACCAATTGTTGCCAATCCAAATTTCGATTACTCTGGACCTCTTCCTCCTCCCTTTTAGTTGCAGAATAGAGACTTGAAGTTTGGGATGAAGAAATGTACCATTAATCTACTAACTTATATTAAAAGAAATGGTAAATGAAATTGCAAAAGTTCCGTAAAATTCTAATTCTTCATCCTATATTAGACACTTATCACTCAAAGACTTATATCCTAGGCATGACATTTTGCGATTGAAGATGACGGAGAACGTCAAGATGGATGTTCCACGATCTCAAGAAGAGACCACCAAACATCCTTTTCAATAAAATAAAAGACTTAACAATTTTGATCCCATCTCACCCATCAAAAATAGAAAACAAAGAAATCCTCTAACATATTAAAAGTATTTAATGAACTCTTAAGAGCCATATCAATGGGGGAAAAAAAACTTCATTGCACAAGAAACTAGAGAGTTTGGGGGTTTAGAGATTCAAAGAGAACTAAGACTACATGATTTCTATGGACTAGCAATGGATGCTCTCCCTGCACAAGTATGAAGAGTTTATATAGGAGAGGTCAATTTTCAGAAACAGTGAAGTGCATGAACCTGAATAACTAAGAATAGAAATATAATCTAGATTCCTCCCCTGGTAATTGAATCCAGATCATGACAAGGAGATGATTAGTCCAGATTCATTCATGCCTAATCCTTATTCATTCCCTCTTATCAAAATATATATCATTGTTAAGATATGGTTGATTAGGTTCCATCTCCTTTGACAGTACCCAAAATCTTATGAGATATGGTTAATTGGTATTAATCTTGTGTAATTTTATGTAGTCTGAACTCTTTGCATAACTCATCATGATTACTCCAGATTTATTTCATGACTCAAGTGAGCAGTCAAGTTTGATCCATGGCTTAGCCTAGATTTACATCCTCTTGGTAAAATGGAAAACACTGCAAATATAAAACAAAAATAGCCTCTTGCCCTGTTAGCAATATCTTGATTTTCTTAAATATGGTAAATAAGCATTCATCTGATATGTACATATATTAGTCTTAGTCCTTCCAATGGCTGATAATGGATTAAGATCTCTACCATATCCAGTAAATTTTCCGAAAACCTCGTCGTTCTCACTGGAGGAAGAAGGCAAGTAATCGAACTGCTCACATGTCTACAAAAAACTTTCGACTCTGCTTCAACTGATTCCTCAAAAGGTGGTTGTTTACAAAAAACATGACTACATCCCCAACTCCAAACTGTGTAGTTTTTAACATTTGATCACATTACATTGTTCCACATATGAAGTGATTACTAAAAAAAGTAGCCTGGTTATTTACATAGCCAACAACAAAAGATGGCATGCAGCAAAACATTTCCCCCTCTGGAACAGTTAACACAAACATCAGTCCAGTAGAATAGGCATAGTAGCCTCAACTGATTGCTTATGGTGTTTTCTCCTTCTCATTTGAAGCTTTATCGTTTCTTGCTGAAGCTTGAACACGATCGACACCAACCTATATGACAGAAGGGAGAAAGACGAGAGAATATACAGGCTTGTAAGGTTTAGCATAAACAGGAGGGTAAATTTCACAAAACCTCTCCAAAACTTTGGGGTGTTTCCCGTACAACTCCCCTAAACTTTGTTTTTCTCACTAAACCCCCTAAAACTTTCCTGCAAAACCCCCAATACTCCAAAGAGTCTCAAATGACCCCTCAAAAAAAACTTTTTCCACAAAAGCCCCTAAAAAGCAAGGAGAAGAGGAGAAGATGAGCCTCAGAGAAAACAAGAAAAGAACAGAATTAGGCAGATAGTAAAGTCCTCCAATTGCAAGAGACAGTTTTTGTGGGGTTTTGCTGGAAAAGTTAAAACTTTTAGGGGTGAGACACTTTGGAGTTTTGGGGGCTTTGGGAAAAAAGTTTTGGGGGTTTTCTACGAAGAAACAAGTTCAGGCGGTTTTGTGTGAAACACCCCAAAGTTTTAGGGTTTTGTGAAATTTATCCTAAACAGAAGTTTCTTCTACCATAACATATCGTCATGTTCGTTTAATATTTCTGTAAGATTAAAGTAGATGAGTCTGAGGAAGGGACTAAGCACATAAGATGTGGGCTCTATATATATATATATATATATATATATATATATATATATAAGAGCTTTATGAACTTAAGTTCATAATGAATAGTGATGCATCAACTTTTTATCCACTATCTTGCCTTGAGATTTGTGATGCACAAATCTCAAAGTGGCTTTATATCTTTCACGGATCCCAAAGCAGATGAGTGGTTAGAAAAGTTGGTGCACCACTATTCATTATGAACTTAAGTTCATAGGAGCTCTTCTATATATATATATATATATATATATATATATATATATATATATATATATATATATATATTGGATGAAATTATCAGACCCTTGTTAGTCAAAGTGATAATACCTTGTCCATGATCCAGTAGCCAACGGTTGGCATGTATTGTACCAGGTACATAACTAACAACACAGGCTGCAAGAAAAATAGGCAAAACTGAAGTGTGTCAGAACATAGGAAGGTTTATACGGAAACCACCTTTCAATTTCAATTTATACATAAACCATCTTTAAAGTGATTTTTTATTGCAATCAATCACCTCTTAGTCAAAAGTTTCACTAAAAATCCAAAATTAACTTTAAAAACTAACATTTAAGGCCTGTGACTCATTTTTTTAGTGTTTAGGTCTTGTTAGGATACAACTCATGTACCTTGAATTTGAATTTTCTTAACTTATTCTCGATTTTTATTGAAAATTTGACTAGGATGTGGTTTAATAAAAACCCACTTTAATGTTGGTTTACGTATAAATTGAATTACCCTATTTTTAAAGTGGTTTCTAGGGGAAAACACCCCTAAGAATTTTATCTCTTCTACAAGAGAGAAAAAGGATAAATGGAATTTAAAATTGATCATTGCTTTTCTAGCTCAAACTGCACAACCTGCTTCCATTTGTCAATCACATTTACAAGAGAATTACCTGCTTTGATATCCAAACTTCTTTTAGGCCATGAGATGCTGCCGTGATAATTAACTGCACACACCTTTCAACAGGCACAGGTTTCTGGCAAATAGGAAGTTTGATCCGTGAAAAAATAGAAGTTTTATCATCAAAATATAGTTAAATGCTTCAAGTTTCTATATAGACAACTAATAGTTCTTAATAACATGAAATACTAAAAAAAGGGATCTGCACCTTACTCTCAAAATGCAATAGAAGACAATATTTGTAGAACTCAAATGAACATAGAGTGAGAAGCTACATCTAAAACACTAAATTTGATTGAGGAATGATGATCTACCTCAGAATCATCATGTTCAAAATCTTTCAATGTGTCTACTGGTCCAGGACAAACAACAGTAACCTTGATGCCTTTCTGACATAACTGCAAAGTATCATAAAAGCGATTAAGAGACAATATACTCATTGAAGATAGAAATGAATAAAAGATTATATAATAATAACAAACAAGAAGATTAAATTTTAATAGAACTGAAAGTACACCGGAAAAGGACACATTCATAGGGCTTCATAGGACTAACATAACAAAGTAAACTGATACCTCGGAACGCAAAGTATGGAAGTATCCATTCAGAGCAAATTTAGAGGCAGAGTACCCGGCTTGACCAGGTGCAGGGCATTTTCCTGCAGCACTGCTCATCTGCATGCATACAGAAGGATGACAAAAATAGTAGAAACGGAACCAGTAAGGACTGCCATATGTCTACAAATACTGATAGAGAAAATATAATGAATTTATTCAGTGTACCACAATGAAATGACCTCTCCCTCTTTTCAACATAGATGGTGCAAGTAGCCGAGTGAGAGTTATCGTGCCAATAACATTTGTTTTGAAGGTAGTCTAGAAATAATTTAAGAGAAAATAATAATTAAATAGTATTCAGAACATGAAAAAAAATTACTTAAAAATATTAAAGGAGGCAAATTTCAGATACCAGAAGAGATTCTTCAGTTATGTTCAATGCTGATATTGGCTGCAAGCGAACATTTGAAGCGTGAGAAATCATTTACTGTCCATGTACTATCTTTACAGGTTAACTGCACATTGACCTCTGTAGTATCATTGTTTTGCACTTACCACCCCAGGAGTTTCATTGTTGCAGATAGAACTCTGGGTAACATTTTCTTGACTAACCCTGGGTTACATTTTCTTTACTCTTTTACGCATGGTACAATTTTGGCAGATATTATCACGGGTGAAATTAGTGAGTCTGTCTTTAGTGTAAAAGAGTCAAAACAAAAAATCAACCTATGAATCTATCTGCAACAATGAAACTACACAGCTAATAAGTTCAAAACAGCAATACTACAGAGCGTTTATGCGCAATTAACCCCTACCTTTAATTCTGACTACATAAGTTATGGCATTAATATAGCCTTCAGCCCTTTAGTAAAAGATCAAAGCTTGAATGGTTGTGTAACTGAATATATACATTCCAATAAAAGTGTGTTACGGATATGTATAAATGAAACAAAGTAAAACTAAGAAAATCACATACATGAGGATCATAGCCTGCATTGTGGACCATATAATCAACACCGGTAGCAGAGAAATAAGACTCTGCCCTCTGGACGGCTTCCTGAAGAGATACTTCCCCAGATGATAAATCCAGGGGCAGAATTTCCACTGCACAAGATGAATGTTTACCTGCAAAAAGAAGAAAGAAGCAAATAAATGCTTGAACCTACATATGAAATACTTCTACAAGATTATGTGCCCCTTTAAGAATCAAATATTTACTTACCAACAAGTTCAGCTTTGACTTGCTCAAGCTCAGTGAGATTTCTTGCAGAAAGTATTAGCTTTGCACCTAAGCTTGCAAATTGTTTAGCAAGGACCTTTCCTGAAATTTCGTAACTGAAATATAAATAACTTATGTACATCAAAAAGTTTTAGTTTGTAGCTAAAATTGATTTGCAAAACTTTTAGAAACCTCTAGACACCACAAGAAAATGGGAAATAATTTATTCTGAGCCATACTATTTTGTGCTTCTACCAGTTTATGTTTCTCTTTACGTGCTACATATCAGTTTGCCTACCTTGAGAACATAGACCTATGAAAAAGAGTTTTGTCCTGTGTGAGGTCTAAGTCGGAACTCTTGACTCACTTGTCACACAGTTAAGAGACTTCCATTTATTGTATGCGTCGAAATATTAGAAAGAAATTCACCATCTAATTTTTCTGTTGATTTTGACTGAACTTTGCATTCACAATGTAGAATACACCATATATCTATTTGAAGCTGTACCCTTTCATACCTATATTGGACATCGAAACTTTAGCAAACACTCCCTGGATATACAGATGCACTTAGTCGAGTGCCCAACTATATAATGCATATTTAAAATTAAAACTCTTACACACTTCTTGGACATATGTTCTACACTTCACTAAACTTCTTGAAACTTATTGGCATAGGACGAGTTCATTTCAGCATGTATCTAGCTTAGAACAATGATTTTAAAGAATCTTCTCAGTACCAGGTTAAGGAAATGAGTTGTTTTCTATTTTATAGATCGATATAAGAAACATAAAAGTGTTATAGGAATTTAATTTTTCATAACTTGTTAATAAAGAAATATTTTTTCATCTCATGTAAATTATTATCATCTATATGTATGTATGCATGAATAGTTGTGTCTGCACCTGCACCCACCAGTACCCATGTATCTTAGCTAGTCATATATCACGAATTAATTTTCTTTTCAAGGGAAGAATAGATGATACTTATATATTTACTTCTTTTGTTTCTTTTTGACATATTAGGCTTTACATTCATTTTAATTCTAAAAATATTCATTATTTGTTAAAGTCCTTCGAAGTTATGGTGAGGATCGAGGGTTATAGTTTATATTTTAACATGACCGAGTCCTTTTATGTAGTGAAATCTAAACTCATGTGTTTTAAAAATCCATTTTATATTAGTGGCTAGTGGGATTTGAACTTGGATGGCTCTAATATCATGTTAAAGTCTCTCTAACTATTACACCACAACTCTGAAGTTAGTGAAGGTTGAGAATTATAGACTTATAGTTTTATATTGGGTTAATTTCACAAACCCCCTGAACTTTGGAGGTTGTTGTAGCTAACCTTGAACTTTGTTCATCTCACATAAACCCCGAACTATAGGATATCTCACAAAACCCCCTTGAACTTTGTCTTATCTCACATAGCACCCCCTTCATGTAATTTGTAAATAACTAAAATGTTTTTGACTGCAAAAAAATCTCAAACTTTGTCACTTATCGTTTACACGCAAGATACTCCCTCCCAAAATTTTGAGTTTCTTTCTCTCAGAAATTTTAGTTATTTGCAGAAAGCTATGTGGGACAAGGTAAAGTTTAGGGGGACATAGTTTAGAGGGGTTAAGCGAGATAAACAAAATTCAGGGGTTATATGCAACATCCCCAAAAGTTCAGGGGTTTAAAATTAACCATATTCTAACATTTGCTCTTAAGAAAGAGCTCTTCCTTGCTCCCACCCGTAATCCACACAACCTATCAACAAACAAATATTCATTTACCACCCCAAAATCCTTCTTTGGGTTAATTGCGAACACACCCCTGTAGTATCACTGAGTTGCACTTACTACCCTATAGTATTGTTTGTTAGCTTACACCCCTAGGAGGGCATCTCACATTTAATATTGGTTAGAGGGTTTGGTTCCTAGGGGTGTAAACGCAACAAATAATACTACATGGGTGGTAAGTGCAACTCAGTGATACTACAGGGGTGTGTCGATTAACCCTAATAAAAACACACAAATAAAAATCTCACCTTCCCTTCAAAATCTTCACGCTTTGCCGGTCTCTTCGACAACAGAGTGAAATCCCTGAACCACCAACAAAGAAACAACCAAATAAATGCTTGAACCTACATATGAAATACTTCTACAAGATTATGTGCCCCTTTAAGAATCAAATATTTACTTACCAACAAGTTCAGCTTTGACTTGCTCAAGCTCAGTGAGATTTCTTGCAGAAAGTATTAGCTTTGCACCTAAGCTTGCAAATTGTTTAGCAAGGACCTTTCCTGAAATTTCAGAACTGAAATATAAATAACTTATGTACATCAAAAGTTTTAGTTTGTAGCTAAAATTGATTTGCAAAACTTTTAGAAACCTCTAGACACCACAAGAAAATGGGAAATAATTTATTCTGAGCCATACTATTTTGTGTTTCTACCAGTTTATGTTTCTCTTTACGTGCTACATATCAGTTTGCCTACCTTGAGAACATAGACCTATGAAAAAGAGTTTTGTCCTGTGTGAGGTCTAAGTCGGAACTCTTGACTCACTTGTCACACAGTTAAGAGACTTCCATATATTGTATGCGTCGAAATATTAGAAAGAAATTCACCATCTAATTTTTCTGTTGATTTTGACTGAACTTTGCATTCACAATGTGGAATACACCATATATCTATTTGAAGCTGTACCCTTTCATACCTATATTGGACATCGAAACTTTAGCAAACAGTCCCTGGATATACAGATTCACTTAGTCGAGTGCCCAACTATATAATGCATATTTAAAATTAAAACTCTTACACACTTCTTGGACATATATTCTACACTTCACTAAACTTCTTGAAACTTATTGGCATAGGACGAGTTCATTTCAGCCTGTATCTAGCTTAGAACAATGATTTTAAAGAATCTTCTCAGTACCAGGTTAAGGAAATGAGTTGTTTTCTATTTTATAGATCGATATAAGAAACATAAAAGTGTTATAGGAATTTAATTTTTCATAACTTGTTAATAAAGAAATATTTTTTTCATCTCATGTAAATTATTATCATCTATATGTATGTATGCATGAATAGTTGTGTCTGCACCTGCACCCACGCGTACCCATGTATCTTAGCTGGTCATATATCACGAATTAATTTTCTTTTCAAGGGAAGAATAGATGATACTTATATATTTACTTCTTTTGTTTCTTTTTGACATATTAGGCTTTACATTCATTTTTAATTCTAAAAATATTCATTATTTGTTAAAGTCCTTCCGAAGTTATGGTGAGGATCGAGGGTTATAGTTTATATTTTAACATGACCCAGCAGGTTGAGCGTCCTTTTTATGGTACGAAATCTAAACTCATGTGTTTTAAAAAATCCATTTTATATTAGTGGCTAGTGGGATTTGAACTTGGATGGCTCTAATATCATGTTAAAGTCTCTCTAACTATTACACCACAACTCTGAAGTTAGTGAAGGTTGAGAATTATAGACTTATAGTTTTATATTGGGTTAATTTCACAAAACCCCCCTGAACTTTGGAGGTTGTTGCGCGTAACCCCCTTGAACTTTGTTCATCTCACATAAACCCCCTGAACTATAGGATATCTCACAAAACCCCCTTGAACTTTGTCTTATCTCACATAACCCCCTTCATGTAATTTGTAAATAACTAAAATGTTTTTGACTGAAAAAAAATCTCAAACTTTGTCACTTATCGTTTACACGCAAGATACTCCCTCCCCAAAATTTTGAGTTTCTTTCTCTCAAGAAATTTTTAGTTATTTGCAAATTACAGACAGGGGACTATGTGGGACAAGGTAAAGTTTAGGGGGGTTTTGTGAGACACCCCATAGTTTAGAGGGGTTAAGCAAGATAAACAAAATTCAGGGGGTTATATGCAACATCCCCAAAAGTTCAGGGGGTTTTTGTAAAATTAACCCCTTTTATATTCTAACATTTGCTCTTAAGAAAGAGCTCTTACCGATTCCCTTGCTCCCACCCGTAATCCACACAACCTATCAACAAACAAATATTCATTTACCACCCCAAAATCCTTCTTTGGGTTAATTGCGAACACACCCCTGTAGTATCACTGAGTTGCACTTACTACCCTATAGTATTGTTTGTTGCTTACACCCCTAGGAGGGCATCTCACATTTAATATTGGTTAGAGGGAGTTTGGTTCCTAGGGGTGTAAACGCAACAAATAATACTACATGGGTGGTAAGTGCAACTCAGTGATACTACAGGGGTGTGTCGATTAACCCTAATAAAAACACACAAATAAAAATCTCACCTTCCCTTCAAAATCTTCACGCTTTGCCGGTCTCTTCGACAACAGAGTGAAATCCCTGAACCACCAACAAAGAAACAACCAAATCCAGTTAAAACCCGAAATTAAAGAATCAAATTAGGGCTAGGGTTTGAGAGAGAGAGCGAAAGTATACCATCGGCGAGGGCGAATTTGAGTGCAACTGCTACGAGTGCAGCAGTAAGAGAGATTAGGGTTAGCATCATCTCCGATTACTTGATCTGAGAACAGATTGGGGATTTTTAAGGAAAATTGCTCAAAAGTCATTTGAATACAAAAGTCAACTTCTTGAAACTCCTCAGACTTAAACAAGGGCTAAATTCACAAGTCACTTAAAATTCTTCCACTTTAATTAAGGTCTAAAATTAGTTAGGCGTGATAAAATAAAAAGTGAATCACTGCTTAGTTTAAGCCTACTCGGCAAATTTTGGTTTGATAGCGAAAGTATAAAATTTTTGCATTTTAGTCCTCAAAACTTTAAATCTTCTTTCTCTCCCCCCTCCCTCCTCCTCCATCTCTTTCTCTCTTTCCCCATCCCTTCCCCCTCCTCCCCCTCCCCCTCCATCTCTCTCTCTCTGTCTCTCTCTCCCCTCCCCATTGTCTCCTTCCAGAAACACACACTCTCTCTCTCTCTCTTCCCCCATCCCCCTCCTCCATCTCTCTTTTTCTCCTCATCTCCCCGGAGTCTGTTCCCTCCTCCCGAGGAGAAGATGAAAGGATCGAGGATCGGCTTTGCGTCGAAAGAATCAAAATGGAGAAAAGATGGAAAAGTCTTTTGGGTCAGTCAGATCATCAATCATCTGATAAATTTGAAATCAATAGCGGTTAAGTGAGTCACTTTTACTTAGGTCTTATTGTCGTAGGTCGATTTTGGGCTTTATTGGAAACCAGTGTCAATTTTGAAGCCAATTTGGTAATTAGCCCTTAAACAAGTATTGCTTTAATAATCAATTTATACCTCATCTCTTTTTCTTCTTCCACTTTTGCCCATTAGTGTAGAAGTGGTTATTTGAACTCATCAATGGAGCTAGTGCAATACTAGGGCAAATAAAGCACTTATTACTAAAAATGTCACAAACAATAGCCAATGTATAAATTCAACCTTTTATTTTTAATCATTAATAACAACTAATGTAATATTTAGCTAACCATCATAAATAACGAGAAAATCTTGTGTTTCTTTTTGACATATTAGGCTTTACATTCATTTTAATTCTAAAAATATTCATTATTTGTTAAAGTCCTTCCGAAGTTATGGTGAGGATCGAGGGTTATAGTTTATATTTTAACATGACCCAAGAGGTTGAGCGCCCTTTATGGTAATGAAATCTAAACTCATGTGTTTTAAAAATCCATTTTATATTAGTGGCTAGTGGGATTTGAACTTGGATGGCTCTAATATCATGTTAAAGTCTCTCTAACTATTACACCACAACTCAAGTTAGTGAAGGTTGAGAATTATAGACTTATAGTTTTATATTGGGTTAATTTCACAAAACCCCCCTGAACTTTGGAGGTTGTTGCGCGTAACCCCCTTGAACTTTGTTCATCTCACATAAACCCCCTGAACTATAGGATATCTCACAAAACCCCCTTGAACTTTGTCTTATCTCACATAACCCCCCCTTCATGTAATTTGTAAATAACTAAAATGTTTTTGACTGAAAAAAAATCTCAAACTTTGTCACTTATCGTTTACACGCAAGATACTCCCTCCCCAAAATTTTGAGTTTCTTTCTCTCAAGAAATTTTTAGTTATTTGCAAATTACAGACAGGGGGCTATGTGGGACAAGGTAAAGTTTAGGGGGGTTTTGTGAGACACCCCATAGTTTAGAGGGGTTAAGCGAGATAAACAAAATTCAGGGGGTTATATGCAACATCCCCAAAAGTTCAGGGGGTTTTTGTAAAATTAACCCTTTTATATTCTAACATTTGCTCTTAAGAAAGAGCTCTTACCGATTCCCTTGCTCCCACCCGTAATCCACACAACCTATCAACAAACAAATATTCATTTACCACCCCCAAAATCCTTCTTTGGGTTAATTGCGAACACATCCCCTGTAGTATCACTGAGTTGCACTTACTACCCCTATAGTATTGTTTGTTGCGCTTACACCCCCCTAGGAGGGCATCTCACATTTAATATTGGTTAGAGGGAGTTTGGTTCCTAGGGGGTGTAAACGCAACAAATAATACTACATGGGTGGTAAGTGCAACTCAGTGATACTACAGGGGGTGTGATCGCAATTAACCCTTAATAAAAAAAAACACACAAATAAAAATCTCACCTTCCCTTCAAAATCTTCACGCTTTGCCGGTCTCTTCGACAACAGAGTGAAATCCCCTGAACCACCAACAAAGAAACAACCAAATCCAGTTAAAACCCGAAATTAAAGAATCAAATTAGGGCTAGGGTTTGAGAGAGAGAGAGCGAAAGTATACCATCGGCGAGGGCGAATTTGAGTGCAACTGCTACGAGTGCAGCAGTAAGAGAGAGAATTAGGGTTAGCATCATCTCCGATTACTTGATCTGAGAACAGATTGGGGATTTTTATAAGGGAAAATTGCTCAAAAGTCATTTGAATACAAAAAGTCAACTTCTTGAAACTCCTCAGACTTAAACAAGTATTCCTTTAATAATCACTTTAGACCTCATCTCTTTTTCTTCTTCCACTTTTGCCCATTAGTGTTCAGAAGTGGTTATTTTGAACTCATCAATGGAGCTAGTGCAATACTAGGGCAAATAAAGCACTTATTACTAAAAATGTCACAAACAATAGCCAATGTATAAATGCAATCTTTTATTTTTAATCATTAATAACAACTAATGTAATATTTAGTAGCTAACCATCATAAATAACGAGAAAATCTTGTGTAGTAATTTTGTTGAATTTCAAAGTGTTCATTCAAATCTCATAAAAAATCCTTGGTTAGACTAAGGTTTCCAAATGCAAAGGACACAGAAGCAAAAATAGCTATAAGCTTTAAAATCCATATTTAACCATAGGCGCCCTCTTCCACTAAGAAAATAAGAATCAACTCTCAGTACTCAAAGAGTAGCAAATATCTCCCTGTGCCTAATATGTAAATCTTTTTGTTTACATGTGACATTTGTTTCTGTATGTTTTTGTTAACATGTGATATTTGGTTTTTCATCAGTGACATTTTCAGTATTGAATGAAGCATATGAGAAAGACTTGGACATTGATACAAAGGCAATTAAAGGGGATATTGACAAAAGGTTGCACAAGGTGAAAAACAATTGGCTAAGCAAAAGCAAATTTTGGGGAAAAAAATTAACGAGGAAGAAGAATTATTCACAAATGAAACAAGATCGAATAGAGAAGGAAAAGAGAAGCAGAGGCAGAAATAAAAGATAAGAGACACCAAAGAGAAACAAGAGAAAGGAGAGAAAATAAGGATGAGAGAATAGAGAGTAAGACAGGTCACACTGGGTTGCCAAAAAATTGAATAAGACAAAAAAAAATGAACATGCCAAATAAGGGTAATCGATCATTTATTAAAAATATAGTATAAATAGTGTATACTTTTTTGGCTTTGGGGTGTTTTAGCATAGAAACTTGGGTCCATGTGCTAAAATGATTTTGACTTTTAACTAAGGGGGGAGTGCTAAAATGTGACGTTCGATAAGTCACAAATATCAAACAAACCATAACATAGTCATAAATAACAAACAACTGTAACATCTAATGACTATGTATCACGGTTAATAAATAAGTGTCACAGGAAATAAGTAAAAGTCACAGAAAATAATTATATATTAAAATTAATGAATAAGTATCACAACAAATAACTAAAAGTCACAGAAAATGACTATGTACCATAGTTAATGGATAAGTGTCACAGGAACTAAGTAAAAGTCACGAAAATGACTATGCATCACGCTTAACAAATAAGCTTCACATGAAATAAGTAAAAATCACAGAAAATGACCATGCATCACGCTTAACGATAAGTATCACAGAAATAAGTAAAAGTCACATAAAATGACTATGCATCACGCTTAACGATAAGTATCACAGAAATAAGTAAAAGTCACGAAAATGACTATGCATCACGCTTAACGATAAGTATCACAGAAATAAGTAAAAGTCACGAAAATGACTATGCATCACGCTTAACGATAAGTATCACAGAAATAAGTAAAAGTCACGAAAATGACTATGCATCACGCTTAACAAATAAGCTTCACATGAAATAAGTAAAATCACGTAAAATGACCATGCATCACGCTTAACGATAAGTATCACAGAAATAAGTAAAAGTCACGAAAATGACTATGCATCACGCTTAACGATAAGTATCACAGAAATAAGTAAAAGTCACGAAAATGACTATGCATCACGCTTAACAAATAAGCTTCACATGAAATAAGTAAAATCACGTAAAATCGGGACATTGCATATTATGAGGTGCTTAATCACTTAACCTGCCAGTTCACTCCTACACCTTTGAATTTTTCGGTTGATAATAAAGAGAATTTTTGATTTTAGTCTCAAAACTTTAAATCTTTTCTTCTCTTCCTCTTCCTCCATTTCTCCTTCCCCCATCCCTCTCCTTCATTTTCTCAGCCTCCTTCCCTTCTCCTCCATCTCTCTCTCTTCTGTCTTCTCTCTCCCCCTCCCCAGTGTCTCCTCCCAGCACACCTCCCTCTTCTTTTTCTCATCCCTCCTTCCATCTCTTCTCCATCTCCCACTTCCATTCCCTCCTAGGAGGAGGTGGAGGAGAGAGAGTCTCCTGAAGGCAAATCAGAGAAGAGAGAGAGGAGGGGGAGAGAAAGAGCGAGGGGATGGAGTTAATGGGGAGAGGGGGACGGAGGAGAAAAGAGAGATGGAGGAGGGATAGAGAGAGAGAGAGATGGGTGAACAGAGAGAGAGCGTGGAGGTGAAAGAAGGTGACAAGGTTTTGGAAGGAGAGACAATGGAGAGAGAGAGATGAGGGGGAGGTGGAGGGGAATGGAGGAGGGATGGTAAAAGAGAGAGAGAATGGAGGATGAGTGGAGTGCAGGAGAGAGATTTAAATTTGGAGAATTGAAACGAAAATTCATCTTTTCAAGAATAAATCCAAGATTCTCGTACGAGTAGTCTTAAAGCCGAGCTCGAATTTTAGGTCTTATCGGTTGGAGTCAATTTTGTACTTTATCTAAACCGCTATATCAATTTTTATACTAATTGTAAATTTTGCCCCTAAACAAGTATTGCTTTAATAATCAATTTATACCTCATCTTTTTTTTCTTCCACTTTTGCCCATTAGTGTTCAGAAGTGGTTATTTGAACTCATCAATGGAGCTAGTGCAATACTAGGGCAAATAAAGCACTTATTACTAAAAATGTCACAAACAATAGCCAATGTATAAATTCAACCTTTTATTTTTAATCATTAATAACAACTAATGTAATAATATTAGCTAACCATCATAAATAACGAGAAAATCTTGTGTAGTAATTTTGTTGAATTTCAAAGTGATGTTCATTCAAATTTCATAAAAAATCTTGGTTAGACTAAGGTTTCCAAATGCAGACACAGAAGCACAAATAGCTATAAGCTTTAAAATCCATATTTAACCATAGGCGCCCTCTTCCACTAAGAAAATAAGAATCAACTCTCAGTACTCAAAGAGTAGCAAATATCTCCCTGTGCCTAATATGTAAATCTTTTGTTTACATGTGACATTTGTTTCTATATGTTTTGTTTACATGTGATATTTTGGTTTTCATCAGTGACATTTTCAGTATTGAATGAAGCATATGAGAAAGGCTTGGACATTGATACAAAGGCAATTAAAGGGATATTGACAAAAGGTTGCACAAGGTAAAAAACAACTATACAAAGTAAATTTTGGGGAAAAAAATTTAACGAGGAAGAAGAATTCTTCACAAACGAAACAAGAGCGAATAGAGAAGGAAAAGAGAAGGAGGCAGAAATAAAAGATAGAGATAACAAAGAGAAACAAGAGAAAATAAGGATGAGATAATAGAGAGTAAGACAGATCACATTGCGTTGCCAAAAAACTGAATAAGACAAAAAAAAAATGAACATGCCAAATAAGGGTAATCGATCATTTATTAAAAACTAGTTAGCAGGGGCACCTGCAATGCACGTGCCAAATTTAGTTGGGAGTTTATGCAAAAGAATGTTATATTTTATATATGTAGAAATTAGAATAACAAAGACTATATTTACAAAATTAAGTTTTATATGCAACGCTTACGGTAATGGTCAATATGTATGGAGATAATAGTTAATATTCCTAAAAGTTATTTTAAATGTAGTCAATATCCAAAGTGTTTTAAAATTTTGAAATTACTACATTTATAATAAACTTGTTAAGGTAAATTGCATAAATTCCTCATCTATACCTTTAGTGCCACTTAACCCCTAAGTTATTTATTAGCACATAGCACTCTTCCGTAAGAATGAGAGGGATAAGTGCTAATAAATGAGCTAATTGAAGGTATATATACAAAGGAGTTATGTGCAATTTACCCTTTAGTTTATTATATCTTTGCATTATTATTTTTTTTTATGTTTTAAAATCATATATTTTGTTTCAAATCATATCGATCTTTTGAAGATAAGTTGTATATAAGCTTTTCATCAATAATCAATTCCTCTAATTACCAAGTTTCATAACTTTATTGATTGTAATACATTTCGGGAACCTTGTTCTTAATGAGGTCGTTACGTGGATTTACTTGCTCACAAAGTAAATTCCATGACTACCCCACCAATAGGATTGTGACACATGTGCCTTAATTTGCTTAGACAATTGGCATAAATATTACCCCTACCATGTATCACTCGATTTGCTTAGACAATTGGCATAAATATTGCCCCTACCTTAGATAAAGGTATCTCATACCTTTACCTTCACTCGCATCACAAACTTGCTTGATGAATCCTATTCTCTAAAACCACATTTTATCTTTGATAACTCAAAATTTTTTAACACTTTAATACCGAAAAATTATAAATATTTTAACTTTGATACCACAAAGATTTGTATTTTTTACAGTGATACCTAAGTTTACATATTTTAGCTTTGATACACTAACCCAAGTTTGGGGTATCAAAGTGTAAAACAAACCTTGTATGTAAAATTAAAAAAGTATAAAATTTGTCATAACAAAGTGTCGAAAAAATTATATGGAATTATTATAGATTTGAAGGAGTAATATGGAATATTGTAGATTTGGGTATCAAAGTTCAAAGAACTATGAGATATTAAAGTGAAATAGGATGTTTTGGTCATTGAGGGGTTAATGAGCAATTTCAAAGATTTAGGGATTAATATGGAGTTATTGTAGATTGAGGGACTAATAGGAATTATTCTAGATTTAAGGGACTAATATGTAATATCCATCTTTATTTGAGGCTAAAACATGTAGTGAGTTTTAGTGAGGTGCAAAATATGTTGTGCAATATTATAAGAGGAATTCTCTTTGTCCATTGTAATGAGAGGAAGGTGTGGAATAAATTCATCTGAATTTATTTTTTTCTTTTTTCTCCCAAAAAAGAAACGGCTCCATGGGGGAGTCAAGGGAACATGGAGCTATAATGAGCCAAGAAAAAATTTATTTTTAAATATTTTTTCTTTGAGATGTTTGTGCTGCTATTGGGCCGTGAAAAGATTGAGATGGGCCTGGACCAATTAAATATTTGTTTTTGAATACACGAGTCAAGATGAGGAAGCACGTTCTCTGTCTTTTTGACAAAGGGTCCACATAGTGCGTGTTTGTTTTCGGAAGGAAACTCGTGGAAAGTTGGTCAGAAAATGGGGTCACATCATCAAAGACTTGTAAGTCGTTCCCTCTTGTTTGTTTTCATGAAATGTTGTTGTTGGAAAATGTTATGTGATGTGGTCATATATCTGTTTCGAATACGTATCCCCTCAGAACCATCTATATGTGAATAGTGGTTCTCAACTAACAATGAGTTAGAGAATGTCTATATTATCTCCCTATTCTGTTTCTGGGTGGTTGAGAACCTCCTGCTTGTGTTTGGATGGTTCTGAGAATAAGTCTCGTAAAATCTACAGTCGAATTTCAAACCGGAATAAAGAAAAAGAAAGCGAAAATATGTTAGTATTGTACTCAACATATAATATGAAAATTTGAAGATAAAACTGAAAATTCGAAATTTTCATCCAAACATTTATCAAAAGCTAGAACACGTCTTAAAGAATATAAAGAAAAACTAAAAATCGGTAAAAAAAGAACAAATAATACAAATTTGGGTTTTTCAAACAGTGTGAAAGCAATGTGCAGCCTGATATTGGGGATTAAAAGATGGGCCTGGCCCAATTACTTTGTGGTTGACTAATGACTCATCATGAGTCGTGATTTCTACTTCAAAGAAGAGAGTCAAACATGGAGAAAAGCAAATTATTTCCTCTTTTTGACTAGAGTGAGAATAATGGCATTTTTATTTTCCACCGAGGACCGTAGAAAAGTTGAGTCATGGCATCAAAATAAAATAAAGAGCCATTTTTCCCACTGTATTTTCTTTCGAGTGCTTCCGTGGAATTCATTGTTGGAAAATGCAATGCAATGTGCTGTGGCGCTAGCAAGTTCTGTATATTTGAAAATAGATGATTTTTGAAGAGAAAGTGTTAAGTGGGCCTTACTTGAAAAAAGTTTTTAAAAAACCTTAAAATTCCAAAACTCTCCTAAAACATGCATAAAATTTATTTTTAAAAAATTTAGAAATTTAGAAATTTTCGGACACTTGATTTTTGTTTATTTTTGGGGAGAGTATTATCATATTTAGGAAGTTCGTAGAGATGTGGCAATGGAGTGCATCGATAAGTTAACTTTGCCAATGGTTATATGCTTATCGTGGGCGTGTTGTGGAGGCATCCTACGATAATCATGTTAGAAGCATTGGTTACATTCACTGAATATATGATGAAGTGATCATGTTTAGATTTTAGTGCTTTTAGGCGTTGATTGAATGATGTTGGATCTTTGGACCTCAATGTGATTGGGCTTGAGGCGAAGGATTGGGCAATGTAATTACAAGTAAGATGGACCTAGGATATATATTTACTCTCTATACTCTTGGTAGCATGAGCGAGAAATCTTTGGAACACCTTCAAATACAGAGGAATGAATTCTTGTTTATGCTTAATTTCTGTATCATGATCGATAAATCTAAAAAATACAAATGTTTTGGATCCTCTTTTAGCATAGAGCAATAGATATAGGGAGTAGGTTCAAAATGCAATGGTAAAAAGGGGCTGTGCAAAGCACGGGTACACACTAGTCTCTCTTGATTAGAAAACTAGGCTTCATAAAAAAGAGGCATAGGGCACATAGGCGCATTTGTTTTACTTGACCCAATAAATAAACTTTTTTTAATAGAAACCTAATGAAAAAATTAGTACCCAGAAGAGGAAAAAGAAAGAGAATATAAACACAATCCAAAGTGCGGAATTGACTTGATGAGATGAGCAGTTGATTGGTCACTTTAGAAAGATTCGCCCATCCATTACAAATCTATTGGTTTTATTAATCAAGACATCAACATCAAGAATTTTTCATCAACCCCCATGAGAGAATCCCTCACGCGCGTAACGCCAAAGCCAAAACCTGCACCATAAAAATACTACATTTATCCCTCCAGCTTCAAAGTTCAAACTATACATTACATCTCGATATAGGACTTATTTTATAATTTTCCTTAATCCTCTTGAGTTCTCATTATTCTTTAGGTTATGATTCTTTATAAACAAAATGGAAGTTGATAGCCGCCTTGACCAACAAACTAGGACATTTTTTCCTGATAACGTCACATGCTTTGTCACAGTACTTGATAAGGACTTTATATCCAGTTATCCACCAATGGATCCCTATTTTATTATGAGACCTATAAATTGTATAAAAATTAGTTTTGGATGCCATACACAAATTGCTGTAAAGATAAAATTTAAATTATGAGCACAGAATCTTTTCAAGAGCCAAATGTAATTTCGACTAACAAAGAAAGATTTTTCATTATAAAAACAAAGAAATATTCATATTAATTACAATGTTATTTACCAAAGTAGTTGATTAATACTTTAGTTACTAAAATAATCTGATTGAGCTCTTTTTTACAAAAATGACTATGTATCATAGTTAATAAATAAGTGTCACAGAAATAAGTAAAAGTCACAGATAATGATAGCATCACGCTTAACAAATAAGCTTCACATGAAATAAGTAAAATTACAGAAAATGACTATGCATCACAGTTAACGTATAAGTGTCACAGGTAATAAGTAAAAGTCACATAAAATGACTATGCATCACAGTTAAGGGATAAGTGTCACAAGAAAATAAAAAAGTCACAAAAAATAATTATATATCAAAATTAATGAATAAGTATCACAAGAAATAAGAAAAAATCATAGAAAACTACTATGTATCACAGTTAAGGAATAAGTGTCATAAGATATTAAAAGATATCACACATACTGAATAACTATCACGGAAAATGCAAATATCTCACATGAAATTCATAAATAACCACTTGATACTTACTTGTCCACTTTTAATGTGAGAAAATGTATTGGGATGAGTAGAAACTTAGGTCATGGCTCAAAATAATCTGATTGAGCTCTTTTTTACAAAAATGACAATTAAACTTAAAATGCTATGAGTTGTTGATATTATACTCCATCACTAAAAGTTATAATATTGGGATGAGCACTGTATACATGATTTATAGTTGATTTATTGATTATTGAAATTTTAATGTACTTCTCTTGATTCAAACTCATAATATTTGTACACTACTACAAATAACAACAATTTCAATTATGCCTAAAACAAGTTACAATTTTTCTTCCTCTTTCATAACTAACTTTTCTCTTACAATTCCTAAATTTATCAGAATGGAAGCTAATTCAAGCAATTTGATTTTTCCTATTGTCTAATTCTTCACTAGCCTAGATTATTTTTTGAGGTCGCAAAGTGACAAATAGCAAAGGATCTCAATTCTCCGATCTCCGCCACCTCTAGGAGTACTCCCTCGCCGACCGATCTAGAATTCGATCTTGTATGAACCTGAATCCTCCTTTTTGGATCATGAAAATTGCACATCCCAGGGCCTCCTCCTGCTGTGGCAGCAGCAGAGGACGGGATCTCGATCGAGGTCGCTCATCCCACATGGAGCTCGCTCGGCCCACAATCGCTTTAAAATGTGTGTGTCAAACAATGATACTCTTGATCATTCAAGCTCCTCCTCTTTTTATTAAGCGCCACATTTTCTCAGTAATACTATGGTAATATGATACTGACAAAATGAAAAACATATTTTATTGAATCAAATATGTTCTCAAATAAACAATTAAAGGCAAAAAGGAAAGCAGAAAACTGCCGTTGAATTCTGACTTGATTAAAGAATTACGGAAGCAAGGATGGCTAGGATTTTTTACCTGCATGTGATTTTATTGTTATTTTTTTCTTTGATACCGTATTTATTGCTTATAATATCTTCGGTCACTAGACTACTGAGATTTATGTTAATCTGAATATATCTTCAGCAGTTTAATTGTCCTATTGCAGAGAAACTAGAACAAGGACTTCACAGGTTCAAACTATGTTGTGCAATATTATAAGAGGAATTCTCTTTGTCCATTGTAATGAGAGGAAGGTGTGGAATAAATTCATCTGAATTTATTTTTTCTTTTCTCCCAAAAAGAAACGGCTCCATGGGGAGTCAAGGGAACATGGAGCTATAATGAGCCAAGAAAAATTTATTTTTAAATATTTTTCTTTGAGATGTTTGTGCTGCTATTGGGCCGTGAAAAGATTGAGATGGGCCTGGACCAATTAAATATTTGTTTTGAATACACGAGTCAAGATGAGGAAGCACGTTCTCTGTCTTTTGACAAAGGGTCCACATAGTGCGTGTTTGTTTTCGGAAGGAAACTCGTGGAAAGTTGGTCAGAAAATGGGGTCACATCATCAAAGACTTGTAAGTCGTTCCCTCTTGTTTGTTTTCATGAAATGTTGTTGTTGGAAAATGTTATGTGATGTGGTCATATATCTGTTTCGAATACGTATCCCCTCAGAACCATCTATATGTGAATAGTGGTTCTCAACTAACAATGAGTTAGAGAATGTCTATATTATCTCCCTATTCTGTTTCTGGGTGGTTGAGAACCTCCTGCTTGTGTTTGGATGGTTCTGAGGGAATAAGTGCTCAGTAAAATCTACAGTCGGAATTTCAAACTGGAATAAAGAAAAATTGAAGAGAAAGCGAAATATGTTAGTATTGTACTCAACATATAATATGAAAATTTGAAGATAAAACTGAAAATTCGAAATTTTCATCCAAACATTTATCAAAAGCTAGAACACGTCTTAAAGAATATAAAGAAAAACTAAAATCGGTAAAAAGAACAAATAATACAAATTTGGGTTTTTCAAACAGTGTGAAAGCAATGTGCAGCCTGATATTGGGGATTAAAAGATGGGCCTGGCCCAATTACTTTGTGGTTGACTAATGACTCATCATGAGTCGTGATTTCTACTTCAAAGAAGAGAGTCAAACATGGAGAAAAGCAAATTATTTCCTCTTTTTGACTAGAGTGAGAATAATGGCATTTTTATTTTCCACCGAGGACCGTAGAAAAGTTGAGTCATGGCATCAAAATAAAATAAAGAGCCATTTTTCCCACTGTATTTTCTTTCGAGTGCTTCCGTGGAATTCATTGTTGGAAAATGCAATGCAATGTGCTGTGGCGCTAGCAAGTTCTGTATATTTGAAAATAGATGATTTTTTGAAGAGAAAGTGTTAAGTGGGCCTTACCAATACTTGAAAAGTTTTTAAAAAAAACCTTAAAATTCCAAAACTCTCCTAAAACATGCATAAAATTTATTTTTTAAAAAAAATTTAGAAATTTAGAAATTTTCCGGACACTTGATTTTTGTTTATTTTTGGGGAGAGTATTATCATATTTAGGGAAGTTCAGCCGAGATGTGGCAATGGAGTGCATGCGATAAGTTAACTTTGCCAATGGTTATATGCTTATCTGTAAGGGCGTGTTGTGGAGGCATCCTACGATAATCATGTTAGAAGCATTGGTTACATTCACGCGAATATATGATGAAGTGATCATGTTTAGATTTTAGTGCTTTTTAGACGTTGATTGAATGATGTTGGATCTTTGGACCTCAATGCTGATTGGGCTTGAACTGAAGGATTGGGCAATGTAATTACAAGTAAGATGGACCTAGGATATATATTTACTCCTCTATACTTGACTGTAGCATGAACAGTAAATCTTTGGAACACCTTCAAATACAGAGGAATGAATTTACTGTTTATGCTTAATTTACTGTATCATGATCAGTAAATCTAAAAAATACAAATGTTTTGGATCCTCTTTTAAGCATAGAGCAATAGATATAGGGAGTAGGTTCAAAATGCAATGGTAAAAAAAAGGGGCTGTGCAAAGCACGGGTACACACTAGTCTCTCTTGATTAGAAAACTAGGCTTCATAAAAAAGAGGCATAGGGCACATAGGCGCATTTGTTTTACTTGACCCAATAAATAAACTTTTTTTAATAGAAACCTAATGAAAAAATTAGTACCCAGAAGAGGAAAAAGAAAGAGAATATAAACACAATCCAAAGTGCGGAATTGACTTGATGAGATGAGCAGTTGATTGGTCACTTTAGAAAGATTCGCCCATCCATTACAAATCTATTGGTTTTATTAATCAAGACATCAACATCAAGAATTTTTCATCAACCCCCATGAGAGAATCCCTCACGCGCGTAACGCCAAAGCCAAAACCTGCACCATAAAAATACTACATTTATCCCTCCAGCTTCAAAGTTCAAACTATACATTACATCTCGATATAGGACTTATTTTATAATTTTCCTTAATCCTCTTGAGTTCTCATTATTCTTTAGGTTATGATTCTTTATAAACAAAATGGAAGTTGATAGCCGCCTTGACCAACAAACTAGGACATTTTTTCCCTGATAACGTCACATGCTTTGTCACAGTACTTGATAAGGACTTTATATCCAGTTATCCACCAATGGATCCCTATTTTATTATGAGACCTATAAATTGTATAAAAATTAGTTTTGGATGCCATACACAAATTGCTGTAAAGATAAAATTTAAATTATGAGCACAGAATCTTTTCAAGAGCCAAATGTAATTTCGACTAACAAAGAAAGATTTTTCATTATAAAAACAAAGAAATATTCATATTAATTACAATGTTATTTACCAAAGTAGTTGATTAATACTTTAGTTACTAAAATAATCTGATAAAGAACAATACGTACATATATATGTTAGGGCGTAGTCGTACAATAGCTCTTGTTTGAGTAATAGTAAACTCTTATTTGGTACTAGTAATTATTTTAGATGATATAGTACGGATAAGCGGATATTCAAAGAGTGCAGTGGCGATGTGAAAATCAAACGAAAGTCGATTTCACCTTGAACCCATCGATGAGGTCGAGAACTCATCTATGGGGTTGAGGTCTTTAACGGTGTATAGGAACAAACTGCGGGTTTTAGAAACAGAATTCAAGCCATCAATGATTTGCGAGCGATTGATAGTGCTTTCGAGGATCCATCGATGGTTGTGAAGGCCCATCGATGGTTAAGATGGCAAATTCCAGAATTATTGATTTAATCACAACCGTTCGTTGATCCCTTTCATCTCCAGCTTCCACTATGATTAGAATATCTCTTTTCTGATTAATCAGAGGCTATGTAAGATTGAAAGAGATAAATTTGAAGGAGAGGATTCTAGGGTTTTGAAGAGAGTTTGAAGAGAAAGATTCTAGAGTTTCTTTGAAGAAGATTGAATTGGTGTTTTAAACCCACCAGAGCCTCAACAAACTCTTTCTGGTCACACTCATCATCTTCGGATCATCTCAGTGAGGAGAGTTACCATAGTTTCATCATCCACACCATTATTTATCAAGCTTCACTTTGATTCATCGAATGACGGGTTGTTAATCGGGAAAGGGTGGTAAGATCTTTCTTATTTTTTGTGCTTAAATTGTGTTTATTGGTTTGTTTCAAACTTGTTTTACGACGTACTCAAGCCGAGGTGAATTGATGGTTTTACGGTATACCTAGACAGTGTTAATTGAGTATATATAGCGTACTCAAGCCGGTGTTAATTGATGGTTGGTACTAGATAGGACTAGGTGCTGCTCATTGTGGAAAGTTAGGTTAGGTGATTGGTTTCGGGTAGATTCTAGGGAGCGATCTTTGTAAGCCTACTAAACCGAGTTGTGATTCAGGAAAACTCTTGGCATAGTGAGGCGGCCCATTCGCGAAAAAGAAAAGTGGGCATACGATTATTAACCGAACCACTATAAGATCTTGCGTGTCCTTGGTTGGTCATTTTTTATTTTTATTTTTTATCTTTTCGACTGCATATTCTGTGCTATTAGCGAAAAACAGTAGCAACCATATTCATTCCCCTCTAGGCTTGCATTTCAGATCCAACAATTTAAAGATACTCTTTTTTATATTATATTATGTACAAAGGGCGGATCCACATCTAAAGTTAGGCGGATAGTTGCACCCCTAAAAATATGCAAAATTATATTCTAATGTCTTATAATTTGCAATTTTCCCCTATAATTTAGAAACATTTGCACCCTAGTTTAATTTTAGCCCGTTTAAGTTGGAGATTTAGCATATTTATGAAGAATATTATTTTATAATGTAATATTTTAATATTTAGGTAAATAAGTCTTGTTGTCCGTCCCTCTAAATATTTTTTTAGATTCGTCGCTGTTATTATTCATTTCACATTATCATCTAGTAAGAACTCCGCCGACCTATATCCCAACTAGATAGGATAAGCTAAGAACATACAAGCAAGAGTTTGTGATATTATTATACAATTAATTCAACAACACTTTTATAATGAAATTATATTAAACTACGCAACATAAGCAAGTTCATAAGTTATTTTCACAAGAAAGTGAAATATTTTGTCGGCAAACTACAAAATACAATAAAATAATTTCTCTTTATTGATTACGTTTCATGCTAACATACTCATGTATTATATTTTGGTCGGTAAGGTTTGCCTTAAACAACGTGAATCGCGCAGTTGCCCAACAGTTTCCCAACCTCAAAGCGCCTTTATCATCACTTCGGTGGATCCCGCCACCGACGAGTGCCACTGCCAACACAAATGCGGTAAGCTCACCAAACAAAAAAGAAAATCCTATGCATGACATTTCATAAAACTTGCACGGGTAATAAATGTTAACTGTATCCAAACTATACATTTTTAAAGGTAAAAAGTAGGGTAAGATTATATATATATATAGAGCAAGATTCCTATAAACTTAAGTTGATAGGGAGGAGTGTCCATCAACTTTTATATCCATTGATCTTACCTTGGGATCCGTGAAATCAAGATATGCACAAATCTCAAAGGTGGGCTTTATATCTTTCACGAATCCCAAGACAACATCAATGGATATAAAAGTTGGTGGATGACTATTCCCTATCAACTTAAGTTTATAGAACTTTATATATATATATATATATATATATATATATATATATATATATATATATATATATATATATGAACTTAAGTTCATAATGAATAGTGATGCACCAACTTTTTATCCACTCATCTTGCCTTGAGATTTGTGATGCACAAATCTCAAAGTGGGCTTTATATCTTCACGGATCCCAAAGCAAGATGAGTGGTTAGAAAAGTTGGTGCACCACTATTCATTATGAACTTAAGTTCATAGGAGCCTACTCTCTCTCTCTCTATATATATATATATATATATATATATATATATATATATATATATATATATATATATATATATAGATTAATGGGTATCATTGACATATGAGGGATTTTCTCATATACCCTTAGGTGGCACAATCTCCACCAAGTGTAGGAGAGAGAATAAAATAGGAGAGAGAATGTC
The DNA here is from genome assembly GCA_012295165.1 of Asparagus setaceus. Taxonomy (NCBI): domain Eukaryota; kingdom Viridiplantae; phylum Streptophyta; class Magnoliopsida; order Asparagales; family Asparagaceae; genus Asparagus; species Asparagus setaceus. The sequence goes on from CM022710.1 coordinate 8,337,128, forward strand.
TCTTATTTTATTAAAATCATACTTGATGGAGATTGTCTTGCGTCAGTATATGAGAGAATCCTCATATAATCATGATACCCATTAATCTCATATATATGAGATTAATGGGTATCATTGACATATATGAGATTAATGGGTATCACTGACATATGAGAGGATTTTCCTCATATACGCTTAGGTGGCACAATCTCCACCAGTGTAGGAGAGAGAATGTTTCTTATTTTATTAAAATCATACTTGATGGAGATTGTGCCACGTCAGCGTATATGAGGGAGACAAATATAGACTGATCTTCCATCTCCGAGAATTAAGAGAAAATCTCGCTTATAGATCCAAGAGGGTGAGGAGAGGAACAATTGAGGTAAACACAAAGTCATTCGATTGAACTTGGCCCATGTTGTTCATCTTCAATTGAATAATGGATCTCTAGAGATGTCAGGTCTTTTCATCTTCTTAGCATCATTTTTCCTCCAGAAACATCAAACAGTATCAAGATTAACCATGTAACTAAATCTTTTGATTCCTAAAAAGATAACCTATAAGTGGATAAAGTATCCAATACAATAATTATAAATTACTTGGGACTCTACGCTTTTGGATCTTGCAGGGAAAAAAAAGTTGAGAATTGCGAGTTCTACTATTATGTGCAATATTGTATCGGCGCTTTAATTATTAACATTGTGTTTGTGCAATCAGACTATTATATCAAACCAATTATCAACTTTAAAATATGCGCTAAGATATTTGTCGCGTTCTTCTTCGTCCCAATTACTTCTTCATCCCAATTATTGAGTTTGTGATTGCATTAATATAAGGGTGTGTTTGACAATTTTATAAAACTAGGTCAAAACGGTACTTGATACTCTATTGGATTTTTTTACGGCTCTCTACCCCTGCCAGCCCTACCGGAGTTTCTCTCCGAAGTCCCCAAGTTTGCCGACATCCCATGCAGTTTTCCACGTGCAATAATAGAATGGCCCATAAATACATAGCTTTGTGTTTCTTTTTGTGGGTTTATTGTATGGATAAAAACCATGTGCAGTGCATATAATTGAGCGATGACAGGCCCAATTTAGCTGAGTTTTCCTGCCACTGTTGAGTACAAGTCATGTGCACGCATGTTTCTTATTTTGATATTACATTATTTTGATTTGAACTTTTTTTTTTCTTTTTTTCTTTTTGGTTTGACAAGAGAACTTCCATACGATTTTTCGGACGTATCAAATTCCGGACTCGATTAAGATGCTCCCTCTAACACCGCCTTAGATATTTCAGAAAATTAAAATCCCGTGGGTCTTTCCAAGAGAGTTGATCCGAGACCTGAAATACCTTTATAGACAAATTTTATTAACCGGCTAGACCCTAGATTTCTTTCTTTCATTGAGTGTGTTACAATTTAATCCAATTGTAGAGTTGAAAGTGTGAAAGTGTGGAAAAGAGAACTTTGTCATTGAAAAGAAAGGCTATGGTACTGGATGGCTTCCAAGATTTTGGAAATAGGGAGCAAAGTGACAAAATTGAGCTTACAAGATGTGAAAACATACCTTTTTCTCGAACCATGACTCAATGGCCTGAAGAGCCTATATGATTATGCTTCTTTTATCCAATGCATGTATGATATTGGAATATATAAATAGGCAGAAGTCATTGTCTCAGGCTCATGAATAGACTAGGAAGAAATAAATAGGGTTGATATTAACCACATCAAATGAGAAGAATCTCATCACTATTATCTCTAATAGCTTAAATTAATAAATAAATTCTATATTTTAAAATATATTATTTTCGATTATAGACTGATTCAAATTTGGCGATCAGTAAATCTAATTTCTGAAAAGTGTTGAACCTACAAGTGAAAGATTTTATATCACATGACCCATATATTGTTAGCCTTCTTTTTCCATCATACTTGTCATGTATCTATATCCTTTCTCTTGCATCGGATCAATATTCATAATCGATTTTGATTGATACAATACAAGCTTGTCTAATCAAACATGTTTACATTGAGAGCAAATCCTCTTAGAACTACCCGCATGCGAGCTGCATTCGAGAAGCATGCGGGAGTACTAAAATTCCCAAACCATATCCCTACTTTTCCTTTGTGTGGTTCAGATTGTGGAGTCATATACGATTATTTCGAGAGAAAGAGAACTTATTATATACACATTTGACATTTAAATTTTTCATTAGAAAAATAGAAAAAACTATCAGATAGACTAGGTCTAATTTGTTAGCATATTTCCATGTTTTTGGGAGAATATCCCCCCAAAAAAGTGGATATTTTGTGGGTTATCCCCGTCCAAACAGGAATAGGAGCTAGGTTCAAGGTAACCGCAATGCAATAATTATCATTTCATTGATAGCCCCAGCTAATTTTTCAATCAATCATATAATCGCTTTCATAGCCAAAAGCCATGTCATTTTTAGATGTAACATAATAACTAACCAAAATCATCGAGCTATGTCCAGCAGACCCCCAACCGCAATAATAATAAAACAAGCATTAAACAATTCGGCCTCAACTCCTTTTGTGGGCCCCGCTATCCTGTTACTGGGTGCGAGTGTGGGTGCAAAAACTAGCCGGTGATATAATTTATTGCAGTTGTGAACACGTTCATAAAAATGACAGCTTTGACTGCAAACGCCCGCACTTTGTTTCTGGTAACTTAAAGCTCTCCTTTTGATTCGATTCGCTGTTGAGTGTTGAGTTCCTCTCCTCATTGAGTTGTCAGATTGAATCCTTTGCGTGTGTCAGCTCCTCATTGTAGGTGAAAAGGGGGGAAATTAGAAAATAAATAAATAAAAAAAATCATATTTTAAAGGATTTTTATACCCTTTTCTTCTTCAGCTGAGAGATTCACGAGGGAGGAATCTTTTCTGGGTTCAGCTGATTCACGGGGTTCTCTCATCTTCTAATGTGTAAAGGTGAGTTTCATTTTTTTGGGGGGTTTTTTTTTTCAGTGAAAAAAATTGTACTTTGATTGTAAAGGTTTGATTTCTTGCTGTTTTATTTCTTCCCTGTTTTGTTCATGATGGTTGGCAAAACCCATTATTTGTTGGATAGAAAGATGGGGTTTTGGGGTGAAGAATCTGGGATTTTTAGTTCCTTTATCTGATTTCTTACATTGTTTGATCCAATCAAAGGAAACATTGTATATATTGTTATCTAACCTCAATGTCTTTTCCTTTGATCAAGATGGGATCTTGAGATTTGTCATTTTATGTTGGTATTTGTGATTCAATGAAAGCCAATTTCTCCATTACTGCCTTAATGACAAATCCCCATTTATTTTTTCCAATTTAGACCATGTTTTATCAGTCCAAATCTAATCTTTTCTATGTTTGCAACTTAGCACACACAATAAATCTCACTTTTATTAAGATTTAGGTACTCCAAGCCTCGAATTTGCTCAGTTTAGTCCTTTTCCCCCAAATATTATTATGGTGATTGCTTGAACCACATTCTTGTCTCAATATGAACCTGAATTCTAACCCAATTCTAATAGTTTTTACATCACCCGTTGCAGAGTAATGCACTATAGATCTCAGAAACAAAATGGCTACATTAATCCCTGGAATCCTCCTCAAGCTCCTCCAGCACATGAACACAGATGTCAAAGTCGCCGGCGAGCATCGATCCTCCCTCCTCCAAGTCATTGGCATTGTCCCTGCCCTGGCTGGCACTGACCTCTTCTCCAACCAGGGATTCTACCTCAAAGTCTCAGACTCATCTCATGCCACTTATGTCTCTCTACCCGATGAGCATGAAGACCTTATACTTAGCGATAAAATTCAATTAGGCCAATTTATTCATGTAGAACGTCTCGAGGCAGCTTCTCCTGTCCCAATTCTTAAAGGGGTTAAGCCAATCCCCGGCCGCCATCAATGTGTAGGTAGCCCGGAGGATATTGTTGCCACTCAAGCGCAGAACTTGCTCGATACAAAGAAATCAAGACCATCAAACGTTTCAAATTCTTCAAAGGATAGTGGTAGTCAAGTAGAGAACAGGTCGTTGGGTTTGCTTAACGTTGAGAGACCGAGGTTGTCCAATGTGTCCAAGGATAATGGCATTAGATCATTGAAAATGAATGGCACTCCAAAACTTGAAGATGTGGGCAAACAAAAGGCATCATTGAGTAGGTCAAGCTCTTCAATATCCAAACACATAGAAGCTAATCATGGGAGGTTGAATTCGATAAGTTTGCGGAATAATGTGCCTTCATCACCATCGAGTTGTTATTCTCTGCCAGCGACATTTGACAAGTTCTCTAATGGGGTTAAGCAAAATGGGAAAGTTAAATCAGAGAAGGCGACTTCTTCAAAGCTTAATTTGTTGGAGAGGGCTGCATCGCTATTGAAGGCGACTACAAGTGGTAGGAAATCATCAGTAGGAAATTTGTTACCTGGAATTGAAGCGGGGGCTAAAGGGTTAAGGAAGAGCTGGGAAGGGAATGTGGAGATAAAGGGAAGGGATAGTTCTACTCCGAGGTTATCAAAGAGTGAGCCTAAGTCCGAGGCTAGAAGCACATCAGTAAGTTTTCTTGAGACATTACATCTGATTAAACTTGGATTAATGTTTGATTCGTACTATTGGATTTCCCCTATATGTTTACTTCGTTGGTTTGTACTATCTTTCTATCGTATGAAGTTGAAGGTTCTATGGGACAACAAATTATTGCTCTAAATTGAGTTAAAACATTCACAATGAACTAAATAAATTTTTGGAGAAAATACTCCCATATCATATGATAAACTCTTTTGATTTGGAAATTTTGCGTTCATATGGAGTGTACTAAGGATAAACAATATGAGTAGGTTGATGGATGTACACTATAGTTCTTTTGTAAATTGCTTAAGTACCAAATTTTTAATCTTGCTAAAGTTGGTTTATATTTTTAAATTCTTCTGCTTTATTGTTCATGACATTACCCTTTATTTTCTTTCCCATTTGGGGAAAAGGAAGAAATAGGATGCACATGATAATCATTTAGTTTATATGATGTTTTTCTAAAGTACCCATTTATCGCAAATGCTATGACTATATATAAAATGTAAGTAAAACACTCAATTGCTCGTGCTAGCTAATTATGGTGATCTTGTACTTTACTACAGGTTCCTAGAAGAAAATCAACTGCGATTGAGAAGCCATTGCCTAAAGAGGAGAACAAGGTTCAGACTCCCCAGAAGAAAAGCAATGGGACTATAATTTCTAATGATGCTGATAAATCAAGTAAACTACGATCTCCATCACAAACAGTAAAGAGGACACAGGAGACGACCAATACTCTAGCTCCGGGAAACTTAACTAAATTTGTTCCAAGCAGAAGATTGGCAGATGGTAGTGTTTCCTGGTCATCGCTTCCTTCACCTCTAGTGAAGCTGGGAAAGGTATAAATTCTCAACATGTGCGTTTAGTTTGTGTTTAGGATTTTTTTGTCATCTTAACTTTGGGTTTTTTACTAGGGTTGAAGCTAATGAATGTGTTTTTTATTTTAGGAAGTAATAAAGTATAGAGATTCTGCACAACAAGCTGCCATTGAGGCAATGCAAGAGGCTTCAGCCGCGGAGAGCTTGGTCCGGTGCTTAAGGTAACATATAATTAATGTTTCAAACTTCACTCCATTGAAGTGGTATTCTATATACTTTAAGATAAAAACCTTACATTCATAATCAAAAGGAGAAGTGTCTATTTTGGAAATCATATAGAATAGAGAGGTTCTAATAGTTTAGCTGCGAGGTTTCTCCCATGCGTAATCTCATGATATTTAATCTGCTCATTTTATTTTCTTAGTCTTATGGACTCCAGGTAGCACAGACACGAACACGGATATAGACACGGATACAGATACGGGACACGGCAAATTAGTAAAATGTAGGATACGGGGACATGGTATATAATACACACACACATGATCAAATATTGAACAAAAATACCAATAACATTTTTATGTTTCTTTCTATTATCTATAACAATTAGGAATCAAGTTAAATCAAACCAAGAATAATATTTAACAACAAAAAGTTTAGTTTTGACCGCATGGGATAATACGATGGGTGTTTTTCAAATATTTAAGTAATGGGTTTCAGTTTCGGGTTAAAAACCAATTGATTTTGAACATGATATTACCAGAGAAACTAGTTTAGGGTATAAGTAATGGGGAAATCGGGTTTTTCTTTGAGCCACAAGTGTCCATGGAGTGTCCGTGGAGAGTCGGTATCGGACACGTGTCGGACACCGACACGGCACCCAAAACGAAGTGTCCATGTTACCTATATGGAAATATCCATTCCAAGTTTCGTGTATCATTAAAATTTGTGTCATTAAAATTGGCTTTAAAGCTGACATTGTTTGAAACAGTTGACTTTGATGCCGACCAGTTTTGTTTGATAAGTGAAGCATTTAACAATTTTAGATTGGGAGATGCCTTCTCAACAAAGTATCTGTATTTGATGATCCTCATGAATTGCTAAAAGAAGTCCACTTTGTGGATTGAGGATGAGGAATGCATTTGCCATAGTGATGAATTGATTTTGGAATTGAAGATGAAACTTTGACTTCTAAGGTTACAATTAATGCTATTGATGTGTAACAGTCAAAATATAGAGTAGTGGATAAATGAAAACCTTCTTTCGCTAGTAGAAAGATCACTTCTATTGCTGGTCTGTTGTATTACAGGTTGCTTTAACAGGAAGGGAAAGATAAAGACAATAATGCACCTGATTTACTGTTTGCCTGTTTGCAAACAGATAAGCTAGTATATGAAATACACATTCATTAATTTAGTGACAACACTGGCTGCAATGGCACTATCAAAGGTCTGATAATTCGTGTATCTTTAAAAGAGGTTGCAATTGGTGACCTAGTTCTGCGAATCGTTTACCAGAAGTTTTCATTCCTTGTTTGATGTCAACTCACCTTGTTCTGCTATTAACTATTAATAAGGTGTACCAAAATGGTAATAACCATGTTAATAGACTATTTAACAGTCCGTATTGTGAATGAGGAATCTGCGAACAGCTGACTAAGCGGAAAGCAATATTGTTTCATCTTCTTAGTTACATCATATTCTTTTCCCTGCTTTATTGTTATTCATTGGATCGTCAGAAAGCTTCACTTAAGTCATAGCTTCAGAAAATTTGACATTTTGGAATGTTACTACAACAAGAAAGCCTTTTTCCCAAATTTGGGGTCAGCTACATGTGTGCTTTGTTGAGTGCTATCTCTTTGCTAAGTTAGTCACTACTATATCCTTTTAACAGTTTCTAACCAAATTCTAAGTCCTTTATCCTAATTGGTGCATTTAAGACATTGTGCAATGTTTAATACCTAAAATCTCCAATGACATGCCGAATCCCAAAGGATGAACTGCATTGGATTCTGAGCCACTTGACAGTTTGGAGAAGGCCTAATCCGAAATGATTATCCTTTTGCATAGATGAGTCCTTATATTGAGAAGCTAAACTTCGAAAAGTTCCAGAAACTCATGGACAGTAATCCTATTTCCTTGCTGCTTAGGACAACTTATTGTCTTCATGTGATACATGAGTCTCAGAATTTTCTGCTTTCAGATTTAAACGTGGAAATTGCAACACGTCAATTGTGCCATTTTTTGTTTCAACTAATGTGCTTACACGAAGCTAGCAAAGGCATCAATTGGTTAAAAGATAAAATTTCATTTCGCTGAGACAATTTTACCCGTGGATTGCTATTTTTTTCTATTTTTTTAGAGAAACATGTTTAAAAAAAAAATCGGTTCTGTTTTATATTGTTAAAATTTTCAAAATCTAAATGCCTTATTCGTCAATTAATCTTTCATACAACAATTTCATTCCATTTTTATCTTTTTTGCAGCATGTACGCAGAATTAAGTTCCTCGGCCAAGGAAGACGACCCTCAACCAACCGTTGAACAATTCCTCTCCTTTCACTCCTCCCTATCCACCTCTTCCCTTGTATCTGACTCCTTCCTCAAATCCCTCTCACCTTCCCTCTCCTCCCCCGACCAATCCCCCACCAACACCAACACCGTTGACCAGGATGCTGATGCCCAAAAAGTCAACATCCAGCTCAATGCCGAGCGTCGCCAGCTTGCCACCTCCTGGGTCAATGCTGCCCTTGCCACCGACCTCTCCTCCTTCACCCTCTACACAACAAAGTCAACCCCTCAAAGTCAAACTCAACCCCAAACCGTCATGCTCCTCAATTCTCCAGCCAAGTCCACATCACCACGACCCTCTACCACCAAGCCCAAAACCTCTACAAAGAAGCCTGGGAGGTCCCGGGGTCCACAGGCACCAATGTCGCCCCCGCGTGAGTGGGTCCCACGCGGAGGAGCTGAGGACGGTGCTGAGCTGGCGAAGCTGATGAAGGAGGAGTCGAAGGTTTGGTTCTTGGGGTTCGTGGAGAGGTTCCTTGATGCTGATGTGGGGGAGCGCCTGCCTTGGGATCGGGATTCGGTGGCTGGGATGCTTTCGCAGCTGAAGAAGGTGAATGATTGGTTGGACGACGTGTCGAATTTGGAAGGCAAAGTTTCGACTGAGACTGTTGATAGGATAAGGAAAAAGATTTATGAGTATTTGCTGACTCATATAGAGTCGGCTGCTGTGGCGTTGGGGGGTGGAGGGGGTTCGACTATTGGAGGACAAGCGAGAAGATGTTGATTTTTTTCCCTGGGGTTTGTATATAACTTCTAATTTTTTTCAATTTGGTGTATGGGGATCATTGTTCTTTGATAGCAAATACTAATTTTTGGGAGAGCATTTCAAAATTCTAATCAAAATTCTGGAAATTTTTTTTTTAACTACAATGACTTGGTGTCTTACATTCTCATACAATTCCTTTATTTGCAGTGATAAGAAAATTTGCTTGCAAGCAGTTCTTGTGGTTTTGTATACTGTAGAGTTGCCTTGATGCTATAGTGCTATTTTCTTGCTTAGATGTAGATATGCTGGAAATGAAAAACAAAACCTTGTTCCATGTATGTTTTCAGTTGATTTCCAAGTTCCAGTCTTACTTATTGCAAGTGTGCTGCAACCAATTGCTCAAATTTGGAATATCTTGCATCCTGTCTATTGGATAGTTGGTATTTCAAATGGAAAGAACTTTCGAATCCTTTTATTTTGTACTGATTTTAGGGCAGACAGTTTTCGAATCACCAGTTTTTCAATGGATAGAGTCTACTAGGTAGTTCTTTTCAGATTTGAAGCTGCTGCAGATCTCGCTGGAAGCCTGCACAGCTAATAACCCAGTTTCATTAGTTTTTCGCACAGTGGAAAAGTTCTTAATTTTCTGAAATTGCATTTGTTATAATATCACAAATTTCTGCTGTTCTGCTTGGTTTGGTAGTCTGCAATTCTGAGTAAGGTGATATTTGCTAGAAACACTCATGTTGTTGCCGCAAGTATTACAATAAGAAACAAAACAATACCAATGTGACAATGTGACATGGGAGATAAACCTGTCAGATTCCAAACCTTTATCTTTAACTCTTGATCCTGCTGATTAAGTTTTGACAGTAATTGTTATCATATATTATTCTCTTATGTCAGAAACTGGATATCGGCTCACTCCAGTTTCTGAAGTTGAATGACTGGATGTCTATCATTCTCGCATATATCAGTCATCGAAAAATTTTGTTGCAAGCAAATTCTTGTGTAATTGCAGATTTGCCTGAAGAACCAATTGAGACGCAATACAGCTGACGAGTGTGTTGATTCTGAGAATAAATAGTTCTTCAATCACTCATTGACCAGTGAACATTGTTCACGGGATAGTTTCTCCAGATTTGCAGCAATAATTCTCCGACAGAAAAGCATATTACCCCTTGCTTTAGCACTTCAAATCACGAGCTTCGCTACTTTTGTTGCAGTTTCTCATGTCTCAACCAAAGAGTCGATCTCGGTCAAGTATAAAACTTGTCCAGTTGTTCCTTCGAATCATTGGACAATTAGCATTTAGCCTAAACAAGAAGTCACCATTTGGCATAGGAGCATGAAATGAGTTTTATTTTTAGTCTGAACTCTGCTATTCTGTCCATCTAAATTGTTCAATGATCTTCCACTTTTACTTTAATTATGACACAAAACTATTATGTAATCTACTTGCTTCAAGCATTACAATAAGAAACAAAAACCTGTACATATGCAGCAGTTTCATGGGAGAGAAAGCTATCAGAATTTAGACATAATTCATTAGCTTTTGATCATTTTGGTCTAAATTTGACAATAATTGGTATCATATACTATTGTCTTGCATGAGAAATTGGATATAAGTTCAATCCTCTCTCCAAAGTTGAAAGACTTTAGAGTCAACCTCATTCATATATTTCTGTCCATTTCTCAAGTCAGGTAGGTAAACAGTCATGTATATCTGAATAAATACTATCCATACAATATTTTTGGATATTATTATTAGAATTATTAAAATCAATTCTCTTACTTCATCATCAATATAAAACGAAATAAATAAAATTTTTAATTTCTCATAGTATCGATATCAACATCATCTCAGTCTCTGGCAATAGAATTCTCTATGGCCCCATACAGGCAAAGACTTTGAAAAGTCTTTCTCTAGACTGCTGACTCTCAAGTCTTTCCCACCCAACCCCTATAATCCACCAAAACTACAAAAATACCCCTCTCCTTTTATACGTCAAAATGGAGCCAAAAACCTTTTACAGAAAGAGAAAGGAAAGACTCTTTTAATGCAGCAAGCAGTCAACTATGGAAGGCAGAACCAATGAGAATGCAAGGATCAATGGAAAAAGTTTCAGAGGATACAATTGTAATTTTAGTTTCAGATGAAGGGTATTCAGGAGAAGATCAATTCTATATAGTGGACAGGTTATAGATTGATTCTTCATTGTCACTGGCCCAGTATGGAGGGCAGAATCTTATTCCTAGAGTTGCTTTTAGCTGCTCTTTTTGCTCATCTGTGTGTTTCTGAGATTATATTTGAGGAGAGGTTTGAAGGTATGGTGTTTATATCCAGAAACACCCCCTTTTATTTCTGGTCTTTGCATTTTGTTTGATGAATTGAGCTGCACATGAGATTATTGTTTGTGATTATTAATTTCCTATGATTTCATGTCTTTATGAAAATTCATCTTGCGTTTAGAGGAGGGGTTAGTGATGTTCCTAATATTTACTTATGTTCACAAAAGGAAATCTGAGTTTTAAGTTATCAAAGGACAGTACCTTAATGTAGCTCTGAGGAAAATTTAGAGTTCATGTGGAGTAATAATAGCAGTGATATGATTGATTTAGTATTTGGACATAAAAAGTATATTGGTTGCCTAAACAAGCAATAAGTTTGGTTCTGTATAGAGGCAAAATTGAACTTCGATGAGTGTTTGGCTAACAATAAACTGATAATTTTGTTACCTTGTACCACTCTGAGCATTTTTTGCTTTGCTTTGTGTATAAAAAGACGGTTGGGAGAGCCGATGGGTGAAATCAGACTGGAAAAAGAGCGAAGGAAAAGCCGGAACATTTAAGCATACAGCAGGAAGATATTCAGGGGATCCAGATGATAAAGGCATGCATTACCTCTCTTCGGATATTACCAGTTATCGAATACTGAAGTATTTCTTAACTGATATATTAATTTCATATTATGGGCTTGTTTCAGGCATTCAGACATATCCAGATGCAAAGCATTACGCAATATCAGCAAAAATTCCTGAATTCAGCAATAAGGGCAGGACATTAGTTGTTCAGTATTCGATAAAGTTTGAGCAGGAAATTGAATGCGGTGGTGGTTATATTAAGCTTCACTCTGGTTATGTGAACCAGAAAAAGTTCGGTGGTGATACTCCTTATAGGTTTGTCTTGCTATTCTTCAATATAATTTTGATACTAGTACATGCTCACTGTAAGTTTTACATGCTTATGTTCTCCTTTGATTTATGATTCCAAATTTCTTTGTCAAGGGAAAGAAATTTTCCTACTGTTACTGATGATTAACTATTGAATCTATCCATTCTAGGCTCTTCAAACAAAAAGAGTCCTTGGTTATACAAGCTTAAACTGCGAATAAGTTTGGTTCTCTACTTGTCAATTGACCTCATAGGAGTTATGGCAAGCCCCTAGTTCGTCTACTGATTCCTTATGAGGAATTTGTCAATGTTAGAGTATAAAATAATAACCCTCAACTTTCAATATAACTTCAAAGTTTTGGTGTAGAGTATCAGAGCAACTCAGGTTTAACCCTTACCGGCCACAAATTTAAAACGAGGTTTTAAGAAAATTCATATCACTACGTGAGTCTAGGTTTCTGCCCATTAAATGCGTGCAACCTGCGGGGCATACAGTGTTTAAAATTATAACTCTCATCATAACTTCAGAGTTTTTGGTGCAGTGGCAAGTACCCTTCACAGTCCCTAATTATTCTGTCAGGTTTGGAGCTGGTCACTAGATTTTTCTTTTCCAAATCTTTCATGTGGCCTTAGTCTACTTATTGAACGCTACCTTATCAGAAAGTGGGCTTAGAGTACAATGATTCGTTAACTCTATGTTTGGTTGCAAAAACCCATAGAGATGGACTAAGCTAATCTGCATGGACTCAAATTGACTCAAGAGGGTTAATCATTAAATGTGTCACGAGCCCAAACATATTTTCTTTTAACTATATTTCTTCTAATATGAGACTAATCCGATCTCATGACTTTGCTAGACTAAACCCATACTTGAACTGAATGAATGCGAGACACTCATAACACTCTATATGATTGATAGAGATTTAGAACAGACTGACATACGGAACCCCTCCTCAATGAATTGTTTTGCACCCAAAAAGTCCAATGGTTTCTAAGTAGTACAATCTTACCACTCAACCTTTTGCTAAGAACATTCACCTAGCTCAATCCTTCTAGTTTTTGTTCTAAAACAAAATCCTTATAGTTTTTATCCTAAAGTTTCTCTTTGCAATATATGCAGCTTAATGTTTGGACCTGACCTATGCGGCACACAAACAAAGAAGCTACATGCAATAGTCTCCTACCAGGGACAAAATTATCCTATCAAGAAAGAATTGCAATGTGAAAATGACAAGTTAACACATTTCTACACATTTATTTTGAGGCCAGATGCTTCTTACAGTATCTTGGTGGATAACCGCGAAAGAGAATCAGGAAGCATGTATACTGATTGGGATATTCTTCCTCCTCGAAAAATTAAAGATATCGATGCAAAGAAGGTTGCACATCAGTTTTATTCTTGGACAAAAAAAAACTTGTTTATATTTTTTCTTCTGATATTCTACATCATTTTTGTGACAGCCGAAGGATTGGGATGAGAGGGAATATATCGATGATCCTGATTCTGTCAAGCCAGAGGTATACTATGAAATATTTTCATCTGGAGTAAGATTTAGTCAATATGATTTGTATTAATGTGTGTATATGATATAGGGATATGATTCGATTCCAGCTGAAATTCCCAACCCAAAAGCTAAAAAGGTACACATGTTGCTTCTCAATAGATGATTCACACGGCTATAACAATTTTACAGGGTAAAAATACTGGGAAAAAAGGCTTCATTGACAATTTTCTTTTGTATTTTCTTTTCTTTTATTAGCCTGATACATGGGATGAAGATGAAGATGGTATTTGGAGACCACCAAAGGTACGAATCCATACAAAGGAACATGGAAGCGCAAGGTGACCTTAGGATATAATGTTAAATTTACATGCAAGAGGATTTGAAATGTAGCATAAAAACTTAGTTATTATTGTAAAATTGCAGAGAATTAAGAACCCAAACTACAAAGGGAAATGGAGAATCCCATGGATTGACAACCCAGGTAAGCAAAGTATTTGATGTAGTTTCTTCAGGAAGTAAATTCATTTTCCCATACAGTGAGAATAGTAGAGTCATGAGATGATTGTTACCTTTTCTTTTACAATTATACTTGTAATTGTCATTCCAAATAGTTATGATTTTACAAATTACATAAATGAGCAAAAAGAGCTTGGTATCGTGTAAAAGTGCTTGAATGTTGAGAAGATAGTTTAATTCTTGTCTTTCTAATTCATGCACATGAACTTTGTAAATACTACTCTCACTTTTGATTACAATTGTACAGAGTTTGAAGATGATCCGGACCTTTACGTGTTGAAACCTCTGAAATATGTGGGAATTGAAGTGTGGCAGGTTTGGTTTGTAGAAAATTTCCATTGTGCATTCTAGTCATTAGTCTATAACTCCATATAGTGATTTAGTGACTTCAATCTAAATACTTTTATACAGGTGAAAGCTGGTTCAGTTTTCGATAATATTTTGATTTGTGATGACCCAGAGCATAAAACAAGTCATCGTGAAACTTTTGCCAAAAATAAAGAGGTAATAATATTCACATTTCTCCCTATTTCTGTTCAGCCTTAATCATATTTCACATTTTGATCAATGTTTTCTACTTATTATTTCAGGCTGAGAAAGAGGCCTTCGAGGAAGCAGAGAAAGTGAGACGAGCAAAAGAAGAAGAGGTGAATACAAAGATTTTGTCAATATAAATTGTATACTCAGTCCTGCTGTTGGCCATATATTCTTTAGAGGTGACATTAATGAAATATTTTTTTACAGGAGGCTCAAAAGGCAAGGGTTGAAGGTGAAAAAATAAAGAGATCAAGGGACTATGATCGACGTCATAGAGATAGGGGGCATTACAGAGACAGATACAAAAGGGTACATATTTTTCTTCTTAGTTGTGATTATTGTTTGTACAAAACTTCAATAAACACTAGGACAATACTTTGGTAAGTATTTATTTTATATGCTAGGCTATTAGAAATCTGTCTAATAATACTTCAATAAATACTAGATTGTTGCTAGAAAAGTTTGCCGTAAACCACTAAATATTGTTGGAGCACTTGAAGATGAAAGTTTTAAATCCTACATACATGGAATTGACAACAGTGTTACAAAGGAGCTGGCATTTTTACTCTTATATAAGTTCCATTTTTACTCCTTGAATCTTAATATTCCTCCTTGAATATAACCAAGCAATTGATTCTTAAAATTGGAATTCTATATTTTATTGACATTTTCTAACTTTAAAAAAAATGCTTTTTGCAGCGCCGGGGTTATATGGATGACTATGATCATGTAAGTTCTTGAAACATCAATCTTCATGTATTTTCATTCCATTTGTTTTGTGTTTGATACTGAAGTACTGCCCTTCATTATTTTTATACAGGACGAATTATGAGATCAAGCTATTGAAAGAAGGGAAGAAGATAAATATTTTGCATCTTTGGCTATTTTGAATTATTGTGCTATAATACATGTAATTTTGCCATCAATAAAAGAGAAGTTCAAGGCTGATTGTGTTGAGAATATAGTTCATGAATTGTGCACTGGAGCAAGAATCCATACTATGGGAAATTATGAATACGTAATCCACAAATATGATGGAAATTGTAAGAATACATGATCCATATCTAGTGGATTCTCTGATGTCCAAGTACATCTAATCATCACATCACATCAAATGCACCTAAACTTTTGGATAGCGGCAAGGGGATTCGGATCCTCTCCAATTAGGTGGTAATTGGAGAGTCTCCAATTTCTCTAATCATTGCCGCACATTTTGATTTCAATGGACGAGATTTGACCATGTAGGATTCCACTATTGTGATGGTGGTTTTCATAGAAAAGAGGTTTTCGAAAAATAGTGGTTTTTAAGACCATAGTAGTGTTATCTCATGGCCTAATCTAGTCCCTTGAATTCGAAATGTATGCCACTAATTAGAGGAATTGAAGACTCCAATTACTATCTAATTAGAGAGGATCCAAATCCGTTTTGGGGTGTGTGTGTTTTTGATTGAGGAAGGAGGGAATGTATTAAGTAGTAAACATTTGAATATTGGTTTGGTTCAAGAATACAAGAAGGATTTGAAAAAGTAAATAACCATCATTGGTGTTACTTAAAGCAAAATAATTGATTTGTTAGTGCAATCACAAATATTAATATTTAAGGGTCTAATATAAAAAATCAAGATGGGACATAATTAAGGGTAAATTATCAAATTGGTATTTAAAGTAGACCCTCTTTATCAATAAGGTATTTAAAACCTCCGTGACATTATGGTATTTTATTAAGGCCACGCACCAATAAGATCTTTTTCTTGAAATCTCGAAAATTTCTTCTACCCTCCTAACCTCTCAAAATTATTAAATTCACACCCAAGATTGTTCTTTTTCATCTCCCCACCCAAACGACTTCCTGATGACTCACATCTCCACACTGGACGGCATGGAGAGAGGGAGGCACACGCCGAGGACGACGGCGGTGGGCTGAGGCTAGATGCAGGATTTCTTGGAGATTTGAGGGTGGCTTCATGGAGGAGGAGCTTCAAGGGTTTGCGAGAGGAGGGAGGGACAGAGCGGCAGAGGTGGGCACGGGAGGTGAAACAGAGGAGAGGAGGATAATTTTAAAAAATGAAAAGAGGATAATTTTAGGCATAGATTTAATAATTTTGGGAGGTAAGGGGTTAAAACAAATTTTCCTGCAGGAATTTTGAGAAATAGTGTCTTATCGGTAAATAGAATTGAAATAAAATACCATAATGTTGCGGAGGTTTTAAATACCTTATTGGTAAAGAGGGTGTACTTTAAATACCAATTTGGTAATTTAGCCCATAATTAAGGGTCTAATATGAGAAAAATCAAAAATCCTATGGAGATTTCTCTATACGGAAAATAAGGGTAGGATGTTAATACTCTCTTTAAACCGAAACTTAAAAGTTGCTAAGTTAATAAAGGAGAATATGACATGTTTTGACAAAAACTTTTATTTAAGAAAATGTTACAAAAACATAAATTTTGATGTCACATTAACTTTAAGATCTTTATTTGAAGAAAAAGAAAGTGTCCAAGTCCTTCCTCCTATGTCAGTTTTCTTAAAGATGAACCTTGGGAGTTCTATTTCACAAAACTCCCTGAACTTTGGGTGATTTTTCACATAACCCCTCTAATTTATTATCACAGACTCCCCTATACTTAGGGGCATCTCACAAACCCCCTAAGCTTGAAGTTTTTATCACCAGACTCTCCACATGTGACTGGCAATAACTAGAATGTTTTAGACAATTAAGAGAGCACTCAGTTTGTCTGTTTTTCTTCAAAATTTTCCCGAATCATTAGGCTACTATCATTTCCCCAAAAAAAAGAAAATTTCTCAAACCGGATCAATGAAAACATATTCTAAGATCGAACCGAACCATAAAAACCAATTAATGCTCACCTGGACCCCCACACACACACACACACACACACACACAAAGTTCAGGGTGGATTAGTAAGACAAGAAAAGTTTTAGGGGCTGAGTGCAAAACCGCACAAAGTTCAGCGGGTTTCGTGAAATTATGCTAAAGAATAGAATATGGCCTAAGATTGCAATTTGCAAGAAGATAACAGTTTCTTTGCAAATCTAGATCATTAATGGAGATTTAATGCAAAATTCAAACGCAGATTCACAGAAGACAAAAACTGTGGTGGACTCACACGGAACCAACCCGCTATAACTTCCATATTCGCGATCCCCATCCAGAAAACTGCCCCCTCCTCATCTCAAACCCTAAAAATCCCAAATCCTCCCCCAAATTCAAAACCCTAACCAATCTCAATGGCTCCCCCGATCAAATCATCGGATCGCCGAAGCCACGCATCGTCGAAAGATCGAGAGCCCGAAGCGACTTCATCGCTCAATCTCTGGGTTGGAGATCTCGCATCGGACACCGAGGATGCCGATCTGATGGAGATCTTTCGAGATTATGGCGCGATGGATGCCCTAACCTCTTACACTCCGAGGACCTACGCCTTCGTCTTCTTCAGGAAACAGGAGGACGCGAAGAAAGCGAAGGAGGCGCTCCAGGGATCGATCGTCAAGGGAAAGGCCATCAAGGTCCAGTTGGCTCGTCCGGTTCGTTTTCGTCTCTTGTTCTTTGATTGTAATTCGATGTGTTTTGATTTGGAAATGAATTTTTGTCGTAGGGAGAGCAACTGTGGTTATAAAAGTTGAGTTTTTATATAATTATGCTTAATTTTTTTAATCTTATTGATGGGTTTTTATAAATTTATCTGCAAGATAACATTTTTTTCAATATCGCCATTTTAATCTTATAGATGGGTTGCAGATAACCCTCTCATCTATACTTTAGTGGTGATTATCACCCCTAAGTTCATGAGGGCGAGGGGCTTAAGTGTGGATGAAATAGTTGAAGAGTGTTAGGTGGAGTTATCTGCAATTTACACATGATCTATATTGTTATAGTATGCCTCTCACACATCATTAGGAGGAGATTGATTTTTAATCTAAAAGTATTGAGTCAAGTTAGGTGCTACATTTTTTCATTAAAATTAACGGCATCTTCTCCCTTTCCCTCAGCGATAGATATATTTTCAGAAAACAAGGAAATGATTCAATATCACCATTTTGAAAATCCTGTATATGGTTATGGTCTAGGCCTAAATGCATTGGTTCCTTCTATTCTGTTTTCCCTCTAAAACTTGGAGTCTGTTGCAATCTGTTCTGAAATCTGATTCTCTCACTGTGTCCTGGTTAGGTATCTTGGAGTTTGTTGTGGTGAGCATTAACATGGCTGGCTGTACAATGTCTTTAGAAGGGTTTTAATTATTGAAAAATATGGTTATATATCAGTCATCGTGTATAAAATTCTAAGCATTTGATACGAATCTAGTCAAAAGGTGATTGATGCCACTGAAATTGGCTAATAATGGTGAATACTTAAGATTTGGCGTTTGGTATACCGAAATTGATTTGCATATTAGAGGGATTAATGAATAAAGAGATTGTAATTAAACTCTGATTGTGGTGAGGCTGTTTAATTTTACTTTTTCTTCTTTGGGAGAGCAGACACCTTGTGAAGTGAGTTCTTTTTATAGCTTTTTTCTTCCTATTTCATTATGGGTGATGAGAACACTCTTGATTTTGAAAATACTACTTATCCAAGTAGATGTTACCAAAAGATACATTAACCACCATTATAAATAATCTTACAAAATTGTTCGGTTATGACCCTGAAAATCATTACCTTTTCATATGTATGTGCATGTTTCTGTCTTATCAATTGGTTCCCTTCCGACGCGTCGCTACCGTTTTCACTTTGTTAGTGGCAAGGTTTACTATCTTTACTCTTGTATCAAATTTGTCAGGGCAAGGTGAAAAGCAGGAAACCCTATGGTTGAGGATCAGCCCAGGATTTACTCTTTTTATGTTACATTATCTTTATAAGGTGTTGCTTTATAGGTTTTTAGGGTGAAAGTTTTCTTAAAATATTTGCAGGCAAAACCGGGTAAGTGTCTATGGATTGGTGGTATCAGTCCGGCTGTTACTCAGGAACAACTTGAAGATAAGCTTCTGCAGTTTGGAAAGCTTGAAGAATACAAATTCCTCAGAGACCGGAATTCTGCTTTGGTTGGTTACACCAAGCTTGATGATGCTATTGCTGCTCAAAGGGACATGAATGGCAAAAGTATAGGTGGTGAACAAGTACGCGTTGATTTTCAAAAGCCACAAACTCAGAGACCGCCATCGTCTAGAAAAGTATGTGTACTTCGTTGCCATTTTAGTTATCACTATCATGTTGCTGCTGCATCTGCTGTTGTTTTATTACGCATCGATATTACTTGCCTAGTGTATACTCACATCATATGCCGTTCATATCTTGATAATGCCATGGTTGTTTATTAACATGAGAACAGGATTGGCCTGAAAATCACAATTCAAGGGTAGTGAGAGGAATATTGGGCCACAGGAAAAATATATGGGATATGATGAAACAAGAAATTATCACGAAGTCTTCCAACCAAGGGTCTAAAAGGCATCTGGTACATATGAATCAGCTTTTATATTTTGAAAATAGTATGACTACCTTTTTCCTGTCAGCTTTCAGGCCAACCACTGTCTCAGTTTCTAATTGCTCTTTTGTTGTTTTCTCCTTGTTTTTGTTCAAACCATCTCAGCCGCATGGAGGAAGGCGAGATGGTCCACCAAGCAGTACTTTATGGGTAGGGTATCCACCATCATTTCATATGGATGAACAGATGCTGCATAATGCCATGATTTTGTTTGGCGAAATTGAAAAATCAAGAGTTTCCCTTCTAGGCATTATTCCTTTGTAGAGTTCAGGAGTGTTGATGAAGCTCGACGGGCAAAGGAAGGTCTACAGGGTCGCCTTTTTGGTGACCCTAGAATACAAATTCTGTTTTCCTCCAGTGAACTTGCACCTGGTGGTAAGGATAATGCACCACTTCTTCCTGGATACAGAGTGCCTAGGACAGATCTGCTCTTTAATGAACCTCCTTTTGGGCCCAATTATCCCATGGCCCCAAACTCCTTTCCTGGACATTTGCTTCCCAATGGGCCAGGACCAGGTATATTAATAAGATTTCCTGGACATTTGCTTCCCAATGGGCCAGGACCAGGTATATTAATAAGATTTCCTGGACATTTCCACATCAAAAAATTCAGTTTTCATGACTTTTGTGGTTTTTGTGTGTGTCGCGTGCACTGAACTTGCAGATGGTAACCCAAATGCTCCAAATTGGAGACAGTCGTCTCCTGCATCCCTCAGGCCCATGCCAAATGTGTGGGATGATGAATTTGACATGAGGGAACCAAAGAGGTCGAGATTTGAAGGTTCTCCATCTAATGATATTAGGTTTGGGCTGCTTCATCCTGAGAGGGATATCCTAGTCAAAGTCGTGGTCCAGGGCGAGTCGTGGATCACCTGACATCGGCATTTATTGGCGGACTTATTGCCAAGGCTGGTGCACCTGTTTGTCGTGCTCGATGTGTGCCAATAGGGACGGTCTTGAGCCTCCATTGTGAGTTCTTTTGCTTGCTAGCTTAGGCCATGTTTGGCAAACCTTATTTATGCAATCTTATAAGTAAACCTCCTTTGTAAGAGGGCTAAATTGTCTTTGTCAAACAATAAGTAAACCTCCTTATAAGGCCAAAAAAGTTGGAAAATCCCAACTTATTTTTCCTACTTATAAGGAGAAAATAAGTAAATAAGTAAAATTTACCAAACATGACCTTGGCCCGTCTAAGGAAAAACACATGTATAAGTTAAAATAGGATTTTTCAAACAGGCTCTTATTTATTGCATAAGATTTCTTTCGTTAAGGTTAAACTGCTTGTTCTGACAATGAACTTATTGACAGACCGAAGTAGTCAATTGCTTAAGAACAGATCTGGATATGCTCGAAAAACATTATAGTGAAGCAATTGGTTTTGATATTGTCTTCTTTGTACCAGACAGTGAAGAAGAATTTGCCTCGTATACTGAGTTTCTCCAGTATTTGGGTCTTAAAAACCGTGTCGGTGTTGCGAAATGTGATGATGGGACTACATTATTTTTGGTTCCTCCGTCAGATTTTTTAACCAAGGTTTTGAAAGTGTCTGGTCCAGAACGGCTTTATGGGGTGGTTCTTAAATTACCGCCTCAACCAACAATAGAAACACAGCAACCTCGAGCTACTCCTCCACCTTCATCTCGTCATAGTGTTCAGAGGCAGGAACCTGCTTCACATGATGGTTATGACTACATTCCTGCTAATATAGACCCTGCTCCAAGAATTGACTATGGTAGTGATTTGCATGAGAACTCAATTTCTAGGGGCGGGGCTGGACTTGTTAATCAATCTTATACTTTGCCATCAGCTGCCAATAATTATGCAAGGAATCTTGAAGCCAATAATTATGCAAGGAATCTTGAAGCCAATAATTATGCAATGAATCCTGAAGCCAATAATTATGCAATGAATCCTGAAGCCAATAATTTTGCAAGAAATCCTGAAGCTAGTTCCCAGGTTAAAGTTTCATTGACACCTGAACTTATAGCAACTCTTGCTTCTCTTATACCTTCTAGCAGTCAGTCATCAACTGCTGGGAGTAATAATATCTCTACGACATCTTCTTTCCCTGCCAATATAACTAGTGCTCCTGTCCAAAGGCAGATTCAAGAAAATCATGCCTCATTTCCCGCTTCGCAGTTAGAGCCGAGAATGAATGTGCAGCAGCAGCCTCAGCAGTTTAGGGGTCAGTATAATGCTGAGGAACCATTCACATCCCAATATCCATCATATGCCAGCTTGCCGAATGGCCCACATAACTCTGTTCAACCTTTTCTTGGTGACGAACAAGTTCAAGATCTTGCTCCAAACATGCCACAGAGGCAATTGGAGAACTATGCCCCCTCCAATGGGCAGTCTTTAATATCAAGCAATCAACATTACCAGCATGATTCTTCCTTGGATTCCTATAATGCCCGGGGAATCCTCAACCAATCTGTCCAGCAGCAAGCAGCGCTTGCTAGCTCATCTACACAGGGCCAAACTCCAAATGTGCTCCAAAACCAAGTCGCCCCGAATGCAGGTTTTTCTGGTCAAATGCAGAGGCTACAGATGGCTCTGAACAGTTCTGGCGATGGTTCTCATGAGACTTAGGGTGAAGAATCACCACTAAAGTGATGATGAGGTTATCTGCAACCACTATAAGATTAAATAAGATATTGAAAAATGTTATCTTGCAGATAAATTTATAAAACCCATCAATAAGATTAAAAATTACATAATTGTAGAAAACTCAACTTTTAGTAACCATCAAAGGCTCTCCCTATATCAAAAAATTTATTTGAAATTCAAAACACATCGAATTACAATCAAAGCACAAGAGATAAATGAACTGGACGAGCTGCTTGAACCCTTGATTGGCCTTTCCTTTGACGATCGATCCTAGCATGCCTCTTTCGGCTTTTCGCGTCCTCCTGTTTCTGGAAGAAGACGAAGGGCAGTCCCTTTAAGGGAAGGAAGGACCATCAGCCATAACTCGAAAGATCTCCATCAGATCGGCATCCCGGTGTCCAGATGCGAGATTCCAACCCAGAGATTGAGCGATGAGTTGCTTGGCTCTCGATCTTTCGGATGCGTTTCTGTTATCTGATGATTTGATCTGGGGGAGCCATTGAGATTTGGTTAGGTTTGAATTGGTGAGGATTTGGGATTTTTAGGTTTGAGATGAGGAGGGGGCAGTTTTCTGGATGGGGATCGCGAATATGGAAGTTTAAGGTTGGTTCCGTGTGATCCACCATGTTTTTGTCTTCTGTGAATCTGCGTTTGAATTTTGCATTAAATCTCCATTAATGATCTAGATTTGCAAAGAAATCTGTTATCTTCTGTATTGCAACTTAGGCCATATTCTATTCTTTTAGCATAATTTCACGAAACCCGCTGAACTTGTGCGGTTTGCACTCAGCCTCAAAACTTTTTCTGTCTTACTAATCCACTCCCTGAACCTGTGGCGTGGTGTGTGTGGGGTCCAGGTGAGCATTAATTGGTTTTATGGTTCTGTTCGATCTTAGAATATGTTTTCATTGATCCCGTTTGAGAATTTTCTTTTTGGGGAAATGATAGTAGCCTAATGATTCTGGAAATTTTGAAGAAAAACACAAACCGAAAGTGCTCTTAATTGTTCAAAACATTCTAGTTATTGCCACCACATGTGGAGAGTCCGGTGATAAAACTTCAAGCTTAGGGTTATGGAGATGCCCCTGTGAGGAGTCTGATAAATTAGAGGGCTATGTGAAAATCACCCAAAGTTCAGGAGTTTTGTGAAAGAACTCCCAAGGTTCATCTTTAAGAAAACTGACATAGGAGGAAGGGGACTTGACACTTTCTTTTTCTTCAAATAAAGATCTTAAAGTTAATGTGACATCAAAATTTTATGTTTGTAACATTTTCTTAAATAAAAGTTTTTGTCAAAACATGTCATATTTCCCTTTATTAACTTAGCAACTTTTAAGTTTCTGTTTTAAAGAGAGTATTAACATCCCCTCTTTATTTTCCGTATAGAGAAATCTCCATAGGATTTTTTGATTTTTCTCATATTAGACCTTTTCTATGTACAATTTACAAATTGTTGAAAGTATACCCTCTTATTTGGTTAGCGATTAAAACCTCCCGCAATATTATTGCATTTATTTCAATTTATTTACCGGATAAGACATATTTCTCAAATTCCCAGAAAATTTGTTTTAACTTACCTCCCAAAATTATTAAATTATGCCTAAAATTATCCCTTTTCATTTTTTCCCAAAATTATCCTCCTTCCTCCTGTTGTTCTCCTGGCTGGCGCTACCACCCTCTGCTTGGCCTGTCCCTCCTCTCAGTCCCTGAAGCTCCTCCTCCATGAAGCCCCTCAACCTCCAAAGAATCTGATCTCGCCTCCCGCCTGTCCTGTTCCGACAGATTGCCTCCTCTTCACACGCACAGCTGGAGATGGTGTGAGTCGCTGGCAGTCGCTTTGGTGGCTCTGAGATGAAAAAGAACAATCTTGTGGATTTAATAATTTTGAGAAACAGAGGGTAGAAGAAATTTTCCCCGTCAGTTCAAGAAAAGATCCTGGTAAGCGGTGTGTTCCTTAATAAAATACCATAATGTCACGGAGGTTTTAAATACCTGATTGATAAAGAGGTTCATTTTACCAATTTGATAATTACCCTTAATTATGTCCCATACCGATTTTTTATATTAGACCCTTTAAATATTAATATTTGTGATTGCACTAACAATCAATTATGAAGTAACACCAATGATGGTTATTTACTTTTCAAATCCTTCTTGTATTCTTCGAACCAAACCAATATTCAAATGTTTACTACTTAATACATTCCTCCTTTCCTCAATCAAACACACACACCCCAAAAACGATTTTGATCCTCTAATTAGATAGTAATTGAGTCTTCAATTCCTCTAATTAGTGGCATACATTTGATTCAAGGGACTAGATTAGCCATGAGATAACACTACTATGGTCTTAAAACCACTATTTTTCAAACCTCTTTTCTATGAAAACCACCATCACAATAGTGGAATCCTACATGGCCAACTCATTCATTGAAATCAAAACTGCAACATTAGAGAACTGGAGATCTCCATTACCCCTAATTGGAGGATCTCAATCCCCGCCATCCAAAGTTTAGGTTTAGGTGATGTGATGATTGATGATTAGATATCAGAGAATCCACTATGGATCATGTATTCTACAATTTCCATCATATTTGTGATTACGTATTCATAATTTCCCATAGTATGGATTCTGCTCCAAAACAACCATGAACTATATTCTCAACAATCAGCCTTGAACTTCTTTATTGATGGCAAAATTACATGTATTATAGCACAATAATTCAAAATAGCCAAAGATGCAAAATATTTATCTTCTTCCCTCTTCAATAGCTTGATCTCATAATTCGTCCTGTAAAAATAATGAAGGGCAGCTTCAGTATCAAACAAAACAAATGGAATGAAAATATATGAAGATTGATGCTTTCAAGAACTTACATGATCATAGTCATCCATAAATCCCTGCTGCAAAAGCATTTTTTAAAGTTAGAAAATGTCAATAAAATATAGAATTCCAATTTTAAGAATCAATTGCTTGGTTCATAGGAATATTAAGATCAAGGAGTAAAATGGAACTTATATAAGAGTAAAAAATGCCAGCTCCTTTGTAACACTGTTGTCAATTCCATGTATGTAGGATTTAAAATTCATCTTCAAGTGCTCCAACAATATTTAGTGGTTTACGGCAAACTTTTCTAGCAACAATCTCTTATTTATTGAAGTATTATTAGACAGATTTCTAATAGCCTATAGCATATAAATAAATACTTACCAAAGTATTGTCCTAGTGTTTATTGAAGTTTTGTACAAACAATAATCACAACTAAAAGAAAATATGTCTTTTTGTCTGTCTCTGTAATGCCTCATCTCTATGACGTCGATCATAGTCCCTTGATCTCTTTATTTTTTCACCTTCAACCCTTGCCTTTGAGCTCTCCTGTAAAAAATATTTCATTAATGTCACCTCTAAAGAATATATGGCCAACAGCAGGACTGAGGATACAATTTATATGGACATCTTTTGTATTCACCTCTTCTTTTTGCTCGTCTCACTTTCTGCTTCCTCGAAGCCTCTTTCTCAGCCTGAAATAATAAGTAGAAAACATTGATCAAAATGTGAAATATGATTAAGGCTGAACAGAAATAGGGAGAAATGTGAATATTATTACTCTTTTATTTTTGCAAAAGTGTCATTCTGAAAGCCTGGTGCATCGTCGGCTCACAATCAAAATATTATCTAAAACTGAACCAGCTTTTCTATAAAAGTATTTAGATTGAAGTCACTAAATCACTATATGGAGTTATAGACTAATGACTAGAATGCACAATGGAAATTTTCTACCAAACCAAAGCCACTTCAATTCCTCACATATTTCAGAGGTTTCAACACGAAGGTCCGATCATCTTCAAACTCTGTACAATTGTAATCAAAAGTGAGTAGTATTTACAAAGTTCATGTGCATGAATTAGAAAGACAAGAATTAAACTATCTTCTCAACATTCAAGCACTTTTACACATATTCAAGCTCTTTTTGCTCATTTATGTAATTTGTAAAATCATAACTATTTGGAATGACAATTACAAGTAATAAGTTAAAAGGTAATAATCATCTCATGACTTCTACTATTCTCACTGTATGGGAAAATGAATTTACTTCCTGAAGAAACACATCAAATACTTTGCTACCTGGGTTGTCAATCCATGGGATTCTCCATTTCCTTTGTAGTTTGGGTTCTTAATTCTGCAATTTTACAATAATAACTAAGCTTTTTATGCTACATTTCAAATCCTCTTGCATGTAAATTTAACATTATATCCTAAGGTCACCTTGCGCTTCCATGTTCCTTTGTATGCGGATTCGTACCCTTTGGTGGTCTCCAAATACCATCTTCATCTTCATCCCATGTATCAGGCTAATAAAAGAAAAGAAAATAAAGAAAATTGTCAATGAAGCCTTTTTTTCCAGTATTTTTACCCTGTAAAATTGTTATAGCCGTGTGAATCATCTATTGAGAAGCAACATGTAACCTTTTAGCTTTTGCTGGGAATTTCAGCTGAATCAATCATATCCTATACACACATTAATACACAACCATATTGACTAAATCTTACTCCAGATGAAAATATTTCATAGTATACCTCTGGCTTGACAGAATCAGGATCATCGAGATATTCCCTCTCATCCCAATCCTTCGCTTCGGTCACAAAATGATGTAGAATATCAGAAGAAAAATAAACAAGTTTTTTTGTCCAAGAATAAAACTGATGTGCAACCTTCTTTGCATCGATATCTTTAATTTTTCGAGGAGGAAGAATATCCCAATCAGTATACATGCTTCCTGATTCTCTTTCAAGGTTATCCACCAAGATACTGTAAGAAGCATCTGGCCTCAAAATAAATGTGAAAAATGATGTTGTCTTTCATTTTCACATTGTGTTCTTTCTTGATAGGATAATTTTGTCCCTGGTAGAGACTATTGCATGTAGCTTCTTTGTTTGAAAGCCGATAGGTCAGGTCCAAACATTAAGCTGCATATATTGCAAAAAGAAACTTTAGGATAAAACTATAAGGATTTTGTTTTAGAACAAAACTAGAAGGATTGAGCTAGGTGAATGTTCTTAGCAAAAAGGTTGATGGTAAGATTGTACTACTTAGGAAACCATTGGACTTTTGGGTGCAAAACAATTCATTGAGGAGGGTCCTGCGGGTCTGTTCTAAATCTCTATCAATCATATAGAGTGTTATGAGTGTCTCGCACATTCAGTTCAAGCATGGGTTTAGTTCGCAAAGTCGAGAGTCGGATTAGTCTCATATTAGAAGAAATATAGTGTTAAAGGCTTAATTTTATTTACGAGCCGATTAACCCTCTTGAGTCAATTTGAGTCCATGCAGATTGAAGTCCATCTCATGGGTTTTTGCAACCAAACAGAGAGTTAACTATCATTGTACTCTAAGCCCACTTTCTGGATAAGGTAGCGTTCAATAAGTAGACTAAGGCCACATGAAAGATTTGGAAGAAAAATCTAGTGACCAGCTCCAAACCTGACAGAATAATTAGGACTGTGAAGGGTACTTTGCCACTGCACCAAAAACTCCAGGTTATGATGATATATTCTTTTAAACACTCAGATGCCCGCAGTTGCACGATTTAATGGGCGAAACCTAGACCGAGTGATATGAATTTTCTTAAAACCTCGCTTTAAATTTGTGGTCGTGGGTAAGCGAACCTGAGCTCTACCTCACACCAAAACTTTGAAGAATTGAAAGTTGAGGGTTATTATTTACTCTAACATTGACGACGCCCTCATAAGGAATCAGTAGATCTAACTAGGGGTTGCCATAACTCCTATGAGGTCAATTGACAAGTAGAGAACCAAACTTATTCGCAGTTTAAGCTTGTATAACCAAGGACTCTTTTGTTTGAAGAGCCTAGAATGGATAGATTCAATAGTTAATCATCATAGTAGCGAATTTCTTTCCCTTGACAAAGAAATTTGGAATCATAAATCAAAGGAAACATAAGCATGTAAAACTTACAGTGAGCATGTACTAGTATCAAAATTATATTGAAGAATAGCAAGACAAACCTATAGGAGTATCACCACGAACTTTTTCTGGTTCACATAACCAGAGTGAAGCTTAATATAACCACCACCGCATTCAATTTCCTGCTCAAACTTTATCAATACTGAACAACTCTCATCCGCCCTATTGCTGAATTCAGGAATTTTTTGTTGATATTGTGTAATGCTTTGCATCTGATATGTCTGAATGCCTGAAACAAGTCCATAATATGAAATTAATATATCAGTTAAGAAATACTTCAGTATTCGATAACTGGTAATATCCTAAGAGAGGTAATGCATGCCTTTATCATCTGGATCCCCATCTTCCTGCTGTATGCTTAAATGTTCCGCTTTTCCTTCCTTTTTCCAGTCTGATTTCACCCATCGGCCTCCCAACCGTCTTTTATACACAAAGCAAAAAATGCTCAGAGGGTACAAGGTAACAAAATTATCAGTTTATTGTTAGCCAAACACTCATCGAAGTTCAATTTTGCCTCTATAAGAACCAAACTTATTGCTTGTTTGAAAACAACCAATATACTTTTTATGTCCAAATACTAAATCAATCATATCACTGCTATTATTACTCCACATGAACTCTAAATTTTCCTCAGAGCTACATTAAGGTACTGTCCTTTGATAACTTAAAACTCAGATTTCCTTTGTGAACATAAGTAAATATTAGGAACATCACTAACCCCTCCTCTAAACGCAAGATGAATTTTTCAAAGACATGAAATCATAGGAAATTAATAATCACAAACAATAATCTCATGTGCAGCCTAATTCATCAAACAAAATGCAAAGACCAGAAATAAAAGGGGTGTTTTGATATAAACACCATACCTTCAAACCTCTCCCAAATATAATCTCAGAAACACACAGATGAGCAAAAAGAGCGCTAAAAGCAACCTAGGAATAAGATCTGCCCTCCTATACTGGGCCAGTGACGAAGAATCAATCTATAACCTGTCCACTATATAGAATTGATCTTCTCCTGAATAATTCTTCATCTGAAACTAAATTATAATCTGTATCCTCTGAAACTTTTTCCATTGATCCTGCATTCTCATTGGTTCTGCCTCCATAGTTGACTGCTTGCCTGCTAAAGAGTCTTCCTTTCTCTTCTGTAAAGGTTTTGGCTCCATTTTGACGATAAAAGGAGAGGGGTATTTTGTAGTTTTGGTGATTATAGGGTTGGGTGGAAAGACCAGAAGTCAGTTCTAGAGAAAGACTTTTCAAAGTCTTTGTATATATGGAGGTTGCATTTCTATTCAGATTTGATGATGTTGATATCGATACTATGAGAAATTAAAAATTTTATTTATTTCTGTTTTATATTGATGATGAAGTAAGAGAATTGATTTTAATAATTTAATAATAATATCCAAAATATTGTATGGATAGTATTTATTCAGATATACATGACTGTTTACTCTACCTGACTTGGAGAAATGGACAGAAATATATGAATGAGGTTGACTCTAAAGTCTTTCAACTTTGAGAGAGGATTGAACTTATATCCAATTTCATGCAAGACAATAGTATATGATACCATTATTGTCAGTTTTAGACTAAAATGATCAAAAGCTAATGAATTATGTTCAAATTTCGATAGCTTCCCATGAAACTGCTGCATATGTACAGGTTTTTTGTTTCTATTGTAATGCCAAGTAGATCATATAATAGTTTGTGTCATAATTAAAGTAAAAGTGGAAGATCATTGAACAATTTTAGATGGACAGAATAGCAGAGTCCGACTAAAAAAAAAACTCATTTCATGCCCTATGCCAAATGGTGACTTTGGTTAATGCTAATTGTCCAATGACGGAAGGAACAACTGGACAAGTTTTATAATTGACCGAGATCGACTCTTTGTTGAGACATGAGAAACTGCAACAGCAGAAGCGAAGCTCTGATTTGAAGTGCTAAAGCAAGGGGTAATATGTTTTCTGTCGGAGAATTATTGCTGCAACCTGAGAAACTATCCCGTGAACAATGTTCACTGGTCAATGAGTGATTGAAGAACTATTTATTCTCAGAATCAACACACGTCAGCTGTATTGCACTCTCAATTGGTTCTTTCAGGCAAATCTGCAATTACACAAGAATTTGCTGCAACAAAATTTTTCGATGACTGATATGCGAGAATGATAGACATCCAGTCATTCAACTTCAGAAACTGGAGTGAGCCGATATCCAGTTTCTGACATAAGAGAATAATATATGATAAACAATTACTGTCAAAACTTAATCAGCAGGATCAAGGTTAAAGACAAGTTTGAATCTGAATAGCCCTACATTGTCACATTGGTTTTGTTTTGTTCTATTGTACGGCAAAACGAGTGTTTCTAGCACCCGAACAGACTACCAAACCCAGCAGTTGTGATATTATAACAAATGCAATTTCAGAAAATTAAGAACTTTTCCACTGTGCTAAAACTAATGAAACTGGGTTATTAGCTGTGCAGGCTTCCAGCGAGATCTGCAGCAGCTTCAAATCTGAAAAGAACTACCTAGTAGACTCTATCCATTGAAAAACTGGTGATTCAAACTGTCTGCCCTAAAATCAGTACAAAAATAAAAGGATTCAAAGTTCTTTCCATTTGAAATACCAACTATCCAATAGACAGGATGCAAGATATTCCAAATTTGAGCAATTGGTTGCAGCACACTTGCAATAAGTAAGACTGGAACTTGGAAATCAACTGAAAACATACATGGAACAAGGTTTTGTTTTTCATTTCCAGCATATCTACATCTAAGCAAGAAAATAGCACTATAGCATCAAGGCAACTCTACAGTATACAAAACCACAAGAACTGCTTGCAAGCAAATTTTCTTATCACTGCAAATAAAGGAATTGTATGAGAATGTAAGACACCAAGTCATTGTAGTTAAAAAAAAAATTTCCAGAATTTTGATTAGAATTTTGAAATGCTCTCCCAAAAATTAGTATTTGCTATCAAAGAACAATGATCCCCATACACCAAATTGAAAAAAATTAGAAGTTATATACAAACCCCAGGGAAAAAAATCAACATCTTCTCGCTTGTCCTCCAATAGTCGAACCCCCTCCACCCCCCAACGCCACAGCAGCCGACTCTACATGAGTCAGCAATACTCATAAATCTTTTTCCCTTATCCTATCAACAGTCTCAGTCTAAACTTTGTTTCCAAATTGGACGTCAGTCTAAAACCAATCATTCACCTTCTTCAGCTGCGAAAGCATCCCAGCCACCTAATCCCATCCCAAGGCAGGCGCCCCACATCAGCATCAAGGAACCTCTCCACTAACCTCAAGAACCAAACCTTCGACTCTCCTTCATCAGCTAGCTCAGCACCGCCCTCAGCTCCTCCGCTGGGACCCACTCACGGGGCTTTATTGGTGCCTGGGACCCCGGCCTCCCAGTGCTTCTTTGTAGAGGTTTTGGGCTTGGTGGTAGAGGGTCGGGTGATGTGGACTTGGCTGGAGAATTGAGGAGCATGACGGTTTGGGGGTTGAGTTTGACTTCTGAGGGGTTGACTTTGTTGTGTAGAGGGTGAAGGAGGAGAGGTCGGTGGCAAGGGCAGCATTGACCCAGGAGGCAAGCGGCGACGCCGGCATTGAGCTGGATGTTGACTTTTGGGCATCAGCATCCTGGTCAACGTGTTGGTGTTGGTGGGGATTGGTCGGGGAGGAGAGGGAAGGTGAGAGGGATTTGAGGAAGGAGTCAGATACAAGGGAAGAGGTGGATAGGGAGGAGGAAAGGAGAGGAATTGTTCAACGGTTGGTTGAGGGTCGCCTTCCTTGGCCGAGGAACTTAATTCTGCACATGCTGCAAAAAAGATAAAATGGAATGAAATTGTTGTATGAAAGATTAATTGATCTAATAAGGCATTTAGATTTTGAAAATTTTAACAATATAAAACAGAACCGATTTTTTTTAAACATGTTCTCTAAAAATATAAAAAATAGCAATCCACGGGTAAAATTGTCTCAGCTAAATGAAATTTTATCTTTTAACCAATTGATTGCTAGTTGTAAGCACAAACGCACACTTCCAATCCGCCCAGTCTGAGTCCATGCACATGAAGACAATAAGTTGTCCTAAGCAGCAAACCCTTCCAGCCCAATTAGCTTCAACTCATATCCATTTCATCCAAATCTCCAAACCGTGGCTCAGAATCCAATGCAGTTCATCCTTTGGGATTCGGCATGTCATTGAGATTTTAGGTATTAAACATTGCACAATGTCTTAAATGCAACCAATTAGGATAAAGGACTTAGAATTTGGTTAGAAACTGTTAAAAGGATATAGTAGTGACTAACTTAGCAAAGAGATAGCACTCAACAAAGCACACATGTAGCTGACCCCCAAATTTGGGAAAAAGGCTTTCTGTTGTAGTAACATTCCAAAATGTCAAATTTTCTGAAGCTATGACTTAAGTGAAGCTTTCTGA
This sequence comes from Asparagus setaceus, assembly GCA_012295165.1. Lineage (NCBI taxonomy): Eukaryota > Viridiplantae > Streptophyta > Magnoliopsida > Asparagales > Asparagaceae > Asparagus > Asparagus setaceus. The sequence continues at coordinate 8,370,069 of CM022710.1, forward strand.
CGATCCAATGAATAACAATAAAGCAGGGAAAAGAATATGATGTAACTAAGAAGATGAAACAATATTTCCGCTTAGTCAGCTGTTCGCAGATTCCTCATTCACACGGACTGTTAAATAGTCTATTAACATGGTTATTACCATTTTGGTACACCTTATTAATAGTTAATAGCAGAACAAGGTGAGTTGACATCAAACAAGGAATGAAAACTTCTGGTAAACGATTCGCAGAACTAGGTCACCAATTGCAACCTCTTTTAAAGATACACCTAATTATCAGACCTTTGATAGTGCCATTGCAGCCAGTGTTGTCACTAAATTAATGAATGTGTATTTCATATACTAGCTTATCTGTTTGCAAACAGGCAAACAGTAAATCAGGTGCATTATTGTCTTTATCTTTCCCTTCCTGTTAAAGCAACCTGTAATACAACAGACCAGCAATAGAAGTGATCTTTCTACTAGCTTAAAGAAGGTTTTCATTTATCCACTACTCTATATTTTGACTGTTACACATCAATAGCATTAATTGTAACCTTAGAAGTCAAAGTTTCATCTTCAATTCCAAAATCAATTCATCACTATGGCAAATGCATTCCTCATCCTCAATCCACAAAGTGGACTTCTTTTAGCAATTCATGAGGATCATCAAATACAGATACTTTGTTGAGAAGGTCCCAATCTAAAATTGTTAAATGCTTCACTTATCAAACAAAACTGGTCGGCATCAAAGTCAACTGTTTCAAACAATGTCAGCTTTAAAGCCAATTTTAATGACACAAATTTTAATGATACACTAAACTTGGAATGGATATTTCCATATAGGTAACATGGACACTTCGCTTTGGGTGTGGTCGGTGTCCGACACTTGTCCGATAATCACTCCACTGACACTCCATGGACACTTGTGGCTCAAAGAAAACCCGATTTCCATTACTTATACCCTAAACTAGTTTCTCCGTAATATCATGTTCAAAATCAATTGGTTTTAACCCAAACTGAAACCCATTACTTAAATATTTGAAAACACCCATCGATATCCCATGCGTCAAAACTAAACTTTTGTTGTTAAATATTATTCTTGGTTTGATTTAACTTGATTCCTAATTGTTATAGATAATAGAAAGAAACATAAAAATGTTATTGGTATTTTTGTTCAATATTTGATCATGTGTGTGTATTATATACCATGTCCCCTGATCCTACATTTTACTAATTTGCCGCGGTCCCGTGATTCATCCGCGGTCTATATCCGTGTTCGTGTCTGTGCTACCTGGAGTCCATAAGACTAAGAAAATAAAATGAGCAGATTAAATATCATGAGATTACGCATGGGAGAAACCTCAAGAGCTAAACTATTAGAACCTCTCTATTCTATATGATTTCCAAAATAGACACTTCTCCTTTGATTATGAATGTAAGGTTTTATCTTAAAGTATATAGAATACCACTTCAATGGAGTGAAGTTTGAAACATTAATTATATGTTACCTTAAGCACCGACCTCTCCTCAAGGCTGAAGCCTCTTGCATTGCCTCAATGGCAGCTTGTTGTGCAGAATTCTATACTTTATTACTTCCTAAAATAAAAACACATTCATTAGCTTCAACCCTAGTAAAACCCAAAGTTAAGATGACAAAAATCCTAAACACAAACTAAACGACATGTTGAGAATTTATACCTTTCCCAGCTTCACTAGAGGTGAAGGAAGATGACCAGGAAACACTACCATCTGCCAATCTTCTGCTTGGAACAAATTTAGTTAAGTTTCCGGAGCTAGAGTATTGGTCGCCTCCTGTGTCCTCTTTACTGTTTGTGATGGAGATCGAGTTTACTTGATTTATCAGCATCATTAGAAATTATAGTCCCATTGCTTTTCTTCTGGGGAGTCTGAACCTTGTTCTCTTTAGGCAATGGCTTCTCAATCGCAGTTGATTTTCTTCTAGGAACCTGTAGTAAAGTACAAGATCACCATAATTAGCTAGCACGAGCAATTGAGTGTTTTACTTACATTTTATATATAGTCATAGCATTTATGTATAAATGGGTACTTTTAGAAAAACATCATATAAACTAAATGATTATCATGTGCATCCTATTTCTTCCTTTTCCCCAAATGGGAAAGAAAATAAAGGGTAATGTCATGAACAATAAAGCAGAAGAATTTTAAAAATATAAAACCAACTTTAGCAAGATTAAAAATTTGGTACTTAAGCAATTTACAAAAAGAACTATAGTGTACATCCATCAACCTACTCATATTGTTTATCCTTAGTACACTCCATATGAACTAAAATTTCCAAATCAAAAGAGTTTATCATATGATATGGGAGTATTTTCTCCAAAAATTTATTTAGTTCATTGTGAATGTTTTAACTCAATTTAGAGCAATAATTTGTTGTCCCATAGAACCTTCAACTTCATAATGATAGAAAGATAGTACAAACCAACGAAGTAAACATATAGGGAAATCTAATAGTACTAATCAAACATTAATCCAAGTTTAATCAGATGTAATGTCTCAAGAAAACTTACTGATGTGCTTCTAGCCTCGGACTTAGGCTCACTTTGATAACCTCGAGTAGAACTATCCCTTCCCTTTATCTCCACATTCCCTTCCCAGCTCTTCCTTAACCCTTTAGCCCCCGCCTAATTCCAGGTAACAAATTTCCTACTGATGATTTCCTACCACTTTGTAGTCTCTCAATAGCGATGCAGCCCTCTCCAACAAATTAAGCTTTGAAGAAGTCGCTTTTCTGATTTAACTTTCCCATTTTGCTTAACCCCATTAGAGAACTTGTCAAATGTCGCTGGCAGAGAATAACAACTCGATGGTGATGAAGGCACATTATTCCGCAAACTTATCGAATTCAACCTCCCATGATTAGCTTCTATGTGTTTGGATATTGAAGAGCTTGACCTACTCAATGATGCCTTTGTTTGCCCACATCTTCAAGTTTTGGAGTGCCATTCATTTTCAATGATCTAATGCCATTATCCTTGGACACATTGGACAACCTCGGCTCTCAACGTTAAGCAAACCCAACGACCTGTTCTCTACTTGACTACCACTATCCTTTGAAGAATTTGAAACGTTTGATGGTCTTGATTTCTTTGTATCTGCCTGCTTTGAGTGGCAACAATATCCTCCGGGCTACCACATTGATGGCGGCCGGGATTGGCTTAACCCTTTAAGAATTGGGACAGGAGAAGCTGCCTCGAGACGCTCTACATGAATAAATTGGCCTAATTGAATTTTATCGCTAAGTATAAGGTCTTCATGCTCATCGGGTAGAGAGACATAAGTGGCATGAGATGAGTCTGAGACTTTGAGGTAGAATCCCTGGTTGGAGAAGAGGTCAGTGCCAGCCAGGGCAGGGACAATGCCAATGACTTGGAGGAGGGAGGATCGATGCTCGCCGGCGATTTTGACATCTGTGTTCATGTGCTGGAGGAGCTTGAGGAGGATTCCAGGGATTAATGTAGCCATTTTGTTTCTGAGATCTATAGTGCATTACTCTGCAACGGGTGATGTAAAAACTATTAGAATTGGGTTAGAATTCAGGTTCATATTGAGACAAGAATGTGGTTCAAGCAATCACCATAATAATATTTGGGGGAAAAGGACTAAACTGAGCAAATTCGAGGCTTGGAGTACCTAAATCTTAATAAAAGTGAGATTTATTGTGTGTGCTAAGTTGCAAACATAGAAAAGATTAGATTTGGACTGATAAAACATGGTCTAAATTGGAAAAAAAATAAATGGGGGATTTGTCATTAAGGCAGTAATGGAGAAATTGGCTTTCATTGAATCACAAATACCAACATAAAATGACAAATCTCAAGATCCCATCTTGATCAAAGGAAAAGACATTGAGGTTAGATAACAATATATACAATGTTTCCTTTGATTGGATCAAACAATGTAAGAAATCAGATAAAGGAACTAAAAATCCCAGATTCTTCACCCCAAAACCCCATCTTTCTATCCAACAAATAATGGGTTTTGCCAACCATCATGAACAAAACAGGGAAGAAATAAAACAGCAAGAAATCAAACCTTTACAATCAAAGTACAATTTTTTCACTGAAAAAACCCAAAAAATGAAACTCACCTTTACACATTAGAAGATGAGAGAACCCCGTGAATCAGCTGAACCCAGAAAAGATTCCTCCTCGTGAATCTCTCAGCTGAAGAAGAGAAAGGGTATAAAAATCCTTTAAAATATGATTTTTTTATTTATTTATTTTCTAATTTCCTTTTCACCCCTACAATGAGGAGCTGACACACGCAAAGGATTCAATCTGACAACTCAATGAGGAGAGGAACTCAACACTCAACAGCGAATCGAATCAAAAGGAGAGCTTTAAGTTACCAGAAACAAAGTGCGGGCGTTTGCAGTCAAAGCTGTCATTTTATGAACGTGTTCACAACTGCAATAAATTATATCACCGGCTAGTTTTGCACCCACACTCGCACCCAGTAACAGGATAGCGGGGCCCACAAAAGGAGTTGAGGCCGAATTGTTTAATGCTTGTTTTATTATTATTGCGGTTGGGGTCTGGACATAGCTCGATGATTTTGGTTAGTTATTATGTTACATCTAAAATGACATGGCTTTTGCTATGAAAGCGATTATATGATTGATTGAAAATTAGCTGGGGCTATCAATGAAATGATAATTATTGCATTGCGGTTACCTTGAACCTAGCTCCTATTCCTGTTTGGACGGGGATAACCCACAAAATATCCACTTTTTGGGGATATTCTCCCAAAACATGGAAATATGCTAACAAATTAGACCTAGTCTATCTGATAGTTTTTCATTTTTCTAATGAAAAATTTAAATGTCAAATGTGTATATAATAAGTTCTCTTTCTCTCAAATAATCAGATATGACTCAATAACTGAACCACACAAAGGAAAAAGTAGGATATGGTTTGGGAATTTTAGTATTCCGCAAGATGCTTCGTAATGCCGCCGCATGCAGTAGTTCTAAGAGGATTTGCTCAATGTAAACATGTTTGATTAGACAAGCTTGTATTGTATCAATCAAAATCGATTATGAATATTGATCCGATGCAAGAGAAAGGATATAGATACATGACAAGTATGATGGAAAAAGAAGGCTAACAATATATGGGTCATGTGATATAAAATCTTTCACTTGTAGGTTCAACACTTTTCAGAAATTAGATTTACTGATCGCCAAATTTGAATCAGTCTATAATCGAAAATAATATATTTTAAAATATAGAATTTATTTATTAATTTAAGCTATTAGAGATAATAGTGATGAGATTCTTCTCATTTGATGTGGTTAATATCAACCCCTATTTATTTCTTCCTAGTCTATTCATGAGCCTGAGACAATGACTTCTGCCTATTTATATATTCCAATATCATACATGCATTGGATAAAAGAAGCATAATCATATAGGCTCTTCAGGCCATTGAGTCATGGTTCGAGAAAAGGTATGTTTTCACATCTTGTAAGCTCAATTTTGTCACTTTGCTCCCTATTTCCAAAATCTTGAAGCCATCCAGTACCATAGCCTTTCTTTCAATGACAAAGTCTCTTTTCCACACTTTCACACTTTCAACTCTACAATTGGATTAAATTGTAACACACTCAATGAAAGAAAGAAATCTAGGTCTAGCCGAAGCTAATGTTCGCCTATGCAAGATTTAGGCCTCGCGATCAACTCTCTTCGGAAAGACCCATGCGATTTTAATTTTCTCAAATATCTAAAGGTGCTAGAGGAGCATCTTAATCGAGTCCGAATTTGATACGTCCGAAAATCGTATGGAAGTTCTCTTGTCAAACCAAAAAGAAAAAAAGAAAAAAAAAAGTTCAAATCAAAATAATGTAATATCAAAATAAGAAACATGCGTGCACATGACTTGTACTCAACAGTGGCAGGAAAACTCAGCTAAATTGGGCCTGTCATCGCTCAATTATATGCACTGCACATGGTTTTTATCCATACAATAAACCCACAAAAAGAAACACAAAGCTATGTATTTATGGGCCATTCTATTATTGCACGTGGAAAACTGCATGGGATGTCGGCAAACTTGGGGACTTCTGAGAGAAACTCCGGTAGGGCTGGCAGGTAGAGAGCCGTAAAAATCCAATAGAGTATCAAGTACCGTTTTGACCTAGTTTTATAAAATTGTCAAACACACCCTTATATTAATGCAATCACAAACTCAATAATTGGGATGAAGAAGTAATTGGGACTAAGAAGAACGCGACAAATATCTTAGCATATTTTAAAGTTGATAATTGGTTTGATATAATAGTCTCCGATTGCACAAACACAATGTTAATAATTAAAGTCACAATATTGCACATAATAGTAGAACTCTAATTTCAACTTTTTTCCCTGCAAGATCCAAAAGCGTAGAGTCCCAAGTAATTTATAATTATTGTATTGGATACTTTATCCACTTATAGGTTATCTTTTAGGAATCAAAAGATTTAGTTACATGGTTAATCTTGATACTGTTTGATGTTTCTGGAGGAAAAATGATGCTAAGAAGATGAAAAGACCTGACATCTCTAGAGATCCATTATTCAATTGAAGATGAACAACATGGGCCAAGTTCAATCGAATGACTTTGTGTTTACCTCAATTGTTCCTCTCCTCACCCTCTTGGATCTATACTTTAATTCCTGAGATGGAAGATCAGTCTATATTTGTCTCCCCATATACCGACGTGGACAATCTCCATCAAGTATGATTTTAATAAAATGTTAAACATTCTCTCCTCCACTTCTATGGAGATAGGCCACCTAAGCAGTATATGGAAAAACCTCTCATACGCCAATGATACCCATTAATCTCATATATGTCAATGATACCCATTAATCTCATATATATAGATTATTGAATATTGACATATGAGGATTCTCTCATATATGGCACAATCTCCATCAAGATGATTTTAATAAAATAAGAGACATTCTCTCCTATTTTATTCTCTCCTACACTTGGTGGAGATTGTCACCTAAGGGTATATGAGGAAAATCCCTCATATGTCAATGATACCCATTAATCTATATATATATATATATATATATATATATATATATATATATATATATATATATATATATATATATAGAGAGAGAGAGAGAGAGAGAAATTTATGAACTTAAGTTCATAATGAATAGGTGCACCAACTTTTCTAACCACTCATCTTGCTTTGGGATCCGTGGAAAGATATAAAGCTCACTTTGAGATTTGTGCATCACAAATCTCAAGCAAGATGAGTGGATGCCAAGATCACTATTCATTACAACTTAAGTTCATAAGAGCCTTATATATATATATATATATATATATATATATATATATATATATATATTAAATATCCTATAAACTTAAGTTGATAGGGAATAGTCATCCACCAACTTTTATATCCATTGATGTTGTCTTGGGATTCGTGAAAGATATAAAGCCCACCTTGAGATTTGTGCATATCTTGATTTCACTGATCCCAGCGAAGATCAATGGATATAAAGTTGATGGACACTCCTCCCTATCAACTTAAGTTTATAGGAATCTTGCTCTATATATATATATAATCTTACTCTACTTTTTACCTTTAAAATGTATAGTTTGGATACAGTTAACATTTATTACCCGTGCAAGTTTTATGAAATGTCATGCATAGGATTTTCTTTTTGTTTGGTGAGCTTACCGCATTTGTGTTGGCAGTGGCACTCGTCGGTGGCGGATCCACCGAAGTGATGATAAAGGCGCTTTGAGGTTGGGAAACTGTTGGGCAACTGCGCGATTCACGTTGTTTAAGGCAAACCTTACCGACCAAAATATAATACATGAGTATGTTAGCATGAAACGTAATCAATAAAGAGAAATTATTTTATTGTATTTTGTAGTTTGCCGACAAAATATTTCACTTTCTTGTGAAAATAACTTATGAACTTGCTTATGTTGCGTAGTTTAATATAATTTCATTATAAAAGTGTTGTTGAATTAATTGTATAATAATATCACAAACTCTTGCTTGTATGTTCTTAGCTTATCCTATCTAGTTGGGATATAGGTCGGCGGAGTTCTTACTAGATGATAATGTGAAATGAATAATAACAGCGACGAATCTAAAAAATATTTAGAGGGACGGACAACAAGACTTATTTACCTAAATATTAAAATATTACATTATAAAATAATATTCTTCATAAATATGCTAAATCTCCAACTTAAACGGGCTAAAATTAAACTAGGGTGCAAATGTTTCTAAATTATAGGAAAATTGCAAATTATAAGACATTAGAATATAATTTTGCATATTTTAGGGTGCAACTATCCGCCTAACTTTAGATGTGGATCCGCCCTTTGTACATAATATAATATAAAAAGAGTATCTTTAAATTGTTGGATCCGAAATGCAAGCCTAGAGGGGAATGAATATGGTTAAGCATCTTTCCGCTAATAGCACGTAATATGCAAATGAAAAGATAAAAAATAAAAATAAAAATGACCAACCAAGGACACGCAAGATATTATAGTGGTTCTGCTAATAATCGATGCCCACTTTTCTTTTTCAGCTAATGGGCCTTCACTATGCCAAGAGTTTTCCGAATCACAACTCTGGCTTAGTAGGCTTACAAAGATCGCCTCCCTAGAATCTACCCAAACCAATCACCTAACCTAACTTTCCACAATGAGCAGACCTAGTCCTATCTAGTACCAACCATCAATTAACACCGCTTGAGTACGCTTATATATACTCAATTAACACGCCTAGGTATACCGTGAAACCATCAATTCACCTCTCTTGAGTATCGTCAGAAACAAGTTTGAAACAAACCAATAAACACAATTTAAGCACAAAAATAAGAAAGATCTTACCACCCTTTCCGACAACCCCATTCGATGAATCAAAGTGAAGCTTGATAAATAATGGTGTGGATGATGAAACTATGGTAACTCTCCTCACCGATGATCCAAGATGATGAGTGTGACCAGAAAGAGTTTGTTGAGGCTCGTGGGTTTAAACACCAATTCAATCTTCTTCAAAGAAACTCTAGAATCTTTTCTTCAAACTCTCTTCAAAACCCTAGAATCCTCTCCTTCAAATTTATCTCTTTCAATCTTACATAGCCTCTCGATTAATCGTAAAAGAGATATTCTAATCATAGTGCCGGAGATGAAAGGGATCAACGAACGGTTGTGATTAAATCAATAATTCTCGAATTTGCCATCTTAACCATCGATGGTTTCACAACCATCGATGGATCCTCGAGCACTATCAATCAAGGCTCGCGAAATCATTGATGGCTTGAATTTCGCTTTCTAAAACCCGCAGCTTTGTTCCTATACACCGCCGTTACCTCAACCCCATAGATGAGTTCCCCGACCATCGATCCAAGGTCAAATCAGCCTGGTTTTCACATCGCTTCGCCCTGCACTCTTTGAATATCCGCTTATCCGTACTATATCATCTAAAATAATTACTAGTACCAAATAAGAGTTTACTATTACTCAAACAAGAGCTATTGTACAGACTACGCCCTAACATATATATGTACGTATTGTTCTTTTTATCGATTATTTTAGTAACTAAAGTATTAATCAACTACTTTGGTAAATAACATTGTAATTAATATGAATATTTCTTGTTTTTATAATGAAAAATCTTTCTTTGTTAGTCGAAATTACATTTGGCTCTTGAAAAGATTCTGTGCTCATAATTTAAATTTTATCTTTACAGCAATTTGTGTATGGCATCCAAAACTAATTTTTATACAATTTATAGGTCTATAATAAAATAGGGATCCATTGGTGGATAACTGGATATAAAGTCCTTATCAAGTACTGTGACAAAGCATGTGACGTTATCAGGAAAAAAATGTCCTAGTTTGTTGGTCAAGGCGGCTATCAACTTCCATTTTGTTTATAAAGAATCATAACCTAAAGAATAATGAGAACTCAAGAGGATTAAGGAAAATTATAAAATAAGTCCTATATCGAGATGTAATGTATAGTTTGAACTTTGAAGCTGGAGGGATAAATGTAGTATTTTATGGTGCAGGTTTTGGCTTTGGCGTTACGCGCGTGAGGGATTCTCTCATGGGGTTGATGAAAATTCTTGATGTTGATGTCTTGATTAATAAAACCAATAGATTTGTAATGGATGGGCGAATCTTTTAAAGTGACCAATCAACTGCTCATCTCATCAAGTCAATTCCGCACTTTGGATTGTGTTTATTCTCTTTCTTTTTTTTCCTCTTCTGGGTACTAATTTTTTCATTAGGTTTCTATTAAAAAGTTTATTTATTGGGTCAAGTAAAACAAATGCGCCTATGTGCCCTATGCCTCTTTTTATGAAGCCTAGTTTTCTAATCAAGAGAGACTAGTGTGTACCCGTGCTTTGCACAGCCCCTTTTTACCATTGCATTTTGAACCTACTCCCTATATCTATTGCTCTATGCTTAAAAGAGGATCCAAACATTTGTATTTTTAGATTTAATCGATCATGATACAAGAATTAAGCATAAACAAGAATTCATTCCTCCAGATTTGAAGGTGTTCCAAAGATTTACTGCTCATGCTACCAAGATAGAGGAGTAAATATATATCCTAGGTCCATCTTACTTGTAATTACATTGCCCAACTCTTCAGTTCAAGCCCAATCAGCATTGAGGTCCAAAGATCCAACATCATTCAATCAACGCCTAAAAGCACTAAAATCTAAACATGATCACTTCATCATATATTCACAGTGAATGTAACCAATGCTTCTAACATGATTATCGTAGGATGCCTCCACAACACGCCTTACAGATAAGCATATAACCATTGGCAAAGTTAACTTATCGATGCACTCCATTGCCACATCTCTACTGAACTTCCCTAAATATGATAATACTCTCCCAAAAATAAACAAAATCAAGTGTCCGAAAATTTCTAAATTTCTAAATTTTTTAAAATAAATTTTATGCATGTTTTAGGAGAGTTTTGGAATTTTAAGGTTTTTAAAACTTTTCAAGTATTGGTAAGGCCCACTTAACACTTTCTCTTCAAAAATCATCTATTTTCAAATATACAGAACTTGCTAGCGCCACAGCACATTGCATTGCATTTTCCAACAATGAATTCCACGGAAGCACTCGAAAGAAAATACAGGAAAAATGGCTCTTTATTTTATTTTGATGCCATGACTCAACTTTTCTACGGTCCTCGGTGGAAAATAAAATGCCATTATTCTCACTCTAGTCAAAAAGAGGAAATAATTTTTTTCTCCATGTTTGACCTCTTCTTTGAAGTAGAAATCACGACTCATGATGAGTCATTAGTCAACCACAAAGTAATTGGGCCAGGCCCATCTTTTAATCCCCAATATCAGGCTGCACATTGCTTTCACACTGTTTGAAAACCCAAATTTGTATTATTATTTGTTCTTTTTACCGATTTTAGTTTTTCTTATATTCTTTAAGACGTGTTCTAGCTTTTGATAAATGTTTGGATGAAAATTTCGAATTTTCAGTTTTATCTTCAAATTTTCATATTATATGTTGAGTACAATACTAACATATTTCGCTTCAATTTTCTTTATTCCTTTTGAAATTCCGACTTAGATTTTACTGAGACTTATTCCCTCAGAACCATCCAAACACAAGCAGGAGGTTCTCAACCACCCAGAAACAGAATAGGGAGATAATATAGACATTCTCTAACTCATTGTTAGTTGAGAACCACTATTCACATATAGATGGTTCTGAGGGGATACGTATTCGAAACAGATATATGACCACATCACATAACATTTTCCAACAACAACATTTCATGAAAACAAACAAGAGGGAACGACTTACAAGTCTTTGATGATGTGACCCCATTTTCTGACCAACTTTCCACGAGTTTCCTTCCGAAAACAAACACGCACTATGTGGACCCTTTGTCAAAAGACAGAGAACGTGCTTCCTCATCTTGACTCGTGTATTCAAAACAAATATTTAATTGGTCCAGGCCCATCTCAATCTTTTCACGGCCCAATAGCAGCACAAACATCTCAAAGAAAAAAATATTTAAAATAAATTTTTCTTGGCTCATTATAGCTCCATGTTCCCTTGACTCCCCCATGGAGCCGTTTCTTTTGGGAGAAAAAGAAAAATAAATTCAGATGAATTTATTCCACACCTTCCTCTCATTACAATGGACAAAGAGAATTCTCTAATATTGCACAACATAGTTTGAACCTGTGAAGTCCTTGTTCTAGTTTCTCTGCAATAGACAATTAAACTGCTGAAGATATATTCAGATTAACATAAATCTCAGTAGTCTAGTGACCGAAGATATTATAAGCAATAAATACGGTATCAAAGAAAAAATTAAAGGCAAAAGGAAAGCAGAAAACTGCCGTTGAATTCTGACTAGATTAAAGAATTACGGAAGCAAGGATGGCTAGGATTTTTACCTGCATGTGATTTTATTGTTATTTTTTCTTTGATACCGTATTTATTGCTTATAATATCTTCGGTCACTAGACTACTGAGATTTATGTTAATCTGAATATATCTTCAGCAGTTTAATTGTCCTATTGCAGAGAAACTAGAACAAGGACTTCACAGGTTCAAACTATGTTGTGCAATATTATAAGAGGAATTCTCTTTGTCCATTGTAATGAGAGGAAGGTGTGGAATAAATTCATCTGAATTTATTTTTTTCCTTTTTCTCCCAAAAAAGAAACGGCTCCATGGGGGAGTCAAGGGAACATGGAGCTATAATGAGCCAAGAAAAAATTTATTTTTAAATATTTTTTCTTTGAGATGTTTGTGCTGCTATTGGGCCGTGAAAAGATTGAGATGGGCCTGGACCAATTAAATATTTGTTTTGAATACACGAGTCAAGATGAGGAAGCACGTTCTCTGTCTTTTGACAAAGGGTCCACATAGTGCGTGTTTGTTTTCGGAAGGAAACTCGTGGAAAGTTGGTCAGAAAATGGGGTCACATCATCAAAGACTTGTAAGTCGTTCCCTCTTGTTTGTTTTCATGAAATGTTGTTGTTGGAAAATGTTATGTGATGTGGTCATATATCTGTTTCGAATACGTATCCCCTCAGAACCATCTATATGTGAATAGTGGTTCTCAACTAACAATGAGTTAGAGAATGTCTATATTATCTCCCTATTCTGTTTCTGGGTGGTTGAGAACCTCCTGCTTGTGTTTGGATGGTTCTGAGGGAATAAGTGCTCAGTAAAATCTACAGTCGGAATTTCAAACTGGAATAAAGAAAAATTGAAGAGAAAGCGAAATATGTTAGTATTGTACTCAACATATAATATGAAAATTTGAAGATAAAACTGAAAATTCGAAATTTTCATCCAAACATTTATCAAAAGCTAGAACACGTCTTAAAGAATATAAAGAAAAACTAAAATCGGTAAAAAGAACAAATAATACAAATTTGGGTTTTTCAAACAGTGTGAAAGCAATGTGCAGCCTGATATTGGGGATTAAAAGATGGGCCTGGCCCAATTACTTTGTGGTTGACTAATGACTCATCATGAGTCGTGATTTCTACTTCAAAGAAGAGAGTCAAACATGGAGAAAAGCAAATTATTTCCTCTTTTTGACTAGAGTGAGAATAATGGCATTTTTATTTTCCACCGAGGACCGTAGAAAAGTTGAGTCATGGCATCAAAATAAAATAAAGAGCCATTTTTCCCACTGTATTTTCTTTCGAGTGCTTCCGTGGAATTCATTGTTGGAAAATGCAATGCAATGTGCTGTGGCGCTAGCAAGTTCTGTATATTTGAAAATAGATGATTTTTTGAAGAGAAAGTGTTAAGTGGGCCTTACCAATACTTGAAAAGTTTTTAAAAAAAACCTTAAAATTCCAAAACTCTCCTAAAACATGCATAAAATTTATTTTTAAAAAATTTAGAAATTTAGAAATTTTCGGACACTTGATTTTTGTTTATTTTTGGGAGAGTATTATCATATTTAGGAAGTTCAGTAGAGATGTGGCAATGGAGTGCATGCGATAAGTTAACTTTGCCAATGGTTATATGCTTATCTGTAAGGGCGTGTTGTGGAGGCATCCTACGATAATCATGTTAGAAGCATTGGTTACATTCACGAATATATGATGAAGTGATCATGTTTAGATTTTAGTGCTTTTAGGCGTTGATTGAATGATGTTGGATCTTTGGACCTCAATCTGATTGGGCTTGAACTGAAGGATTGGGCAATGTAATTACAAGTAAGATGGACCTAGGATATATATTTACTCCTCTATACTTGGTATAGCATGAACAGTAAATCTTTGGAACACCTTCAAATCTGAGAGGAATGAATTTACTGTTTATGCTTAATTCTTGTATCATGATCAGTAAATCTAAAAATACAAATGTTTTGGATCCTCTTTTAAGCATAGAGCAATAGATATAGGGAGTAGGTTCAAAATGCAATGGTAAAAAGGGCTGTGCAAAGCACGGGTACACACTAGTCTCTCTTGATTAGAAAACTAGGCTTCATAAAAAGAGGCATAGGGCACATAGGCGCATTTGTTTTACTTGACCCAATAAATAAACTTTTTAATAGAAACCTAATGAAAAATTAGTACCCAGAAGAGGAAAAAGAAAGAGAATATAAACACAATCCAAAGTGCGGAATTGACTTGATGAGATGAGCAGTTGATTGGTCACTTTAGAAAGATTCGCCCATCCATTACAAATCTATTGGTTTTATTAATCAAGACATCAACATCAAGAATTTTTCATCAACCCCCATGAGAGAATCCCTCACGCGCGTAACGCCAAAGCCAAAACCTGCACCATAAAAATACTACATTTATCCCTCCAGCTTCAAAGTTCAAACTATACATTACATCTCGATATAGGACTTATTTTATAATTTTCCTTAATCCTCTTGAGTTCTCATTATTCTTTAGGTTATGATTCTTTATAAACAAAATGGAAGTTGATAGCCGCCTTGACCAACAAACTAGGACATTTTTTTCCCTGATAACGTCACATGCTTTGTCACAGTACTTGATAAGGACTTTATATCCAGTTATCCACCAATGGATCCCTATTTTATTATGAGACCTATAAATTGTATAAAAATTAGTTTTGGATGCCATACACAAATTGCTGTAAAGATAAAATTTAAATTATGAGCACAGAATCTTTTCAAGAGCCAAATGTAATTTCGACTAACAAAGAAAGATTTTTCATTATAAAAAACAAAGAAATATTCATATTAATTACAATGTTATTTACCAAAGTAGTTGATTAATACTTTAGTTACTAAAATAATCTGATAAAGAACAATACGTACATATATATGTTAGGACGTAGTCTGTACAATAGCTCTTGTTTGAGTAATAGTAAACTCTTATTTGGTACTAGTAATTATTTTAGATGATATAGTACAGATAAAAGCAGATATTCAAAGAGTACGAGGCGAAGCGATGTGAAAATCAGCACGAAAGCTGATTTCAGCCTTGGACCCATCGATGAGGTCAGGAACTCATCTATGGGGTTGAGGTCTTTAACGGTGTATAGGAACAAACTGCAGGTTTTTAGAAACAGGAATTCAAGCCATCAATGATTTGCAGGCACTGATTGATAGTGCTCAGGGATCCATCGATGGTTGTGAAGGCCCATCGATGGTTAAGATGGCAAATTCCAGAATTATTGATTTAATCACAACCGTTCGTTGATCCCTTTCATCTCCAGCTTCCACTATGATTAGAATATCTCTTTTCTGATTAATCAGAGGCTATGTAAGATTGAAAGAGATAAATTTGAAGGAGAGGATTCTAGGGTTTTGAAGAGAGTTTGAAGAGAAAGATTCTAGAGTTTCTTTGAAGAAGATTGAATTGGTGTTTTAAACCCACCAGAGCCTCAACAAACTCTTTCTGGTCACACTCATCATCTTCGGATCATCTCAGTGAGGAGAGTTACCATAGTTTCATCATCCACACCATTATTTATCAAGCTTCACTTTGATTCATCGAATGACGGGTTGTTAATCGGGAAAGGGTGGTAAGATCTTTCTTATTTTTTGTGCTTAAATTGTGTTTATTGGTTTGTTTCAAACTTGTTTTACGACGTACTCAAGCCGAGGTGAATTGATGGTTTTACGGTATACCTAGACGGTGTTAATTGAGTATATATAGCGTACTCAAGCGGTGTTAATTGATGGTTGGTACTAGATAGGACTAGGTCTTTGCTCATTGTGGAAAGTTAGGTTAGGTGATTGGTTTGGGTAGATTCTAGGGAGCGATCTTTGTAAGCCTACTAAACCGAGTTGTGATTCGGAAAACTCTTGGCATAGTGAGGCGCCCATTCGCGAAAAAGAAAAGTGGGCATCACGATTATTAACAACCACTATAAGATCTTGCGTGTCCTTGGTTGGTCATTTTTATTTTTATTTTTATCTTTTCATTTGCATATTACGTGCTATTAGCGAAAAACAAGAGCAACCATATTCATTCCCTCTAGGCTTGCATTTCAGATCCAACAATTTAAAGATACTCTTTTTATATTATATTATGTACAAAGGGCGGATCCACATCTAAAGTTAGGCGGATAGTTGCACCCCTAAAAATATGCAAAATTATATTCTAATGTCTTATAATTTGCAATTTTCCCTATAATTTAGAAACATTTGCACCCTAGTTTAATTTTAGCCCGTTTAAGTTGGAGATTTAGCATATTTATGAAGAATATTATTTTATAATGTAATATTTTAATATTTAGGTAAATAAGTCTTGTTGTCCGTCCCTCTAAATATTTTTTAGATTCGTCGCTGTTATTATTCATTTCACATTATCATCTAGTAAGAACTCCGCCGACCTATATCCCAACTAGATAGGATAAGCTAAGAACATACAAGCAAGAGTTTGTGATATTATTATACAATTAATTCAACAACACTTTTATAATGAAATTATATTAAACTACGCAACATAAGCAAGTTCATAAGTTATTTTCACAAGAAAGTGAAATATTTTGTCGGCAAACTACAAAATACAATAAAATAATTTCTCTTTATTGATTACGTTTCATGCTAACATACTCATGTATTATATTTTGGTCGGTAAGGTTTGCCTTAAACAACGTGAATCGCGCAGTTGCCCAACAGTTTCCCAACCTCAAAGCGCCTTTATCATCACTTCGGTGGATCCCGCCACCGACGAGTGCCACTGCCAACACAAATGCGGTAAGCTCACCAAACAAAAAAGAAAATCCTATGCATGACATTTCATAAAACTTGCACGGGTAATAAATGTTAACTGTATCCAAACTATACATTTTAAAGGTAAAAGTAGGGTAAGATTATATATATATATAGAGCAAGATTCTATAAACTTAAGTTGATAGGGAGGAGTGTCATCAACTTTATATCCATTGATCTTCGTGGGATCCGTGAAATCAAGATATGCACAAATCAAACTTTATATCTTTCACGAATCCCAAGACAACATCAATGGATATAAAAGTTGATGACTATTATCAACTTTTGCTATATATATATATATATATATATATATATATATATATATATATATATATATATATATATATATATATATATATAGCAAGCTCTATGAACTTAAGTTCATAATGAATATGATGCACCAACTTTTTATCCACTCATCTTGCCTTGAGATTTGTGATGCACAAATCTCAAAGTGAACTTTATATCTTCAGGATCCCAAAGCAAGTGGTGGTTAGAAAAGTTGGTCTTGCCATTACATCAGGGCTTCTACCTCTCTCTCTCTCTCTATATATATATATATATATATATATATATATATATATATATATATATATATATATATATATATAGATTAATGGGTATCATTGACATATGAGGATTTTCTCATATATAGGTGTACAATCTCCACCAAGTGTAGGAGAGAATAAAATAGGAGAGAATGCTCTTATTTTATTAAAATCATACTTGATGGAGATTGTCTTGGCGTCGTATATGAGAGAATCCTCGTATGTCCAATCTTAATCTCATATATATGAGATTAATGGGTATCATTGACATATATGAGATTAATGGGTATCACTGACATATGAGAGGATTTTCCTCATATACGCTTAGGTGGCACAATCTCCACCAAGTGTAGGAGAGAGAATGTTTCTTATTTTATTAAAATCATACTTGATGGAGATTGTGCCACGTCAGCGTATATGAGGGAGACAAATATAGACTGATCTTCCATCTCCGAGAATTAAGAGAAAATCTCGCTTATAGATCCAAGAGGGTGAGGAGAGGAACAATTGAGGTAAACACAAAGTCATTCGATTGAACTTGGCCCATGTTGTTCATCTTCAATTGAATAATGGATCTCTAGAGATGTCAGGTCTTTTTCATCTTCTTAGCATCATTTTTCCTCCAGAAACATCAAACAGTATCAAGATTAACCATGTAACTAAATCTTTTGATTCCTAAAAAGATAACCTATAAGTGGATAAAGTATCCAATACAATAATTATAAATTACTTGGGACTCTACGCTTTTGGATCTTGCAGGGAAAAAAAAGTTGAGAATTGCGAGTTCTACTATTATGTGCAATATTGTATCGGCGCTTTAATTATTAACATTGTGTTTGTGCAATCAGACTATTATATCAAACCAATTATCAACTTTAAAATATGCGCTAAGATATTTGTCGCGTTCTTCTTCGTCCCAATTACTTCTTCATCCCAATTATTGAGTTTGTGATTGCATTAATATAAGGGTGTGTTTGACAATTTTATAAAACTAGGTCAAAACGGTACTTGATACTCTATTGGATTTTTTTACGGCTCTCTACCCCTGCCAGCCCTACCGGAGTTTCTCTCCGAAGTCCCCAAGTTTGCCGACATCCCATGCAGTTTTCCACGTGCAATAATAGAATGGCCCATAAATACATAGCTTTGTGTTTCTTTTTGTGGGTTTATTGTATGGATAAAAACCATGTGCAGTGCATATAATTGAGCGATGACAGGCCCAATTTAGCTGAGTTTTCCTGCCACTGTTGAGTACAAGTCATGTGCACGCATGTTTCTTATTTTGATATTACATTATTTTGATTTGAACTTTTTTTTTTCTTTTTTTCTTTTTGGTTTGACAAGAGAACTTCCATACGATTTTTCGGACGTATCAAATTCCGGACTCGATTAAGATGCTCCCTCTAACGCACCGCCTTAGATATTTCAGAAAATTAAAATCCTGTGGGTGCTTTCCAAGAGAGTTGATCCTGAGACCTTGAAATACTGCTTATAGACAGCTTATTAACTCGGCTAGACCCTAGATTTCTTTCTTTCATTGAGTGTGTTACAATTTAATCCAATTGTAGAGTTGAAAGTGTGAAAGTGTGGAAAAGAGAACTTTGTCATTGAAAAGAAAGGCTATGGTACTGGATGGCTTCCAAGATTTTGGAAATAGGGAGCAAAGTGACAAAAATTGAGCTTACAAGATGTGAAAACATACCTTTTTCTCGAACCATGACTCAATGGCCTGAAGAGCCTATATGATTATGCTTCTTTTATCCAATGCATGTATGATATTGGAATATATAAATAGGCAGAAGTCATTGTCTCAGGCTCATGAATAGACTAGGAAGAAATAAATAGGGTTGATATTAACCACATCAAATGAGAAGAATCTCATCACTATTATCTCTAATAGCTTAAATTAATAAATAAATTCTATATTTTAAAATATATTATTTTCGATTATAGACTGATTCAAATTTGGCGATCAGTAAATCTAATTTCTGAAAAGTGTTGAACCTACAAGTGAAAGATTTTATATCACATGACCCATATATTGTTAGCCTTCTTTTTTCCATCATACTTGTCATGTATCTATATCCTTTCTCTTGCATCGGATCAATATTCATAATCGATTTTGATTGATACAATACAAGCTTGTCTAATCAAACATGTTTACATTGAGAGCAAATCCTCTTAGAACTACCCGCATGCGAGCGGCATTCTGAGAAGCATGCGGGAGTACTAAAATTCCCAAACCATATCCCTACTTTTTCACTGTGTGGTTCAGATTGTGGAGTCATATACAGATTATTTCGAGAGAAAGAGAACTTATTATATACACATTTGACATTTAAATTTTTCATTAGAAAAATAGAAAAAAACTATCAGATAGACTAGGTCTAATTTGTTAGCATATTTCCATGTTTTTGGGAGAATATCCCCCCAAAAAAGTGGATATTTTGTGGGTTATCCCCGTCCAAACAGGAATAGGAGCTAGGTTCAAGGTAACCGCAATGCAATAATTATCATTTCATTGATAGCCCCAGCTAATTTTTCAATCAATCATATAATCGCTTTCATAGCCAAAAGCCATGTCATTTTTAGATGTAACATAATAACTAACCAAAATCATCGAGCTATGTCCAGCAGACCCCCAACCGCAATAATAATAAAACAAGCATTAAACAATTCGGCCTCAACTCCTTTTGTGGGCCCCGCTATCCTGTTACTGGGTGCGAGTGTGGGTGCAAAAACTAGCCGGTGATATAATTTATTGCAGTTGTGAACACGTTCATAAAAATGACAGCTTTGACTGCAAACGCCCGCACTTTGTTTCTGGTAACTTAAAGCTCTCCTTTTGATTCGATTCGCTGTTGAGTGTTGAGTTCCTCTCCTCATTGAGTTGTCAGATTGAATCCTTTGCGTGTGTCAGCTCCTCATTGTAGGTGAAAAGGGGGGAAATTAGAAAATAAATAAATAAAAAAAATCATATTTTAAAGGATTTTTATACCCTTTTCTTCTTCAGCTGAGAGATTCACGAGGGAGGAATCTTTTCTGGGTTCAGCTGATTCACGGGGTTCTCTCATCTTCTAATGTGTAAAGGTGAGTTTCATTTTTTTGGGGGGTTTTTTTTTTCAGTGAAAAAAATTGTACTTTGATTGTAAAGGTTTGATTTCTTGCTGTTTTATTTCTTCCCTGTTTTGTTCATGATGGTTGGCAAAACCCATTATTTGTTGGATAGAAAGATGGGGTTTTGGGGTGAAGAATCTGGGATTTTTAGTTCCTTTATCTGATTTCTTACATTGTTTGATCCAATCAAAGGAAACATTGTATATATTGTTATCTAACCTCAATGTCTTTTCCTTTGATCAAGATGGGATCTTGAGATTTGTCATTTTATGTTGGTATTTGTGATTCAATGAAAGCCAATTTCTCCATTACTGCCTTAATGACAAATCCCCATTTATTTTTTCCAATTTAGACCATGTTTTATCAGTCCAAATCTAATCTTTTCTATGTTTGCAACTTAGCACACACAATAAATCTCACTTTTATTAAGATTTAGGTACTCCAAGCCTCGAATTTGCTCAGTTTAGTCCTTTTCCCCCAAATATTATTATGGTGATTGCTTGAACCACATTCTTGTCTCAATATGAACCTGAATTCTAACCCAATTCTAATAGTTTTTACATCACCCGTTGCAGAGTAATGCACTATAGATCTCAGAAACAAAATGGCTACATTAATCCCTGGAATCCTCCTCAAGCTCCTCCAGCACATGAACACAGATGTCAAAGTCGCCGGCGAGCATCGATCCTCCCTCCTCCAAGTCATTGGCATTGTCCCTGCCCTGGCTGGCACTGACCTCTTCTCCAACCAGGGATTCTACCTCAAAGTCTCAGACTCATCTCATGCCACTTATGTCTCTCTACCCGATGAGCATGAAGACCTTATACTTAGCGATAAAATTCAATTAGGCCAATTTATTCATGTAGAACGTCTCGAGGCAGCTTCTCCTGTCCCAATTCTTAAAGGGGTTAAGCCAATCCCGGCCGCCATCAATGTGTAGGTAGCCCGAGGATATTGTTGCCACTCAAGCAGAACTTGCTCGATACAAAGAAATCAAGACCATCAAACGTTTCAAATTCTTCAAAGGATAGTGGTAGTCAAGTAGAGAACAGGTCGTTGGGTTTGCTTAACGTTGAGAGACCGAGGTTGTCCAATGTGTCCAAGGATAATGGCATTAGATCATTGAAAATGAATGGCACTCCAAAACTTGAAGATGTGGGCAAACAAAGGCATCATTGAGTAGGTCAAGCTCTTCAATATCCAAACACATAGAAGCTAATCATGGGAGGTTGAATTCGATAAGTTTATGGAATAATGTGCCTTCATCACCATCGAGTTGTTATTCTCTGCCAGCGACATTTGACAAGTTCTCTAATGGGGTTAAGCAAAATGGGAAAGTTAAATCAGAGAAGGCGACTTCTTCAAAGCTTAATTTGTTGGAGAGGGCTGCATCGGTATTGAAGGCGACTACAAGTGGTAGGAAATCATCAGTAGGAAATTTGTTACCTGGAATTGAAGCGGGGGCTAAAGGGTTAAGGAAGAGCTGGGAAGGGAATGTGGAGATAAAGGGAAGGGATAGTTCTACTCCGAGGTTATCAAAGAGTGAGCCTAAGTCCGAGGCTAGAAGCACATCAGTAAGTTTTCTTGAGACATTACATCTGATTAAACTTGGATTAATGTTTGATTCGTACTATTGGATTTCCCTATATGTTTACTTCGTTGGTTTGTACTATCTTTCTATCGTATGAAGTTGAAGGTTCTATGGGACAACAAATTATTGCTCTAAATTGAGTTAAAACATTCACAATGAACTAAATAAATTTTTGGAGAAAATACTCCCATATCATATGATAAACTCTTTTGATTTGGAAATTTTGCGTTCATATGGAGTGTACTAAGGATAAACAATATGAGTAGGTTGATGGATGTACACTATAGTTCTTTTGTAAATTGCTTAAGTACCAAATTTTTAATCTTGCTAAAGTTGGTTTATATTTTTAAATTCTTCTGCTTTATTGTTCATGACATTACCCTTTATTTTCTTTCCCATTTGGGGAAAAGGAAGAAATAGGATGCACATGATAATCATTTAGTTTATATGATGTTTTTCTAAAGTACCCATTTATCATAAATGCTATGACTATATATAAAATGTAAGTAAAACACTCAATTGCTCGTGCTAGCTAATTATGGTGATCTTGTACTTTACTACAGGTTCCTAGAAGAAAATCAACTGCGATTGAGAAGCCATTGCCTAAAGAGGAGAACAAGGTTCAGACTCCCCAGAAGAAAAGCAATGGGACTATAATTTCTAATGATGCTGATAAATCAAGTAAACTACGATCTCCATCACAAACAGTAAAGAGGACACAGGAGGCGACCAATACTCTAGCTCGGAAACTTAACTAAATTTGTTCCAAGCAGAAGATTGGCAGATGGTAGTGTTTCCTGGTCATCGCTTCCTTCACCTCTAGTGAAGCTGGGAAAGGTATAAATTCTCAACATGTGCGTTTAGTTTGTGTTTAGGATTTTTTTGTCATCTTAACTTTGGGTTTTTTACTAGGGTTGAAGCTAATGAATGTGTTTTTATTTTAGGAAGTAATAAAGTATAGAGATTCTGCACAACAAGCTGCCATTGAGGCAATGCAAGAGGCTTCAGCCATGAGAGCTTGGTCCGGTGCTTAAGGTAACATATAATTAATGTTTCAAACTTCACTCCATTGAAGTGGTATTCTATATACTTTAAGATAAAAACCTTACATTCATAATCAAAAGGAGAAGTGTCTATTTTGGAAATCATATAGAATAGAGAGGTTCTAATAGTTTAGCTGCGAGGTTTCTCCCATGCGTAATCTCATGATATTTAATCTGCTCATTTTATTTTCTTAGTCTTATGGACTCCAGGTAGCACAGACACGAACACGGATATAGACACGGATACAGATACGGGACACGGCAAATTAGTAAAATGTAGGATACGGGGACATGGTATATAATACACACACACATGATCAAATATTGAACAAAAATACCAATAACATTTTTATGTTTCTTTCTATTATCTATAACAATTAGGAATCAAGTTAAATCAAACCAAGAATAATATTTAACAACAAAAAGTTTAGTTTTGACCGCATGGGATAATACGATGGGTGTTTTTCAAATATTTAAGTAATGGGTTTCAGTTTCGGGTTAAAAACCAATTGATTTTGAACATGATATTACCGAGAAACTAGTTTAGGGTATAAGTAATGGGGAAATCGGGTTTTCTTTGAGCCACAAGTGTCCATGGAGTGTCCGTGGAGAGTCGGTATCGGACGTGTCGGACACCGACACGGCACCCAAAACGAAGTGTCCATGTTACCTATATGGAAATATCCATTCCAAGTTTAGTGTATCATTAAAATTTGTGTCATTAAAATTGGCTTTAAAGCTGACATTGTTTGAAACAGTTGACTTTGATGCCGACCAGTTTTGTTTGATAAGTGAAGCATTTAACAATTTTAGATTGGGAGATGCCTTCTCAACAAAGTATCTGTATTTGATGATCCTCATGAATTGCTAAAAGAAGTCCACTTTGTGGATTGAGGATGAGGAATGCATTTGCCATAGTGATGAATTGATTTTGGAATTGAAGATGAAACTTTGACTTCTAAGGTTACAATTAATGCTATTGATGTGTAACAGTCAAAATATAGAGTAGTGGATAAATGAAAACCTTCTTTCGCTAGTAGAAAGATCACTTCTATTGCTGGTCTGTTGTATTACAGGTTGCTTTAACAGGAAGGGAAAGATAAAGACAATAATGCACCTGATTTACTGTTTGCCTGTTTGCAAACAGATAAGCTAGTATATGAAATACACATTCATTAATTTAGTGACAACACTGGCTGCAATGGCACTATCAAAGGTCTGATAATTCGTGTATCTTTAAAAGAGGTTGCAATTGGTGACCTAGTTCTGCGAATCGTTTACCAGAAGTTTTCATTCCTTGTTTGATGTCAACTCACCTTGTTCTGCTATTAACTATTAATAAGGTGTACCAAAATGGTAATAACCATGTTAATAGACTATTTAACAGTCCGTATTGTGAATGAGGAATCTGCGAACAGCTGACTAAGCGGAAAGCAATATTGTTTCATCTTCTTAGTTACATCATATTCTTTTCCCTGCTTTATTGTTATTCATTGGATCGTCAGAAAGCTTCACTTAAGTCATAGCTTCAGAAAATTTGACATTTTGGAATGTTACTACAACAAGAAAGCCTTTTTCCCAAATTTGGGGGTCAGCTACATGTGTGCTTTGTTGAGTGCTATCTCTTTGCTAAGTTAGTCACTACTATATCCTTTTAACAGTTTCTAACCAAATTCTAAGTCCTTTATCCTAATTGGTGCATTTAAGACATTGTGCAATGTTTAATACCTAAAATCTCCAATGACATGCCGAATCCCAAAGGATGAACTGCATTGGATTCTGAGCCACTTGACAGTTTGGAGAAGGCCTAATCCGAAATGATTATCCTTTTGCATAGATGAGTCCTTATATTGAGAAGCTAAACTTCGAAAAGTTCCAGAAACTCATGGACAGTAATCCTATTTCCTTGCTGCTTAGGACAACTTATTGTCTTCATGTGATACATGAGTCTCAGAATTTTCTGCTTTCAGATTTAAACGTGGAAATTGCAACACGTCAATTGTGCCATTTTTTGTTTCAACTAATGTGCTTACACGAAGCTAGCAAAGGCATCAATTGGTTAAAAGATAAAATTTCATTTCGCTGAGACAATTTTACCCGTGGATTGCTATTTTTTTCTATTTTTTTAGAGAAACATGTTTAAAAAAAAAATCGGTTCTGTTTTATATTGTTAAAATTTTCAAAATCTAAATGCCTTATTCGTCAATTAATCTTTCATACAACAATTTCATTCCATTTTTATCTTTTTTGCAGCATGTACGCAGAATTAAGTTCCTCGGCCAAGGAAGACGACCCTCAACCAACCGTTGAACAATTCCTCTCCTTTCACTCCTCCCTATCCACCTCTTCCCTTGTATCTGACTCCTTCCTCAAATCCCTCTCACCTTCCCTCTCCTCCCCGACCAATCCCCCACCAACACCAACACCGTTGACCAGGATGCTGATGCCCAAAAAGTCAACATCCAGCTCAATGCCGAGCGTCGCCAGCTTGCCACCTCCTGGGTCAATGCTGCCCTTGCCACCGACCTCTCCTCCTTCACCCTCTACACAACAAAGTCAACCCCTCAAAGTCAAACTCAACCCCAAACCGTCATGCTCCTCAATTCTCCAGCCAAGTCCACATCACCACGACCCTCTACCACCAAGCCCAAAACCTCTACAAAGAAGCCTGGGAGGTCCCGGGGTCCACAGGCACCAATGTCGCCCCCGCGTGAGTGGGTCCCACGCGGAGGAGCTGAGGACGGTGCTGAGCTGGCGAAGCTGATGAAGGAGGAGTCGAAGGTTTGGTTCTTGGGGTTCGTGGAGAGGTTCCTTGATGCTGATGTGGGGGAGCGCCTGCCTTGGGATCGGGATTCGGTGGCTGGGATGCTTTCGCAGCTGAAGAAGGTGAATGATTGGTTGGACGACGGTCAATTTGGAAGGCAAAGTTTCACTGAGACTGTTGATAGGATAAGGAAAAAGATTTATGAGTATTTGCTGACTCATGTAGAGTCGGCTGCTGTGGCGTTGGGGGTGGAGGGTTCGACTATTGGAGGACAAGCGAGAAGATGTTGATTTTTTCCCTGGGGTTTGTATATAACTTCTAATTTTTTCAATTTGGTGTATGGGGATCATTGTTCTTTGATAGCAAATACTAATTTTTGGGAGAGCATTTCAAAATTCTAATCAAAATTCTGGAAATTTTTTTTAACTACAATGACTTGGTGTCTTACATTCTCATACAATTCCTTTATTTGCAGTGATAAGAAAATTTGCTTGCAAGCAGTTCTTGTGGTTTTGTATACTGTAGAGTTGCCTTGATGCTATAGTGCTATTTTCTTGCTTAGATGTAGATATGCTGGAAATGAAAAACAAAACCTTGTTCCATGTATGTTTTCAGTTGATTTCCAAGTTCCAGTCTTACTTATTGCAAGTGTGCTGCAACCAATTGCTCAAATTTGGAATATCTTGCATCCTGTCTATTGGATAGTTGGTATTTCAAATGGAAAGAACTTTCGAATCCTTTTATTTTGTACTGATTTTAGGGCAGACAGTTTTCGAATCACCAGTTTTTCAATGGATAGAGTCTACTAGGTAGTTCTTTTCAGATTTGAAGCTGCTGCAGATCTCGCTGGAAGCCTGCACAGCTAATAACCCAGTTTCATTAGTTTTTCGCACAGTGGAAAAGTTCTTAATTTTCTGAAATTGCATTTGTTATAATATCACAAATTTCTGCTGTTCTGCTTGGTTTGGTAGTCTGCAATTCTGAGTAAGGTGATATTTGCTAGAAACACTCATGTTGTTGCCGCAAGTATTACAATAAGAAACAAAACAATACCAATGTGACAATGTGACATGGGAGATAAACCTGTCAGATTCCAAACCTTTATCTTTAACTCTTGATCCTGCTGATTAAGTTTTGACAGTAATTGTTATCATATATTATTCTCTTATGTCAGAAACTGGATATCGGCTCACTCCAGTTTCTGAAGTTGAATGACTGGATGTCTATCATTCTCGCATATATCAGTCATCGAAAAATTTTGTTGCAAGCAAATTCTTGTGTAATTGCAGATTTGCCTGAAGAACCAATTGAGACGCAATACAGCTGACGAGTGTGTTGATTCTGAGAATAAATAGTTCTTCAATCACTCATTGACCAGTGAACATTGTTCACGGGATAGTTTCTCCAGATTTGCAGCAATAATTCTCCGACAGAAAAGCATATTACCCCTTGCTTTAGCACTTCAAATCACGAGCTTCGCTACTTTTGTTGCAGTTTCTCATGTCTCAACCAAAGAGTCGATCTCGGTCAAGTATAAAACTTGTCCAGTTGTTCCTTCGAATCATTGGACAATTAGCATTTAGCCTAAACAAGAAGTCACCATTTGGCATAGGAGCATGAAATGAGTTTTATTTTTAGTCTGAACTCTGCTATTCTGTCCATCTAAATTGTTCAATGATCTTCCACTTTTACTTTAATTATGACACAAAACTATTATGTAATCTACTTGCTTCAAGCATTACAATAAGAAACAAAAACCTGTACATATGCAGCAGTTTCATGGGAGAGAAAGCTATCAGAATTTAGACATAATTCATTAGCTTTTGATCATTTTGGTCTAAATTTGACAATAATTGGTATCATATACTATTGTCTTGCATGAGAAATTGGATATAAGTTCAATCCTCTCTCCAAAGTTGAAAGACTTTAGAGTCAACCTCATTCATATATTTCTGTCCATTTCTCAAGTCAGGTAGGTAAACAGTCATGTATATCTGAATAAATACTATCCATACAATATTTTTGGATATTATTATTAGAATTATTAAAATCAATTCTCTTACTTCATCATCAATATAAAACGAAATAAATAAAATTTTTAATTTCTCATAGTATCGATATCAACATCATCTCAGTCTCTGGCAATAGAATTTCTATGGCCCCATACAGGCAAAGACTTTGAAAAGTCTTTCTCTAGACTGCTGACTCTCAAGTCTTTCCCACCCAACCCCTATAATCCACCAAAACTACAAAAATACCCCTCTCCTTTTATACGTCAAAATGGAGCCAAAAACCTTTTACAGAAAGAGAAAGGAAAGACTCTTTTAATGCAGCAAGCAGTCAACTATGGAAGGCAGAACCAATGAGAATGCAAGGATCAATGGAAAAAGTTTCAGAGGATACAATTGTAATTTTAGTTTCAGATGAAGGGTATTCAGGAGAAGATCAATTCTATATAGTGGACAGGTTATAGATTGATTCTTCATTGTCACTGGCCCAGTATGGAGGGCAGAATCTTATTCCTAGAGTTGCTTTTAGCTGCTCTTTTTGCTCATCTGTGTGTTTCTGAGATTATATTTGAGGAGAGGTTTGAAGGTATGGTGTTTATATCCAGAAACACCCCTTTATTTCTGGTCTTTGCATTTTGTTTGATGAATTGAGCTGCACATGAGATTATTGTTTGTGATTATTAATTTCCTATGATTTCATGTCTTTATGAAAATTCATCTTGCGTTTAGAGGAGGGTTAGTGATGTTCCTAATATTTACTTATGTTCACAAAAGGAAATCTGAGTTTTAAGTTATCAAAGGACAGTACCTTAATGTAGCTCTGAGGAAAATTTAGAGTTCATGTGGAGTAATAATAGCAGTGATATGATTGATTTAGTATTTGGACATAAAAAGTATATTGGTTGCCTAAACAAGCAATAAGTTTGGTTCTGTATAGAGGCAAAATTGAACTTCGATGAGTGTTTGGCTAACAATAAACTGATAATTTTGTTACCTTGTACCACTCTGAGCATTTTTTGCTTTGCTTTGTGTATAAAAAGACGGTTGGGAGAGCCGATGGGTGAAATCAGACTGGAAAAAGAGCGAAGGAAAAGCCGGAACATTTAAGCATACAGCAGGAAGATATTCAGGGGATCCAGATGATAAAGGCATGCATTACCTCTCTTCGATATTACCAGTTATCGAATACTGAAGTATTTCTTAACTGATATATTAATTTCATATTATGGGCTTGTTTCAGGCATTCAGACATATCCAGATGCAAAGCATTACGCAATATCAGCAAAAATTCCTGAATTCAGCAATAAGGGCAGGACATTAGTTGTTCAGTATTCGATAAAGTTTGAGCAGGAAATTGAATGCGGTGGTGGTTATATTAAGCTTCACTCTGGTTATGTGAACCAGAAAAAGTTCGGTGGTGATACTCCTTATAGGTTTGTCTTGCTATTCTTCAATATAATTTTGATACTAGTACATGCTCACTGTAAGTTTTACATGCTTATGTTCTCCTTTGATTTATGATTCCAAATTTCTTTGTCAAGGGAAAGAAATTTTCCTACTGTTACTGATGATTAACTATTGAATCTATCCATTCTAGGCTCTTCAAACAAAAGAGTCCTTGGTTATACAAGCTTAAACTGCGAATAAGTTTGGTTCTCTACTTGTCAATTGACCTCATAGGAGTTATGGCAAGCCCCTAGTTCGCCTACTGATTCCTTATGAGGAATTTGTCAATGTTAGAGTATAAAATAATAACCCTCAACTTTCAATATAACTTCAAAGTTTTGGTGTAGAGTATCGAGCAACTCGGTTTAACCCTTACCGCCACAAATTTAAAACGAGGTTTTAAGAAAATTCATATCACTACGTGAGTCTAGGTTTCTGCCCATTAAATGCGTGCAACCTGCGGGGCATACAGTGTTTAAAATTATAACTCTCATCATAACTTCAGAGTTTTTGGTGCAGTGGCAAGTACCCTTCACAGTCCCTAATTATTCTGTCAGGTTTGGAGCTGGTCACTAGATTTTTCTTTTCCAAATCTTTCATGTGGCCTTAGTCTACTTATTGAACGCTACCTTATCAGAAAGTGGGCTTAGAGTACAATGATTCGTTAACTCTATGTTTGGTTGCAAAAACCCATAGAGATGGACTAAGCTAATCTGCATGGACTCAAATTGACTCAAGAGGGTTAATCATTAAATGTGTCACGAGCCCAAACATATTTTCTTTTAACTATATTTCTTCTAATATGAGACTAATCCGATCTCATGACTTTGCTAGACTAAACCCATACTTGAACTGAATGAATGCGAGACACTCATAACACTCTATATGATTGATAGAGATTTAGAACAGACTGACATACGGAACCCCTCCTCAATGAATTGTTTTGCACCCAAAAAGTCCAATGGTTTCTAAGTAGTACAATCTTACCACTCAACCTTTTGCTAAGAACATTCACCTAGCTCAATCCTTCTAGTTTTTGTTCTAAAACAAAATCCTTATAGTTTTTATCCTAAAGTTTCTCTTTGCAATATATGCAGCTTAATGTTTGGACCTGACCTATGGCACACAAACAAAGAAGCTACATGCAATAGTCTCCTACCAGGGACAAAATTATCCTATCAAGAAAGAATTGCAATGTGAAAATGACAAGTTAACACATTTCTACACATTTATTTTGAGGCCAGATGCTTCTTACAGTATCTTGGTGGATAACCGCGAAAGAGAATCAGGAAGCATGTATACTGATTGGGATATTCTTCCTCCTCGAAAAATTAAAGATATCGATGCAAAGAAGGTTGCACATCAGTTTTATTCTTGGACAAAAAAAAACTTGTTTATATTTTTTCTTCTGATATTCTACATCATTTTTGTGACAGCCGAAGGATTGGGATGAGAGGGAATATATCGATGATCCTGATTCTGTCAAGCCAGAGGTATACTATGAAATATTTTCATCTGGAGTAAGATTTAGTCAATATGATTTGTATTAATGTGTGTATATGATATAGGGATATGATTCGATTCCAGCTGAAATTCCCAACCCAAAAGCTAAAAAGGTACACATGTTGCTTCTCAATAGATGATTCACACGGCTATAACAATTTTACAGGGTAAAAATACTGGGAAAAAAGGCTTCATTGACAATTTTCTTTTTGTATTTTCTTTTCTTTTATTAGCCTGATACATGGGATGAAGATGAAGATGGTATTTGGAGACCACCAAAGGTACCGAATCCCGCATACAAAGGAACATGGAAGCGCAAGGTGACCTTAGGATATAATGTTAAATTTACATGCAAGAGGATTTGAAATGTAGCATAAAAACTTAGTTATTATTGTAAAATTGCAGAGAATTAAGAACCCAAACTACAAAGGGAAATGGAGAATCCCATGGATTGACAACCCAGGTAAGCAAAGTATTTGATGTAGTTTCTTCAGGAAGTAAATTCATTTTCCCATACAGTGAGAATAGTAGAGTCATGAGATGATTGTTACCTTTTCTTTTTACAATTATACTTGTAATTGTCATTCCAAATAGTTATGATTTTACAAATTACCGCAAATGAGCAAAAAAGAGCTTGGTATCGTGTAAAAGTGCTTCGAATGTTGAGAAGATAGTTTAATTCTTGTCTTTCTAATTCATGCACATGAACTTTGTAAATACTACTCTCACTTTTGATTACAATTGTACAGAGTTTGAAGATGATCCGGACCTTTACGTGTTGAAACCTCTGAAATATGTGGGAATTGAAGTGTGGCAGGTTTGGTTTGTAGAAAATTTCCATTGTGCATTCTAGTCATTAGTCTATAACTCCATATAGTGATTTAGTGACTTCAATCTAAATACTTTTATACAGGTGAAAGCTGGTTCAGTTTTCGATAATATTTTGATTTGTGATGACCCAGAGTACGCAAAACAAGTCATCGACGAAACTTTTGCCAAAAATAAAGAGGTAATAATATTCACATTTCTCCCTATTTCTGTTCAGCCTTAATCATATTTCACATTTTGATCAATGTTTTCTACTTATTATTTCAGGCTGAGAAAGAGGCCTTCGAGGAAGCAGAGAAAGTGAGACGAGCAAAAGAAGAAGAGGTGAATACAAAGATTTTGTCAATATAAATTGTATACTCAGTCCTGCTGTTGGCCATATATTCTTTAGAGGTGACATTAATGAAATATTTTTTTACAGGAGGCTCAAAAGGCAAGGGTTGAAGGTGAAAAAATAAAGAGATCAAGGGACTATGATCGACGTCATAGAGATAGGGGGCATTACAGAGACAGATACAAAAGGGTACATATTTTTCTTCTTAGTTGTGATTATTGTTTGTACAAAACTTCAATAAACACTAGGACAATACTTTGGTAAGTATTTATTTTATATGCTAGGCTATTAGAAATCTGTCTAATAATACTTCAATAAATACTAGATTGTTGCTAGAAAAGTTTGCCGTAAACCACTAAATATTGTTGGAGCACTTGAAGATGAAAGTTTTAAATCCTACATACATGGAATTGACAACAGTGTTACAAAGGAGCTGGCATTTTACTCTTATATAAGTTCCATTTTACTCCTTGAATCTTAATATTCCTCCTTGAATATAACCAAGCAATTGATTCTTAAAATTGGAATTCTATATTTTATTGACATTTTCTAACTTTAAAAAATGCTTTTGCAGCCGGGTTATATGGATGACTATGATCATGTAAGTTCTTGAAACATCAATCTTCATGTATTTTCATTCCATTTGTTTTGTGTTTGATACTGAAGTACTGCCCTTCATTATTTTTATACAGGACGAATTATGAGATCAAGCTATTGAAAGAAGGGAAGAAGATAAATATTTTGCATCTTTGGCTATTTTGAATTATTGTGCTATAATACATGTAATTTTGCCATCAATAAAAGAGAAGTTCAAGGCTGATTGTGTTGAGAATATAGTTCATGAATTGTGCACTGGAGCAAGAATCCATACTATGGGAAATTATGAATACGTAATCCACAAATATGATGGAAATTGTAAGAATACATGATCCATATCTAGTGGATTCTCTGATGTCCAAGTACATCTAATCATCACATCACATCAAATGCACCTAAACTTTTGGATAGCGGCAAGGGGATTCAGATCCTCTCCAATTAGGTGGTAATTGGAGAGTCTCCAATTTCTCTAATCATTGCCGCACATTTTGATTTCAATGGACGAGATTTGACCATGTAGGATTCCACTATTGTGATGGTGGTTTTCATAGAAAAGAGGTTTTCGAAAAATAGTGGTTTTTAAGACCATAGTAGTGTTATCTCATGGCCTAATCTAGTCCCTTGAATTCGAAATGTATGCCACTAATTAGAGGAATTGAAGACTCCAATTACTATCTAATTAGAGAGGATCCAAATCCGTTTTGGGGTGTGTGTGTTTTTGATTGAGGAAGGAGGGAATGTATTAAGTAGTAAACATTTGAATATTGGTTTGGTTCGAAGAATACAAGAAGGATTTGAAAAAGTAAATAACCATCATTGGTGTTACTTAAAGCAAAATAATTGATTTGTTAGTGCAATCACAAATATTAATATTTAAGGGTCTAATATAAAAAAATCAGTATGGGACATAATTAAGGGTAAATTATCAAATTGGTATTTAAAGTAGACCCTCTTTATCAATAAGGTATTTAAAAAACCTCCGGCGACATTATGGTATTTTATTAAGGCCCTGCTTACCAATAAGATCTTTTTCTTGAAATTCCGGCGGGAAAATTTCTTCTACCCTCCTAACCTCTCAAAATTATTAAATTCACACCCAAGATTGTTCTTTTTTTCATCTCCGGCCACCCAAACGACTTCCTTGGCGACTCCTTGCCATCTCCGCCGCTCGACGGCGGCAGCGAGAGAGGGAGGCAATACTGCTCGAGGACGACGGCGGTGGGCGGAGGCGAGATGGCGAGGATTTCTTTGGAGATTTGAGGGGTGGCTTCATGGAGGAGGAGCTTCAAGGGTTTGCGAGAGGAGGGGAGGGGACAGAGCGGCGGCAGAGGTGGGCGGCGCCGGCGGGAGGTGAAACAGAGGGAGAGGAGGATAATTTTGGGGAAAAAAATGAAAAGAGGATAATTTTAGGCATAGATTTAATAATTTTGGGAGGTAAGGGGTTAAAACAAATTTTCCTGCAGGAATTTTGAGAAATAGTGTCTTATCGGTAAATAGAATTGAAATAAAATACCATAATGTTGCCGGAGGTTTTTTAAATACCTTATTGGTAAAGAGGGTGTACTTTAAATACCAATTTGGTAATTTAGCCCATAATTAAGGGTCTAATATGAGAAAAATCAAAAATCCTATGGAGATTTCTCTATACGGAAAATAAGGGTAGGATGTTAATACTCTTTAAACCGAAACTTAAAAGTTGCTAAGTTAATAAAGGAGAATATGACATGTTTTGACAAAAACTTTTATTTAAGAAAATGTTACAAAACATAAATTTTGATGTCACATTAACTTTAAGATCTTTATTTGAAGAAAAGAAAGTGTCCAAGTCCTTCCTCCTATGTCAGTTTTCTTAAAGATGAACCTTGGGAGTTCTATTTCACAAAACTCCTGAACTTTGGGTGATTTTTCACATAACCCCTCTAATTTATTATCACAGACTCCTATACTTAGGGGCATCTCCAAACCCTAAGCTTGAAGTTTTATCACCGGACTCTCCACATGTGACTGGCAATAACTAGAATGTTTTAGACAATTAAGAGAGCACTTTCGGTTTGTGTTTTTCTTCAAAATTTTCCAGAATCATTAGGCTACTATCATTTCCCCAAAAAGAAAATTTCTCAAACGGATCAATGAAAACATATTCTAAGATCGAACGAACCATAAAACCAATTAATGCTCACCTGGACCCCACACACACACACACACACAAGTTCAGGGTGGATTAGTAAGACAAGAAAAGTTTTAGGCTGAGTGCAAAACCGCACAAAGTTCAGCGGGTTTCGTGAAATTATGCTAAAGAATAGAATATGGCCTAAGATTGCAATTTGCAAGAAGATAACAGTTTCTTTGCAAATCTAGATCATTAATGGAGATTTAATGCAAAATTCAAACGCAGATTCACAGAAGACAAAACTGTGGTGGACTCACACGGAACCAACCTATAACTTCCATATTCGCGATCCCCATCCAGAAAACTGCCCCTCCTCATCTCAAACCCTAAAAATCCCAAATCCTCCCCAAATTCAAAACCTAACCAATCTCAATGGCTCCCCGATCAAATCATCGGATCGCCGAAGCCACGCATCGTCGAAAGATCGAGAGCCCGAAGCGACTTCATCGCTCAATCTCTGGGTTGGAGATCTCGCATCGGACACCGAGGATGCCGATCTGATGGAGATCTTTCGAGATTATGGCGCGATGGATGCCCTAACCTCTTACACTCCGAGGACCTACGCCTTCGTCTTCTTCAGGAAACAGGAGGACGCGAAGAAAGCGAAGGAGGCGCTCCAGGATCGATCGTCAAGGAAAGGCCATCAAGGTCCAGTTGGCTCGTCCGGTTCGTTTTCGTCTCTTGTTCTTTGATTGTAATTCGATGTGTTTTGATTTGGAAATGAATTTTTGTCGTAGGGAGAGCAACTGTGGTTATAAAAGTTGAGTTTTTATATAATTATGCTTAATTTTTTTAATCTTATTGATGGGTTTTATAAATTTATCTGCAAGATAACATTTTTTCAATATCGCCATTTTAATCTTATAGATGGGTTGCAGATAACCCTCTCATCTATACTTTAGTGGTGATTATCACCCCTAAGTTCATGAGGGCGAGGGGCTTAAGTGTGGATGAAATAGTTGAAGAGTGTTAGGTGGAGTTATCTGCAATTTACACATGATCTATATTGTTATAGTATGCCTCTCACACATCATTAGGAGGAGATTGATTTTTAATCTAAAAGTATTGAGTCAAGTTAGGTGCTACATTTTTCATTAAAATTAACGGCATCTTCTCCCTTTCCTCAGCGATAGATATATTTTCAGAAAACAAGGAAATGATTCAATATCACCATTTTGAAAATCCTATGTGGGCCATCTGACCTAAGCTGCGATGGTTATTGGGATACTGGTTTCCTCACAGCATTATACTACCAAACTTCTGAAATCTAATTCTCTCGCCATAACTGGGCGGGCTCTTGAGGATGATTTTCTGGAATTGCCATTTTAACTTCTTCTGCTATCTTTGGCAGAAAGATTTCAGTAGTGAAAAATATGGAAGCAGTATCGACTGACTAAGCTAACATAAAATTCAAGCATTTGCTAAAGTTCAGGTCAAAATGAAATTGCTACCTGAAATTGGCTAACAATGGTAGGAAGGGATTGGCTTCAGGATTCAGGCATAAATCTGCAGGGATTCACAGAGCACCTTGAGAAAGAGTTGCTTTTACTGATTTTCTTCTCTTTAAAGCCTGGGTGAATGAAACAAGTTTTAGCTACCAGCCATCAAGTAAAATCATTACCAAAGAATACAGGCTCACATTATA
Source organism: Asparagus setaceus (assembly GCA_012295165.1). Taxonomy (NCBI): domain Eukaryota; kingdom Viridiplantae; phylum Streptophyta; class Magnoliopsida; order Asparagales; family Asparagaceae; genus Asparagus; species Asparagus setaceus. Next base: position 8,406,889 of record CM022710.1, read on the forward strand.
AATAATCACCCACAAGAACATTTCAGTTGGCTTCAAAATCATACACTATAGATGAAGGTTTCTATCTTATTATTGGTTTCCCTTGTTGGTAGCTTGCATCTTGAAACCACCGATATTAAAGCAAGGTTTATATCTTTTCCTGTTGTATCAGACATCTGGGCAAAAATGAACAAGCAAAACCTCCCTATGGACCCATGGGATCAACCAGGACTACTCTTTTATGTTACATTATCTTTATAAGGAATATTGGACTCAGAGTTTTTAAGACCAGTCTTCATAAAACTATTTGACAAAACAATACAAAAGTGTCTCTATCATGACCGGTGAACATCAGATCAAAATGACCACTCGGTTTCAATATGAAGCTCTGCAGTTTGGAAAGCTTGAAGAGCTAAGAACTATAAAGGAATAGATTCTGCTTTGGGTTGGAACAAAACGATGATATTTTTGCTCAAGGGGACATGGTCAACAAAACTTTTTAAGTTATACTCCATTAAATAGAGTTGATTACCAACTTTTGGCCTTATAGAGACTGTTTATGTCTAGAAAGAAACAATTTAGCCCTCTTGGAGCCATTTGGATTATAAATATCATATTGCTACATCGCCTCTGCTTGTGACCATTTTAATGCACATATGCCACTTCAAAATATATACACATCACTCGCCGGTCATAGCTTGAATAATCCTCCATGATTTGTTGTCACTTTCATGGACAGCGATAAAATCTGATCAAGGTGATAGAGACTATTGAGACTGGGAACAAGCCTATGGGACCATGACCAAGCTGAGAATATCACATCTTCATTCAAGGATCTCAAAAGACATCTAATTTTTCATGAGATCAACATATCTTTTGAAAATTTGGGTTACTGCATCAGCTTTTCAGACCAACCATAAAGTCATGAATTATCTGTTGTTTGGGTTGAACTTATTAATATACTGGTGCCCAGGAAGCAATGTCCAGGAAAGTAGCACCATGGGATAATATCACCCCGACTCGGGGATGAACGAACCGCATGAAAAGGCGGTTTTGTAGAGGAAGAAGTCAAGAACACGTGAAGTTCAGGGTGGTGAAACCACCGGCATGAGGAATCAGTATTACTTCGGTCCTGTAGACCTATTACCCGTCGAGCTTCATCAACACTCCTGAACTCTACAAAGGAATAATGCCTAGAAGGGAAACTCTTGATTTTTCAATTTCGCCAAACAAAATCATGGCATTATGCAGCATCTGTTCATCCATATGAAATGATGGTGGATACCCTACCATAAAGTACTGCTTGGTGGACCATCTCGCCTTCCTCCATGCGGCTGAGATGGTTTGAACAAAACAAGGAGAAACAACAAAAGAGCAATTAGAAACTGAGACAGTGGTTGGCCTGAAAGCTGACAGGAAAAAGGTAGTCATACTATTTTCAAAATATAAAAGCTGATTCATATGTACCAGATGCCTTTTAGACCCTTGGTTGGAAGACTTCGTGATAATTTCTTGTTTCATCATATCCCATATATTTTTCCTGTGGCCCAATATTCCTCTCACTACCCCTTGAATTGTGATTTTCAGGCCAATCCTGTTCTCATGTTAATAAACAACCATGGCATTATCAAGATATGAGCGGCATATGATGTGAGTATACACTAGGCAAGTAATATGGATGCGTAATAAAACAACAGCAGATGCAGCAGCAACATGATAGTGATAACTAAAATGGCAACGAAGTACACATACTTTTCTAGGCGATGGCGGTCTCTGAGTTTGTGGCTTTTGAAAATCAGCGCGTACTTGTTCACCACCTATACTTTTGCCATTCATGTCCCTTTGAGCAGCAATAGCATCATCAAGCTTGGTGTAACCAACCAAAGCAGAATTCCGGTCTCTGAGGAATTTGTATTCTTCAAGCTTTCAAACTGCAGAAGCTTATCTTCAAGTTGTTCCTGAGTAACAGCGGACTGATACCACCAATCCATAGACACTTACCGGTTTTGCCTGCAAATATTTTAAGAAAACTTTCACCCTAAAACCTATAAAGCAACACCTTATAAAGATAATGTAACATAAAAGAGTAAATCCTGGGCTGATCCTCAACCATAGGGTTTCCTGCTGTTCACCTTGCCCTGACAAATTTGATACAAGAGTAAAGATAGTAAACCTTGCCACTAACAAAGTGAAAGCGGTAGCGGCGATGCGGGAAGGGAATCAATTGATAAGACAGAAACATGCACATACATATGAAAAGGTAATGATTTTCAGGGTCATAACCGAACAATTTTGTAAGATTATTTATAATGGTGGTTAATGTATCTTTTGGTAACATCTACTTGGATAAGTAGTATTTTCAAAATCAAAGTGTTCTCATCACCCATAATGAAATAGGAAGAAAAAAAGCTATAAAAAGAACTCACTTCACAAGGTGTCTGCTCTCCCAAAGAAAAAAGTAAAATTAAACAGCCTCACCACAATCAGAGTTTAATTACAATCTCTTTATTCATTAATCCCTCTAATATGCAAATCAATTTCGAATATACCAAGCGTCAAATCTTAAGTATTCACCATTATTAGCCAATTTCAGTGGCATCAATCACCTTTTGACTAGATTAGTATCAAATGCTTAGAATTTTATACACGATGACTGATATATAACCATATTTTTCAATAATTAAAACCCTTCTAAAGACATTGTACAGCCAGCCATGTTAATGCTCACCACAACAAACTCCAAGATACCTAACCAGGACACAGTGAGAGAATCAGATTTCAGAACAGATTGCAACAGACTCCAAGTTTTAGAGGAAAACAGTATAGAAGGAACCAATGCATTTAGGCCTAGACCATAACCATATACAGGATTTTCAAAATGGTGATATTGAATCATTTCCTTGTTTTCTGAAAATATATCTATCGCTGAGGGAAAGGGAAAGATGCCGTTAATTTTAATGAAAAATGTAGCACCTAACTTGACTCAATACTTTTAGATTAAAAATCAATCTCCTCCTAATGATGTGTGAGAGGCATACTATAACAATATAGATCATGTGTAAATTGCAGATAACTCCACCTAACACTCTTCAACTATTTCATCCACACTTAAGCCCCTCGCCCTCATGAACTTAGGGTGATAATCACCACTAAAGTATAGATGAGAGGGTTATCTGCAACCCATCTATAAGATTAAAATGGCGATATTGAAAAAATGTTATCTTGCAGATAAATTTATAAAACCCATCAATAAGATTAAAAATAAGCATAATTATATAAAAACTCAACTTTTATAACCACAGTTGCTCTCCTACGACAAAAATTCATTTCCAAATCAAAACACATCGAATTACAATCAAAGAACAAGAGACGAAAACGAGGACGAGCCAACTGGACCTTGATGGCCTTTCCTTGACGATCGATCCCTGGAGCGCCTCCTTCGCTTTCTTCGCGTCCTCCTGTTTCCTGAAGAAGACGAAGGCGTAGGTCCTCGGAGTGTAAGAGGTTAGGGCATCCATCGCGCCATAATCTCGAAAGATCTCCATCAGATCGGCATCCTCGGTGTCCGATGCGAGATCTCAACCCAGAGATTGAGCGATGAAGTCGCTTCGGGCTCTCGATCTTTCGACGATGCGTGGCTTCGGCGATCCGATGATTTGATCGGGGAGCCATTGAGATTGGTTAGGGTTTTGAATTTGGGGGAGGATTTGGGATTTTTAGGGTTTGAGATGAGGAGGGGGCAGTTTTCTGGATGGGGATCGCGAATATGGAAGTTATAGCGGGTTGGTTCCGTGTGAGTCCACCACAGTTTTGTCTTCTGTGAATCTGCGTTTGAATTTTGCATTAAATCTCCATTAATGATCTAGATTTGCAAAGAAACTGTTATCTTCTTGCAAATTGCAATCTTAGGCCATATTCTATTCTTTAGCATAATTTCACGAAACCCGCTGAACTTTGTGCGGTTTTGCACTCAGCCCTAAGTTCATGAGGGCGAGGGGCTTAAGTGTGGATGAAATAGTTGAAGAGTGTTAGGTGGAGTTATCTGCAATTTACACATGATCTATATTGTTATAGTATGCCTCTCACACATCATTAGGAGGAGATTGATTTTTAATCTAAAAGTATTGAGTCAAGTTAGGTGCTACATTTTTCATTAAAATTAACGGCATCTTCTCCCTTTCCTCAGCGATAGATATATTTTCAGAAAACAAGGAAATGATTCAATATCACCATTTTGAAAATCCTGTATATGGTTATGGTCTAGGCCTAAATGCATTGGTTCCTTCTATTCTGTTTTCCCTCTAAAACTTGGAGTCTGTTGCAATCTGTTCTGAAATCTGATTCTCTCACTGTGTCCTGGTTAGGTATCTTGGAGTTTGTTGTGGTGAGCATTAACATGGCTGGCTGTACAATGTCTTTAGAAGGGTTTTAATTATTGAAAAATATGGTTATATATCAGTCATCGTGTATAAAATTCTAAGCATTTGATACGAATCTAGTCAAAAGGTGATTGATGCCACTGAAATTGGCTAATAATGGTGAATACTTAAGATTTGACGTTTGGTATACCCGAAATTGATTTGCATATTAGAGGGATTAATGAATAAAGAGATTGTAATTAAACTCTGATTGTGGTGAGGCGCTGTTTAATTTTACTTTTTTCTTCTTTGGGAGAGCAGACACCTTGTGAAGTGAGTTCTTTTTTTATAGCTTTTTTTTCTTCCTATTTCATTATGGGTGATGAGAACACTCTTGATTTTGAAAATACTACTTATCCAAGTAGATGTTACCAAAAGATACATTAACCACCATTATAAATAATCTTACAAAATTGTTCGGTTATGACCCTGAAAATCATTACCTTTTCATATGTATGTGCATGTTTCTGTCTTATCAATTGGTTCCCTTCCCGGCACGTCGCTACCGTTTTCACTTTGTTAGTGGCAAGGTTTACTATCTTTACTCTTGTATCAAATTTGTCAGGGCAAGGTGAACAGCAGGAAACCCTATGGTTGAGGATCAGCCCAGGATTTACTCTTTTTATGTTACATTATCTTTATAAGGTGTTGCTTTATAGGTTTTTAGGGTGAAAGTTTTCTTAAAATATTTGCAGGCAAAACCGGGTAAGTGTCTATGGATTGGTGGTATCAGTCCGGCTGTTACTCAGGAACAACTTGAAGATAAGCTTCTGCAGTTTGGAAAGCTTGAAGAATACAAATTCCTCAGAGACCGGAATTCTGCTTTGGTTGGTTACACCAAGCTTGATGATGCTATTGCTGCTCAAAGGGACATGAATGGCAAAAGTATAGGTGGTGAACAAGTACGCGTTGATTTTCAAAAGCCACAAACTCAGAGACCGCCATCGTCTAGAAAAGTATGTGTACTTCGTTGCCATTTTAGTTATCACTATCATGTTGCTGCTGCATCTGCTGTTGTTTTATTACGCATCCATATTACTTGCCTAGTGTATACTCACATCATATGCCGTTCATATCTTGATAATGCCATGGTTGTTTATTAACATGAGAACAGGATTGGCCTGAAAATCACAATTCAAGGGGTAGTGAGAGGAATATTGGGCCACAGGAAAAATATATGGGATATGATGAAACAAGAAATTATCACGAGTCTTCCAACCAAGGGTCTAAAAGGCATCTGGTACATATGAATCAGCTTTTATATTTTGAAAATAGTATGACTACCTTTTTCCTGTCAGCTTTCAGGCCAACCACTGTCTCAGTTTCTAATTGCTCTTTTGTTGTTTTCTCCTTGTTTTTGTTCAAACCATCTCAGCCGAATGGAGGAAGGCGAGATGGTCCACCAAGCAGTACTTTATGGGTAGGGTATCCACCATCATTTCATATGGATGAACAGATGCTGCATAATGCCATGATTTTGTTTGGCGAAATTGAAAAAATCAAGAGTTTCCCTTCTAGGCATTATTCCTTTGTAGAGTTCAGGAGTGTTGATGAAGCTCGACGGGCAAAGGAAGGTCTACAGGGTCGCCTTTTTGGTGACCCTAGAATACAAATTCTGTTTTCCTCCAGTGAACTTGCACCTGGTGGTAAGGATAATGCACCACTTCTTCCTGGATACAGAGTGCCTAGGACAGATCTGCTCTTTAATGAACCTCCTTTTGGGCCCAATTATCCCATGGCCCCAAACTCCTTTCCTGGACATGTGCTTCCCAATGGGCCAGGACCAGGTATATTAATAAGATTTCCTGGACATTTCCACATCAAAAAAATTCAGTTTTCATGACTTTTGTGGTTTTTGTGTGTGTGCGTGCGCGTGCACTGAACTTGCAGATGGTAACCCAAATGCTCCAAATTGGAGACAGTCGTCTCCTGCATCCCTCAGGCCCATGCCAAATGTGTGGGATGATGAATTTGACATGAGGGAACCAAAGAGGTCGAGATTTGAAGGTTCTCCATCTAATGATATTAGGTTTGGGCTGCTTCATCCTGAGAGGGATATCCCTAGTCAAAGTCGTGGTCCAGGGCGAGTGCGTGGATCACCTGACATCGGCATTTATTGGCGCGGACTTATTGCCAAGGCTGGTGCACCTGTTTGTCGTGCTCGATGTGTGCCAATAGGGAACGGTCTTGAGCCTCCATTGTGAGTTCTTTTGCTTGCTAGCTTAGGCCATGTTTGGCAAACCTTATTTATGCAATCTTATAAGTAAACCTCCTTTGTAAGAGGGCTAAATTGTCTTTTGTCAAACAATAAGTAAACCTCCTTATAAGGCCAAAAAAAAAGTTGGAAAATCCCAACTTATTTTTCCTACTTATAAGGAGAAAATAAGTAAATAAGTAAAATTTACCAAACATGACCTTGGCCCCGTCTAAGGAAAAACACATGTATAAGTTAAAATAGGATTTTTCAAACAGGCTCTTATTTATTGCATAAGATTTCTTTACGTTAAGGTTAAACTGCTTGTTCTGACAATGAACTTATTGACAGACCGGAAGTAGTCAATTGCTTCGCAAGAACAGATCTGGATATGCTCGAAAAACATTATAGTGAAGCAATTGGTTTTGATATTGTCTTCTTTGTACCAGACAGTGAAGAAGAATTTGCCTCGTATACTGAGTTTCTCCAGTATTTGGGTCTTAAAAACCGTGTCGGTGTTGCGAAATGTGATGATGGGACTACATTATTTTTGGTTCCTCCGTCAGATTTTTTAACCAAGGTTTTGAAAGTGTCTGGTCCAGAACGGCTTTATGGGGTGGTTCTTAAATTACCGCCTCAACCAACAATAGAAACACAGCAACCTCGAGCTACTCCTCCACCTTCATCTCGTCATAGTGTTCAGAGGCAGGAACCTGCTTCACATGATGGTTATGACTACATTCCTGCTAATATAGACCCTGCTCCAAGAATTGACTATGGTAGTGATTTGCATGAGAACTCAATTTCTAGGGGCGGGGCTGGACTTGTTAATCAATCTTATACTTTGCCATCAGCTGCCAATAATTATGCAAGGAATCTTGAAGCCAATAATTACGCAAGAAACACTGAAGCCGAGAATTACGCAATGAATCCTGAAGCCAATAATTATGCAATGAATCCTGAAGCCAATAATTTTGCAAGAAATCCTGAAGCTAGTTCCCAGGTTAAAGTTTCATTGACACCTGAACTTATAGCAACTCTTGCTTCTCTTATACCTTCTAGCAGTCAGTCATCAACTGCTGGGAGTAATAATATCTCTACGACATCTTCTTTCCCTGCCAATATAACTAGTGCTCCTGTCCAAAGGCAGATTCAAGAAAATCATGCCTCATTTCCCGCTTCGCAGTTAGAGCCGAGAATGAATGTGCAGCAGCAGCCTCAGCAGTTTAGGGGTCAGTATAATGCTGAGGAACCATTCACATCCCAATATCCATCATATGCCAGCTTGCCGAATGGCCCACATAACTCTGTTCAACCTTTTCTTGGTGACGAACAAGTTCAAGATCTTGCTCCAAACATGCCACAGAGGCAATTGGAGAACTATGCCCCCTCCAATGGGCAGTCTTTAATATCAAGCAATCAACATTACCAGCATGATTCTTCCTTGGATTCCTATAATGCCCGGGGAATCCTCAACCAATCTGTCCAGCAGCAAGCAGCGCTTGCTAGCTCATCTACACAGGGCCAAACTCCAAATGTGCTCCAAAACCAAGTCGCCCCGAATGCAGGTTTTTCTGGTCAAATGCAGAGGCTACAGATGGCTCTGAACAGTTCTGGCGATGGTTCATCACGTGGAGATGAGGAGAAGAATCAGAGGTACCAGTCGACATTGCAGTTTGCTGCCAGCTTGCTCCAGAAGATTCAGCAACAGCAACAAGGCAGTGGTCAAAAGTCACCAGGCAGACCTGACTTTTAATCAGGTACTTCTTGTAAATCTTAGCTGCTCCTTTACTATTGAGAATATGCATGCTTAAATTAGCGTTGTCATAGTAGCTCATCTAATTATCTCTTATATGGTAAAATAGCTACTTAATATTGGTGATTTATTATTCATACACCATTTGGTGGTTCTGTGACACCTTTTAGAGGCATAGGATCAATACTATCCACTAGTAGAATGCTTAACAACTTTTTTTGAGTTGGTATATATTTTGGTGATGGATTAAGATCACTAGCATACAGATATATTGATGGGATTTCGTGTTTGAGACCCTGCTGACTGTCCATGTTTTCAAATATGAGGTGAAGAAGCCTTAGGTGTCCTTTAATCTGACTTGCGGCAACCCTCAAAATGAATTGAGAAGCTTGAAACATAGGCTTAATAAAAGGAACATGTCACCAATTCTTCTTGCAGATGCTTTAAGAAATTGAGATGGTTGAAGCCAAGAATTGATCTGATGAAACTTGAATCTTATAGATCTTTTATTAGAAGTATTTAGGATGCCAATAACAGACTTCAATTATTCATATTTGAATTAGTTGGTCCGACATGGAAGATGAGGTAGAGGTATAATTTGAATGCAGCACACCAAGAACTGACTTTGTTGTTCTTGAATTATTTGGACTTGGGAGATGGAGAAGAGTTAAAATAATACGAGAGCTCCATTGAGTTATATGACTGCTAATTTGAAAAGTTATCAGTGTTTAGAAAGTGAGTCTTGAGGATTAAACAATATGGTTAATGAAGCATATCTTTTCCTTTAGCCATTCTAGTTATAGCCAAAGTAATAATTAACAAGGGAACATCATGATTTTTGTAGGTAAGGCTGCAAGCTGCCTTGCTACATACATTGTTCTTTTAAAGAAATAATGCCATGTGTGCATTTATTTGCATGCGAGTACATATACATATAATTATTGGAGATGAAAACTGACCATTTTTCAGGTTTCGTCCATCAATAATATTGCTTTCATCAATTGATCTTCATAGTTATAAAGTATATACATCCAATTTTCTTTAGGTTGAGTCCTTACCTGAATAAAATGGGCTTTAACATTTTTATGAAACTGCCATCTCTCTGTTTTATTTTTATTCCATTAGTTAAAGCACCTGTTAGAAGCCCTGCCACTCTCAAGAATCCTCTTTTTTTTTTTTTTTTTTTTTTAAATAACTAGAGGAGGGGAGGGGATGGGGAGGGCCAGCCCTTAAGATTCTTGTACAAACCTTTGAGCTTGACCAAAATCTTTCTTATGAATAGGGGGAAGTAGATAGCCTTCTTTATGGACCTTGTTCTTTTACCTTTGCTGACCTTTTTCTGGGATGCGCATTTTATCTTGGGAGTTTCTGTCTTATACTTTTTTCAAGTTAATATAGGTAGTATTTGGTCCAAATATCTTCTTGTTCATAAATGATAATGTCCACTGTTGCTTTTGGTAATTTTTTTATATGTACTTTTATTTAGCTAAATTACCAAAAACTACCCCATACAATTATTATTATTATCATCATTAACCAATATGAACGTCTACTTAACTTTATTAAAAGCTACTGTGCTCCCTATTATCCATTGACCAGTAGTTTGGTTAAGTGGGTTTTTTTTTGAAAAAAAAAAGAAAGAAAAAATTGGGCGAGGTGCCCTATTCATCATATGTATTAAAACTGGAAAGCTTAACTATAAGCTTAGAGTAAATTGAGTTCCGAAAACAGCAAACAAAACATAGCTTGTGAACAAGGAGAGGACCTAGTCATCACTTATAACACGAAACGTAGATGTATGGTGTTCGCAGAACCCAGATCACTAAAAGTTATAGAGAAGCTCTAAAAACTAAGTTAACGAGCTTGTATCCCCTGTTCCTTAGCTTGAAAAAACATCTAAACAGAAAATGAGAACAAAAGAAGAGTTGTCAAATTTTAGCTCCAACCACCTCCTCATTTGCGCTCTGCAACAGCGCTTGTATTCCCTTTTCCTTTGCCACCTTCTGAACAGTCAGTTGTTTGGTTAGGTGGTTAGTGCATATATTTTAGTGTTATGATTTGAAACTCTTTTAAAGTAAATAGAGGGAATGAATTTTATCTTTAGTTGATATTTTGTGATAGTCAGTTGTAGGTTAAAAATGTTAATGGTGGTTCTTAGCTATTATGCCTTTGTTATTTACGGAATATGTTACTAGTGGTAGGCAGTTGACATTAAAATTGATTATTCTATTTAGTTTGAAGACATTGCATCATCGTCATCGATCATTATCATCATTTAATTGCCTGAATTAGGATGCTAATTTTAAGGTAGCACGACCTTTTTCACTGTTCATCATTGATCATTATCATTGTCATTGTTTAATTGCTTGAATTAAGGATGCTAATACCTTTCTGACTTGCTGAAAATTTATCATTGATAGACTTACATTGTTCCTACTTGACTGTTAATTTGACTTTGAAAATTGATTGGTCCTAAACATCTAATTTTAATTGAACTTCATGCCAAATGACTGAGTTAAGTTTTAAGTATTTGAATGTGACTAAAAGAAATAAAGCTGCATGTAGCACACCTTACAGTTCAGTTCAACTCTTGTTGCTGAAGCTCAAAGTATCCTCGATACATATTATAGGTGTTCTAGATACGCATCATCTATACTTGAGGTAACGGTATTCTCAATTGTTCATGTTTTCATTTGTTAATCTTTTAAGTATATTTGATTTTTTTGCTAGAAAAATATTTACTTTGTGGATGTATATATTGAACAATGTTTAATTACTTACATCAGTACAATCTTGTGCCTTACACGTTTTGGCATCCTTGCTTGGTTTACGACATCACTCAAACCCACTTTATCTACAATCTCAGGGTATATAATCCATTTCTCCTAAACTTCAATCTGGATAATGTTATACAATACTCACCTATCTTCTCATTCAATTAGGAGTTTCCCCACTCGATATTCACACAATGAACTGCATAAATTTTAGATACGTGGAGGTCTAAAGTGAAAGAAGTTTTTTACTTAAACCTCAAATAAATATATTTCAGCTATAAATCTCGTCTAATCCCTTCTGAATGTAGATGTTAAACTGATGGGTAACATGCTAATACTATTATTGATATTAAGTTATAATTGATATTCTATAATCGTAATACATTTTCGCCAAATCTTGACAGTAGTAGGCCGTATCTTTCCAGTTGCGTATCCGATCTCTCCTCTTGAAACTGGAGTACATTGAAAACCTAATTCTGCCCTCGAAAACATTCAAGATCTTCCTGTTTCAACTTCGTGCACATGCTAATTTTCATGTGAAGGATGCGTTAGTCATTTTGGATGACAAAAGATCAAACAATTTAGGCTGATGAATCAAGAGAAGAGTTAACGCACCTAGAGCTACAAAGCATTTCAGTGAATAACGACTCAACTATTGAATTTGTGCTGATACCTCGTCAAATATAGGGAACTGAAGATTCATTGGAACTAAAAGATCAATCTTTTATCCCGTAGAATAGTTTAAGAAAGTTAAGTAAGTTCGTAAACTAATAATAATAATGATAGTAATAATAATAATAAATTGTTAAGAGGGCAGATCGCGTTGCTTGCTCCATATTTTCTACTCAATTTGGTGTTTAATGTCAACTTCACTCGTGATCACATTGTTACGATCCTTTTCAATATCTCATTGCGATGCTTGTTGGTCATCTCCTATAAAATAAACTTCTATACAATGCACTGTAGTGCTGTAACGACTTCAAAAATCATTATTTTTATTAAGAATATTTTTAAGGATCTGAGCTATTTAAAGTTTTACGATTTACGAAATTAGACCTGGAGGAGCGTTAATATGTAGTAGTGACACCAAGCCTTGTAAGAAGAGTGAAATCTTATTAGCAATATCTCACTGAATGAAACTAATGAAAGGCCGTACTTACATGCCGAAAATGACCACTCAAACTGGGATCTATATTACTACTGACAGTGCTTGAGCGTTTGAGCATCACTCTAAAGAAATTTATATTCTCAAATTGATAAATCATATTGTTAAAAGCAATGCAATACCATTCAACTATAAATACAAAATTTGTGATTATTTACAGTGCTTTTGATTATGGATAGCATCTAATCAATTTTATGAAGATTTTCGAAACATTGATTTTTATTTACATGTGAAATATGGTTGGAATTTTGCTGAAACCATTCCATATTTTACTTGTAATAGTTGATGTGTGGTAGATCACATCTGATGGCACACGTTTTAATTGGTAATATCCACATTTTGAGTAGTCTTGTCTTTTTATCAACTTATTTATTTTCAGGTTCGCTAACTTCATTGCTACTAGCATAATTGAATATAGAAAATCTGTTATAATAGTCTCTCCTCAGTTAGGCCTATTTATATCAAGTTGTTTGGTCGTCAAACGAACATTGTCCAAAACTGATATACAGTGATTCTGAGTTTATTTTTCCTTCGGGTCTACTCAATATTGATATTAGAAGTCCAAAAGATTGGGACGTGTGTGTCAATTCTACAAAACTTGTTTTAAGTGGAACAATATTTGTCCAAAACCTTGTTTTTAATTGGGCAATAATTGGACCCAAAAGTTGAACTAGTTCTTTCTAGTTTAAAATCTAGTCCTTAAACTAGTGTTTTTTTTTCTTGGACCAATTCTTATATGGACTAATTCTAGCCTTTTTAAGAAAAAACCAGGCCATACTCGCTTCGATTTTGAAGTTGCCAAAAACACCCTTGGGCGGACCACCCCGGTTGCTCAACTGAAATATTTTACTTATCTTTCACTGGGTTTATTATTTGTACTACACGTGTTCATGAACGTAGGGGTCAGGATGGAGAAATTTGTAAAATAATAAAAGAGAGAAGTGATCTTTATATCAGTCCAAGTGAATTAGAAGAGAGCATGACTACTAGAACCTTAATCTTAAAGGTTGATTTCGCAAAACCCCTGGATTCATGTAACCCCTCTGTACCTTTTCTTATCTCATAAACCCCTTTGAACTTTGGGGTGTCTCGTCAAACCCTATGAAGTTTACACTTTTCTCATGGGAACCCCTGCATTAAAATATCTTCCCAATAAACATTTGGGTTTTCTGTGTCTCCTCCAGCAAGACGTGAGAACTCTCTTTCCTAAATTTTGGGGAAAATATATGGTCGTCTTGACCTGGGATTTCTTATGAACTACGTCTCTATTTTATTGATGGAACAGATCTCAATGACAAAATTTTAATTTTTTTATTTTTGAAAAATAATTTCGATATAGTCTGTTTGGTTGTCTACTATGTGTACTCAACCCCGAGCGTTCATTTATAAGTACATTTCTATGTTACCTTTAATATAAAAGATGGGAAATCAAATCGTGGAAATAGAGAAAAAATGGTGATTTTTTTTTTCTAGATTGACATCATCAATCAAACTCTTGAAATGTTGCAACTTCAATTCAAAAACAAGTATTGGGTACCAAGCTAAACCCCTACATTCCATATTTCTCCTCTTAACTTACTAATTTATTATGAATATCAATATTATTTTGCTGGCAATTGCCGTGAAAATATTAGCTGTTCAAGTTGATGTTTGCTCTCTCTTTCCTCAGCTGCTGAAATTTGACAATTATTCTATTTTAAATTTGTTTTAGGTGAGGAAAAGAAAGAAATGAATGAAAGAGATGAGAACTTTGTCCTGGGCTTGGGCTTTAAGGGGAGTGGCTTGATGGGCTGGAAAATGTCATCGCTAACTGAAGCTTCCCCATTGACTTTAATTAGATTGGATTAGATAGGTCTTATATTTGATGAGTGTATGTTTGTAATGAACGAGATGTGATGCTTTGCGTTGACTTTGTGTTGTTGACTTATCTTTTTCGTTTGGATGTGTTCTAAAGTTGACTTAGGGCATGTTTGGGAACTTGGCTTATAATCCACTTGGCTTATAGTTTACAAATAAATTATAAGCCAAGTGGATTATAAGCCATAGTGTTTGATAAAAAAAAGAATTATAAGCCGATTTCAACAAGAGAGTGTTTCGCAAATTGGTGGATAATAATCCATCATTGTTGATAAATGACCAAAAAGTATATAACTCTAAATTTGAGCATTTGAATAGACTTTGGAATTATCAAAAATGTTGAGGGGTAAATCTGTCAATTACTTGGTCAAACTTAGCAACTTATAAGCCAAAAAAAAGCTAGATGGGGGGAGTTTTTTTTGTCCTATAAACCAATATAAGCCTGTTGTTAAACATATTTTAGTAGCTTATAAGTTAAAAAGTGGCTTATAAGCCGCGCTGACCGGTTCCCAAACATGCTCCCACAGTCAACTCTCTTTGGATTCAAACACTCAATTTTCAACCTACTAGCCAATTTACTTGTTGAATTGAAAAGCTATTTAATAAAAGATCATTTGAAGCTAACTTCGCTTTTCCGAATCCTATTTTAAGACGATATTATTTTTTGTTAAGATGTTTGGGAATATAACTGAAGATTACGCATTTTAATAGGTCCACATAAAACCTAATATATTGTTACTTTTCTCTCTAATTGTTGTACATTTCTTTCAAATTAGGTTCTGGTTGGTTAGTGTACCAAAAAAAGCATGAAACCTATTTTATAACTTGAAATCCGTTTCAGAGGTTTTGGGGCTGAAATGGATTTCATGAAAAATCTAACATTAGGGAGATTTTCAACACCTATTTTACATAAATTATCAAATCAACTAAACATAATAAATGTAAACCTTTGTCGGATTAAGATTTCCAAAGCTGATGTGGCAAGCATCGAAAACCAATTTCGTCTTTTTACAATGCGAATTGAACACAAGCACATAAATCTATCATAGTTCTATTGTTGCAGATAGACTTCCTAATTTAACTTTTTTTTTTTTGAACTCTTTTACCGTCCAGGAAAGAGTAAATAGAACTCATGAGGGTAAAAAGAGCAGCATAATTTCACGGAGATGGTCTGTCTGCAAGTTTGGCGATAGTACAAGGTCCCTATCCGCGAAAACAGAACTGGGAGGGTCTCGTTGTAAAGGGTCTAGCCACAATTAACCCTCTAGTTCTGAAACAGGCCGGAGTCTGTTCTAAGCCCATTGTATCCGGCCCATAATAAAGTGGGTTAGGGCTACGGGGGGCCCGCAAAAAATTCAGGCCGTTTTCTAACATAAAAATCCATAGATCCCAAACTGTTCGATCTTTTGCTCTCGTCTCCAAAATCCTTCAAAACCTAGAGAGAGAAAGAGGAGAGAGAGAGAGAGAGAGATTCTTCAATCTCTCCTTAGATCTTCCAACGTCGATCAACTTCGATTACGTTGATCCCGGACTTCGAGCAGAACTAGGGTTTGGTATCAAGTGAAAATTTTCTTCTTGCAGTGATTCGAAAAGAGGTAATTTGGCTTGAAAGATCAAATTTTTTGGCTAAGTTTCTTGTCCCTGCTACTGCTAAGTTGAAGTTTTAAGT
The DNA here is from genome assembly GCA_012295165.1 of Asparagus setaceus. Classification (NCBI taxonomy): domain Eukaryota; kingdom Viridiplantae; phylum Streptophyta; class Magnoliopsida; order Asparagales; family Asparagaceae; genus Asparagus; species Asparagus setaceus. The sequence continues at coordinate 8,422,701 of CM022710.1, forward strand.
AAATTAGTGAAAGAAATGTTATTATGGATTATTATGGAGTTAATGTAATGAAATTATATTACGGGGTTTAGTTTATGAAAGTTAAAAATCCTGGGCTTAGTTGCAAATTTGCATCATTTTAGGGTAAAGGTATGCAATCTCTTTAGACAAGACAATGCTCCTAGTATATTAGCTCCAGCCCACCGGAAAAAGAAAACAAGAAAAAACAAGAAAGCTATATGAAATGAATATAGTCAAACTTAAGACATGAACAAAAGATAAAAGAAATATTGCATTCAAATATAAAAAAGGGTTTAATTATCGAAGGAGTATCGACCACCCGGAAAGAGCCACATTGTACATTGGATATGTCATCGTGCTGAGAAGTGTGCTTCCTTTCCCTCTAGAAGAATAATTGTTGCAATCCATTTTGCCATGTCCCAGAGTTTGGAAGTTGTCGTAAGCCCATTTATTGAAGTTGATGCACCTTCACAGGGAAGAGGAAGAAAGCTGACATGTACTTTAATAAGGAAATAGGTAAAAAAGGATTTTTTTTTTTGTTTTTTTTGTTTTTCTTTTGTGCTCATGTATTCAAATTTCTATCATTTTTATGAAAACTAACATTATTGCATGTGCAAATGTACGTGATTTTTATATAAAAGAATAATTATAATACCCTAAAATGTCATAGATATTTCAGTAATGGCGTAATTTTCCTAGATATGTTATTAAAAGAGTTATTTTTCATATTTCATTTTCAGAATATTTTATTTAGTTATTTTAAAGCTAAGTATTTAGATACACACTTTCTATAATATTTATATTGGAATATATTGAAATTCTAATTGTTGTTTTTATTGTATTTATTTACATGAAAAAGAACTTTATCTTTCATATTTATATATTTTATACTATACAATGTAATAGATATTTAATTAGTAAGCTCTATTACATGCTTTAGAAAGTTCTAGAAATAAAGAAAGAAAAAGAAAAGGAAAAATTTTGTGAAATGACCAAATTGTCCTTATGTCTTTAGTGAGATGAAGGACAATTTTTCCATGTCCTTCAAACTTTTCCTACTCTCACTAAGTTTTTAATATAGTAGTATAGATCTCTTATGTTAACAGGATGCAGAAGCTAAGTATTTGTTATGTTGGATTATTATATCCTAATAATATACATAGAGTGACCAGTTACTTTTGAGGCTTAGGTATCTTTCAGGTATCTTTCAATACACTTAATCCCCTCTCAGTGATTTTGGTGTCTTTGTTAGATGCTTGATAGTTTACTGCTTCGTTAGCACAGAAAAATCATATGGGTTCTCTCTCTCTCTCTCTCTCTCTCTCTCTCTCTGTTCTTTTAATTTAGCAGTGTTCGTTTTATTCCATTCAGGGGAATTTAAAGGTTAAGATGAATCTACAACAGAGCACGCAGCCTAGATCTTCTATCAATGGGTTTGGTCGTCGAAGAGTTGATAGAGAAATTGTCCCCAAGTCTGAGAGTAAAACGCACACTGTGAAGTCAGCCTCTTGCAATTGTGGTAATGCAGGTAAAGATTGAAACTTGTAAAAGGCGTGCTTTTCTTTTCATCATCTAATAGTATTATACATGCTTAGAAAATGGTGGAACATCAGGAGATATGATAAATGATTCTCGTGATCGGTTGATATATGTTATTTCATATCTTCTTGGTCTCCGTGTGGAAGTCCATGTGAGGAATGGATCAATTATATCCGGAATATTTCATGCAACAAATACTGAAAAAGACTTTGGTATGTTTGAGCTCTGTTGTTGCGTGCTATTTATTTTCTTTTTAATTGAATGTATTTTGTTACCTATATTCATTTTCTAAATGTTTTGATTCTACTTGCAGCAATTGTTTTGAAGATGGCTCAAGTCATTAAGGATGGTTCTGTCAGAGCACAGAAGCTTATATCCGAGGCTGTGAAAAAGCCCATGGATATGATCATACAAGCAAAAGATCTTGTTCAAGTTGTAGCACAGGTTCTGCTCTCTCCTTAAATATATTGATCTGTGAGCATATATTTAGGATTTGCATGCTAATATGTTAACCCTCATCTTGCATGTTTTCTATTTCTTTGCACTTTCGCGAGATATTTGTATCTTTACTCTTAATAACATTCAGACCATGTAATTGCTTTCTTTGCACTAATACTTTCACAAATCTAATTGATGAAGTCATTTCCCTTTGCCTGCTAGTGTTTTTTTATTGTTATGCTTTCCCATACTTGTAAACAATTCCAGGAGGTGCCTTTAAATATCGAGGAATTCTCAAATGCATATCCCCATGAAAAACGCAAGGATCTCATGATAGACTCGACCATATCAAGCTCTCGTCATCTAGAGGCAGAGAGAGAACTGGAACGCTGGACCCCTGATGCAGATGACGCGGACTACCCTGAACTGGAAGATATATTTGATGGAACTTGGAATAGGTGGGTCATAGTAGGTTTGATCATATTAAATATTATTGTTTGGTTAGATATATTGCCATTTCAAGTTATTTTTGGATGATAATGAGTATTTGCATTTACACAGTTCTATAAGTAGTCATCAACTATAGTATTTACATATACCACCTTTATTAGTCGTTGTTAAGGAATATATTATGGAGATCTATAATGTTATAGTTATATTAGGAATAATATATTAGGAGTATAAATTAGAGATTTGGTGATGGAGAGATATTAGGAATGTAACTAAGAGAATAGTTGTGATTAGGTAATTGTGTTTAGTTCCACATTGACTACACAATAAGCTTCTTGTTATTGTATCCCTATATAAAGGGCAGTAGTTGTAGCTTTTAAAATATGAATGAGAATCTACAATATTTTATTGTTTATCATGGTATTAGAGCCACGCAAACCCTACCCTCCACAAACCCTAGATCCTCACAAACCCTAGCCCTCCAATCTCTCATCATCAAACTCCTCCCTCTGCCTTACAACTTTCCTTCTTTCCTGTGACTGGTTACCATGAACAGGGGTGGTGACGGTTCATCGTGAACAGTGCAGCGGCATGTGAACAGTGCCGCGGCACGTGAACAGTGCCGCGGTGACTGTTCACTATAAACAGTTCCGCCGATTCTTATCCGTCCTGCTTTCGATGGCTTTGTTGATGATCAGGATTGCCATTATTGGTAGCAATAGTCATCCTTGATGTATATGTTCTCATCACCGCCTGTGCTGCCTCAATTTCCCTTTGTTCACCGCCTGCTCAACTTGTGAACACCACCGCCACAACTGCTTATATTCTAGAAATCTTGACCACTGATAAAAAGTTTATTTGGTTGATCCGTGAAGAGGATCGTTTGTTTGGTTGATCTATGAAAAGGATCGTTTATTTGGTTAATCTGTGAAGATGATCGTTTGTTTGGTTGATCCGTGAAGAGGATCGTTTGTTTGGTGGATCCCTAGAGAGGATCGTTTGCTTGGTGGGTCCCTGGTCGATCTGTGAAGAAGATCAATATATCGCATTTGGTGATTTTGGTTGAGGTTGTTCGAGGAGAAGACATTCAAGTAGAAGATTAGAAGATGAAGACAACTACAATGAGAAAAATCACATAGAAGATTTTAGCCTTTTAAGTCGTGTCACAAATTAGTGTGAGTACATATTGTTTGTAACAAGCCAGACATGTATGATATATTGATGTACATGCTCCAGCTTGAGGGAGAGTGTGAAGGAATGTATTATGGAGATCTATAATGTTATAGTTATATTAGGAATAATATATTAGGAGTATAAATTAGAGATTTGGTGATTGAGAGATATTAAGAATGTAACTAAGAGAATAATTGTGATTAGGTAATTGTGTTTAGTTCCACATTGACTACACAATAAACATCTTGTTATTGTATCCTATATAAAGGGAGTAGTTGTAGCTTTTAAAATATGAATGAGAATCTGCAATATCTTATTGTTTGTTAGTCGTTAGAGTTTTTGTCAATTGAAATTGGCTAAACTAAAGTGCATTTCTTGGAGGATTTCTTCTTTCTCGAGCATGTTTATTTATACTGAAAAAGGTCTACCTTAAACTTCTATAATATATGCTTTTCCAGTTTGCTTCATTTGTATTCTTAGTCTCCTTCACTGTTTTAGAGCTAAGCATCTTTGAGGGATTACTCCATCCTTTCCTGATCTTGACTGTGTAACCAAAGGGAATTTATCTCTTCTCATCATTAAGTTCCTAGATTTTATGTCAAACCCCTATCTTGTCCCTTCTTGGCGAGGAATTGCATAGCTGGAGCCAAATCTATTTCTGCATCTGACTGATTGCCGGCTGTAAACTTTGCCAAGTTCTTAGAGCCTTCTCAGTTTATTATCCTGCTCCATAGCTGACGTTATTTTGGTGATTTAAGATTTTCCTATAATCTTTTTTCTTTATGAACTGTTCTTGTTAGGCATTTCTTCTTGAATATGTTTCTTGTCACCATCTATATTTGGCCTATTCAAATGTATAATTTACTTTTTTAAATTTAACCTGATTTAGTTTGTATAAATCACCATATTATTTTCATCTGTTTTGATTAGCTGTTCATTCCACTTAGAAAATGGGACCAGTTTGAGACGAATGCAGCTCTCTTTGGAGTGAAGAGTACATTTAACGAGGAACTATATACAACAAAGCTTGAGAAAGGTCCCCGAATGAGAGAATTAGAAAGGGAAGCTACAAGAATAGCTAGGGAAATAGAGGGAGAGGAAACCCGGGACCTTCATTTAGCTGAGGTGCATCTTCTGTGATATATGCACCAATTATTCTAGCATGTGGTTGTTTAAGATGCTGACATTTTTATGCTAATCCATTAAACAGGAAAGAGGCATTCAGTTTGATGAAGACCTCGATGAGGAAAGTAAATATTCAGCAGTTCGAAGGGAAATTGATGATAATACTTTTGGAGAAAGTCGAAGTTCATCTTCGGATGCCTACAATGCCGAAACTTTTGGTAGCTCCCATGGTCGTACAGTTCCTAAATCATACGCAGATATCTCCAGAAGTAAATTCACTGATGGAGCACATGTATTATCTATCTGTTCATCTGTGGTACGATCTTATCTCTTTTATTCTTTTGGGTCTGTGTTCTATTTATTTAATATTGAATTCCTTTTGTTATGTTCACATATAAGTTGACCACATATGTTTCACTCACAATTAGATGGTAGAATAGTACTATGTTTAAAATCTATTTTAACTAAGGTGTTGTGTAGTTGCAGCACTGCAACCAAGCAAATATTATAACCTTATGGCTAACTTCATTTTAGAACACAAAAGAAACATATCCGAAGGTTGCAATTAATAATACATGTTGGAGTTTTTTTTCTGGTTCTTTGGATTCTCTGCTATAGTATCATGTCATAGTTAAAGCTTTTAATTTTTCTATGTCAATATCTTCTCTTGATCTTCCTCAATCTTACAAAGTTTCCCCCACAGTAAGTACTTCTAGAATAAGGACATTTGTAGTTGTCATAGATATCATATGTCACCAGCCAACCAAATTTTGTGGATCACTCATTTGACTCAGTAAAGATTATATTTTTTTTACTTACTGTTTTGATAATCTTAAATCTTTACATGTTCAGGATGCAGGGGCTTCTTCTGAAATCCATTCTGATAAGGATGCAGATCCTTTTAGTTATGAAGACGCTGACATATCTTCTGCTGACATTGTAGCCAAGAAGTCCCCAGCAATCAATGATAAGAGCAGGTTTTTAGCTCTACATGCTTATGCTGATATTTTCCTTTAGTTTAGCATTTTATTGCAGGGAAATATATATTTTTGGATTGTAATCGAACCTTGGTTCTAACGTGCTGAAATGTCTATTAGGTTGGGCGAGAAGCATATAAAGAATCAAGTCAAAGAAAAGAATATCTTGAATGAGGGCGCGGAGAGAACTGTTAGTTATATTTGAATACTCTGCTTTTCTACCTAGATAGCTGTTTTATCTCCTGTAGCGATCTTTGCTTATGGCTGACCCATCTGTTTTACTTTGCGCAGGCACTTGAAAAGGCTCAAACATCGCAAGATAAAAGTTAGTAAAAACTGAACCCATCCAAGACATTTCTGTTTCATTTTTGTTATAGTGGAAATCATGACTTTCTTGGGTATGAGCGTTTATTCTTTGTATTGCTCGGAAGAAATTGTTTCTTAAAATAGAACTATATTTTATTTTATTTTTTGAGAAGGCATATTTGACTATCCTGAATGGATTTTGGAATAAAACCTCAACATTTCTCAGGATTTTTTATTTGTACCAGCGTCTATTTTATCTTTGCTCGTCATAAATTGGAAGAACTTAGGGACAATGAGTTACTTTAAAAATATTGAAGCTTTGGATAATGCGCAAGTTATTTGATTTTGACATCTTAAAATTGTGTTTAGAACTTTAAATAGGCAGTTATACTCATAGTTTGGTTGAAACACTTAATCATTTTTTTCCTTTTTTGCCTTGTTCTATCTTTTGGCCATTTCGCATGTTTTTCATAAATTCAAACGTTCAGTTTCTTACTTGGATACTGCTATATATTTCTCAGCAGTACAATCCTCAGCTGATGCTAAGGATCTTTCCTCTAGTACTGCTGCAAATGATCAGTCTTCTTCTAGTCAAGACAGTGAACGATCCATTGGTGGACATTCTGAACGTGTAACTTCTGCTGCTAATGAACTTGTGAATCCCTCTCTTCGTTCTGGAACTTCTGCACCATCTATTTCTGAGCGTATTTCTGCAGGCTCAGTTTCAAGTGGTCCTGGTCTATCTCCAAGTTCTTCTATGGGATCATTATCTTCGGAAAAGTCAACGTTAAATCCTAATGCTAAGGTATGTCTGTTGACTTGCTTCCCACTTAACACACTGGACATGTTAGCTCTCATGAACCTATGGTCCTATACATGTACAGGTTAGTTTGTGGCACATCTATAACATGTGTATGAGATCCATAAATGACATGGCAGTCACTCAAAATGTTCTTTGGGTCGCCATGCTTTCTACGCTCATAAGCAACTGTCGTGACTATTTGTTGTTATACTCGACAGTATCAGAACTTATTTCACTTATGGGCATAGTTAGTGAAATTCTTTATGAAACTTCATATGTTAAAAACCCGTTTGGTTCCATCATATTTGAAACTCCGTTTAAAAGAGAAAGATTGGTAAAAACTCTTTATTCGACAAAGTGTTCTAAACTATTTTAAAGACTTTTTTTTGGCATTTTCCTAGTTTTTTTGAAAAGAAATGTTTAGTAACTTTTGAAACTAATTAATTTATACTTTTAATTTGAATTGTGATTTAATCACAAATGTTTTTAAAAGATTTGTTTATCCATCAAAGCAATTTAAATAAGGTGAAATATTAAAAAATTATTTCAATTTTAGTTATTTTTTAAAGTCTGTGTAAACAAATTAGCAATTGACATTTAAATTTGACATATATATAGTTGTTATGATATCCATCCTTTTTGAACCAAATCCCTAAAGTACGATTCACATCAATTTCCAGTGCTTCAATTATTTTTTCGTCTTTGAATATGTATCTTTGCTTATATTAAGCACAAATAATTTTTGTTCCCTTTTCTGTCATATCTTCTTCTGCTAACTATGTTTAAGTTTCTGTTTTCCAATGATGTACTTTCGGCAATTACACATAAGTCCATTAGGCAACTCCAAAGAGCTCATTTTTCATATAATATTTTTGTGCATGTGCTATAAGCTTTGGTTTTTTTAATCATCTACCTTAGGCAATCATTTGGAAGTCCTTTAGGCAACTCCAATGAGTTCATTCTTTATAGGGTTAATTGCGAACACACCCCCTGTAGTATCACTAAGTTGCACTTACTATCCCTGTAGTATTTTTGTTGCAAACACACCCCTCGGGAACCTAACACCATTTAACCCAAGTTAGCTTTGGACTGCACTTATTTTAAAATACCTAAATGCCCTTATATGAGTTAGACTCTTTCTCTAAGTTTTTCATCATGAGGCCCCCGAACCTCCCTGAATTGAGAATTGAGAGTTTGGTGCAAGTAGCCTGGATGGCGAAAACGAGGGTGAAGTTATCGGGCTTGTGGGATTGGGTTTTAGAGAGGGATAGGAGATTGAGGAAGTTAGCGAAGTGGCTGGCTCTAGAGTAGAGAGAGAGCATTGTGTTCTAAGAGTGGGGATTCTGTGTATTTGATCGAACACCTTGTGGGCATCAAGGAGGGAGTGGGAGTTGAAGAAGTAAGAGGTGGCGAGTTTAGAGGAAGAGAGAGGTGGAAGCCATGGGTGAGGATCTGAGGATGTGTTTGGCAACTCTTCAAAATGGGGCCAGGTTCAAACCTGACCTTATTTTGAGAAGAAAATCTGTTTGGGTAAAACTGGGCCAAGATTGACCTAGTTTCCTAAGGACAAATTTGGCCTTTAGACGCGTTTTGTTTTGGACCACTTTCCCTTAGTCCAAAACGAAACCTGTTTTGCTTAAAACAGGGCCATGATTAGTCTTGGTCCAATTTTGGAGTGGTTGCCAAACACAGCCTGAGAGTGGAGTTGGAGGAGACGAAAAGATTAAAGAAGAGTAGTATATTAGAATACACATCAATATACATAATAAGAGATTCATATTTTAATTATCATGATTGTTAACATTATTTTAGCTTGACACTATGAGGCAATTCATTGTTGATAGCATAGATTAGACCTGACAAATTGAGGGAGAGTTAACATTATTTTAGCTTGACACTATGAGGCAATTCATTGCTGAAAGCATAGATTAGACCTGACAAATTGAGGGAGAGTTACTTCAGTAAAAAATCTATTGTTGTTTGCTATGGCCAATTTTGTTTACTTTTTGAGGAGGGGAGGGAGGGAGGGCGGGAAGTGCGCGCGGGAAGGGGGGATCTTGCCCCATTCAAATGAAGCCCTAGTAGGTTTTATTAGCTTCTTCCTAAGAGCTAGAATGAGAGTCTAATGAGAGAGGAGGGTTAAAATGAAGTTTAACTCATCTAAGTTCCTTTTAGGTATTATAAAATGAGTACAACCCAAAACTAACTTCGGTTAAACAGTGTTAGGTACCCAGGGGGTGTGTTTGCACCAAAAATATTACAGGGATAATAAGTGCAACTTAGTGATACTACAACGGTAATAAGGTCATTTTAATCTATAAGCTTAGCAGATTTAAAAATATTTATTAATTTTAATTTTTTTATCTTTTGTAAATTTGATTTTATATGGGTGTCGTGTCAAATGATCGGAGAGAAGGGGACAAATTGGAGAGAGAGTGGGGGAGGGGGAGGGGGAGGGGGAGGGGCATTTCCCTATAGCACATAACTTGGTTTTTAGTATAATAGTATAGATTTATGTGCATGTGCAACTGCACATGTGATTAAATCCAAGTGTTAATGCTATATAGTGTCAACTGATTGTAGGGAAGGGGACAAATTGGGTTTTGGGGGTTGGGGAGGCGTATTTCAGTGTAGCACCTAACGTTGTTGTTTATATAATAGTATATATTTATGTGCATGTACAACTGCACATGTGATTCAATCCAATTGTCAATGCTATATCCTTGCTCTTTCCACTTTTCAAGTTTGCTAATACCACACCTCCCTCTTCATTAATCTACATAAAATCCCTTTGCCACCACGTGCAAAAAAGATGTCCAACATGCTCCTTCTCTCATCATAGAAAGTCTGTGTGTCTATGTAAACTGCGTTCGTAGTCACGGGGAGTAACTGGCTTTGGTATGCCCACTCTTTAAAACACATATGATGGAACAAAGTTGTATAATCTAGTCTATCTTGATCTGCATGTTTTCAAAGCTCTATAATAAATCATGCGTTTAAAGGTCATTTGCCCATGTATCAAGTGCTTGCACAATGAACAGTTACTGAGTACAAAAGTGTATTTTGTGACTTGTGAGTTTAGTTATTTTAAATGAAGGGTTCATTACATTCACCTAATGCGTTTAGTTATTTTATGGAACAAAGTTGTGTAGTCCACTTTATCTTGATCTGCATGTTTTCGAAGCTCTATAATAAATCATGCGTTGAAAGGTCATTTGCCCATGTATTAAGTGGTTGCACAATGAACAGTTACTGACAGTTTGATTAAAGCGTATTTTTATAACTTGTGAGTTTAGTTATTTTAAATGAAGGGTTCATTACATTCACCTAACAAGTTTATTGCATGTTTTTAAGGCTCTATAATAATCATGCATTTAAAGGGTTATTTGTCCATGTATTAAGTGGTTGCACAATGAACAGTTACTGACAGTAGAATTAAAGCATATTTTATGACCTATGAGTTTAGCTATTCAATGGAAGGTTCATTACATTCACCTGGATTTGCGTCTTAAAGCAACTACATGAGCAATTGTGTGCAGTGTTTTAAAAATCGGCCAATTTTATCGATTTATCGCTAATATATTGGGTTTGGGCCATGGCTGATATGATTTCTGCAAAAATTTATCGTATATTATTTTTAGCCGAATTTTCCCGATATATCGGTGTAAATCCGATAAAGTGGCCGTTTTCTCGTGGGCTAAAAATTGCCCGATTTTCTGCAATTTACGTTATAAGTGAACTGGTTCGGATTTGGAGACAAAAGCTCTCTTGTTTCGATACCCAACCTACATCCACTAAACAAAAACTACACTATCATGTTCTATCCCGCATCCACCAAACAGAAACAATTGGTTAGTGATCCCAAGCATGTGTCATTTACATAGTAGTATGTTTATATTTCATTAAATGTGCTTAGATTACATTTTAGGACATTATATTATATATGTTCGCCATCCGATATGACACTCCGATTTTTACTGCCTATCCATGATATATCCCTGATAACTGGGATTCGATATGAATTTTGGCCATCCGATATATTTTCGATACCCGATATTTAAAACCTTAATCATGTGATTTGAAAACTCCTAATCCATGGTTCATTTGATATCATTTTAATTTTATTGTTGGGAGATTGTTCATTTTTCAATACTTGATGCATGGTTAAAGAACCTTCAAAATGTATGACCTCTTGTCTGTCGAGTTTAAAAGATGCAGATCAAAGTGAGCAGAATAAATTTCCATAACGTGCACTTTGATAGGTGGACATGACTAAGCTAGTTATGCCGTAGGAATATTAAAGCCTCTTGTTGTGTGAGAGAATGTTTACATGCATATTTACACGGGTTACACATATGAGAGTGAACATTCATACATAATGTACCTTCATGTGTACACATAAATACAAACATATGTATCTATGAACAAGGTATGTATGTGTACATGTGTGCACATATAAAGTGGATACTGGATACTTATGAAATAAGACTCTATGTGCAGTCATAATTTATGTTTATATAGCAAGAGTTTTGCTTTCTAAGTTTACATACATGTAGCACGTTTGCATGAACATGAACAGTCACATGTGTCTTTGCATGGACATGCTTGTATGTGGCTTAGTTTCACATGAATTTTGACTTGGTGGATCAGGTTATTAGTTTTTATTTTTTAATATCTTCTTTTATTATTATTTTTTGAACCAGGAATTTAAGCTCAATCCTAATGCTAAGAGCTTTACCCCATCAGCATCATCTAGGCTCTCAGTACCGATGTCTGAAGGCTCCTTTTATTATGGTAACTCACCTGCTGTGCCACCTATGCACAGTGTACCTATGAACATGGGGGTAAGATTTCAATTCAACTATACAGCATCAATAGCCTACGGTTTCTTGATGTTTCTTTTCCTTTCTTTTTTGGCTCTGACCGTATCGTCCCAAAATATTTAGCAAGTTGTATTATACTGCTTATAGTAAGTTTATTCTCTGCATTTATTGTTTAATTTTCATTAATTTATGCATAAATATTTCATTCAGACTTCTTCCTCTGAAGCATTGGACTTTGTTGTACTCTAGCAGATTCTTGAAAATTATCTTTTGTCTCTACTTTAGAATTCCTTGTTGATGTCACTAAGCAGATCACAGTGAGTAAAGACAACCAGGATGACTGCATTCTAATTTCTTCCACGAGTTTAAAAAGTCCTGTTTAGAATGAATGATTAAAGAACCATCAACCCGTAAATGCTTCCTTTTGTAATCTAAACTGTGACCTTTTGTCTGTCACAAGTCACTTGATCTATGTTTTTGATTTCGAGGTTGAAGTTATAGTGCTGATCGCTGATTAACTGCTAGTGATGCAATTTTGAGTGAACTATCTGGATGAATGTTTGCATGATACTTAATGTATAAAGGTCTTGATCCCTGTTGCTACTGGTGTAACCTTCTCTATTTTGAGGGTGAAAAGGGTACTTGCCAATGATTTTATAGACAAGGTAGCTCATGCAAATACCCAATGGAATCAAATTAGTAAGACAGTTCCAGCCTGTCTCGGGAGGAGGGAGCTGAACTGTAATTTTCAGACATGTTGACCTTCTGGTTTGGTAGTAAATGTATTTCTGATAGTGCTGTTGATGCACAATGATACCTTGGAATTGTGTACAAGATTTGTGGTGTAAGTTTCTAGGAGTGATATACTTGCAATCTTTCTTTGCCGTTTACTGCCTTTTTGGACTTCTGAAAGAGGAAGCATTTTGTGGTCAGGTCTCTGTGGCTTGACAGTGGCTTGTTCAAGCTTGTCGTGCATGGTACAACTGAAGCCTAACCTTGATTAAGTTCAGTTAAAAACTTACCGAGCTCGAGCTTCTATTTCAGCTCTTTAGGTTCAATAAAATGTGGGTAGATGTTTTTGGAGCTTTTATTCTGCTGGCCCTTAATAAGTAACTTGTAGACAAATTTGATCATTTTGGTATTTCAGTGCTGAAGTAGAACAACCAAATATACCTGATTTGAACTTGCCGAAGAGTATGACAAAGCAGCAGATATGAAATGTAGCATGTTTCTTCCTTCATCAAGGTTCCAACATAAGTTTTTCTTTAGATATGGATTTCTTTGCTTGTACAGAGTTAGCAGTGCTACTTATATTCATTTCAAGAATACACAGTAATCAGACAATCATTGTCATACTGCTGTGTATTTATTTGATGGTGTCAAGGGGTCAACCTTCGTACACCTGTTGGATCCCCAAAAAGTTACGTGGCTAATGTAAGCTAAAATTAAGTAAGTATTCATATGCCTGGTTGAGATGGTGGAGATAGAGTAGAATATTGGGTCAACTCCAGTGCACTTGCTTTTCATATCATAATTAAATATCATTGCATTTTAAGTAGGTGGCAAAAATTACTTATGCTACCTAAAAATCAAGTAGACTGATGATTCTTTAATCTTGTTATGGACCTTATAGGTACTGGATCCACAAAGGAGTTTTGAAATGTCAACCGAATGGATGCTTGTCATGATCTGCACTATTATTTAAAGTTTTTAGTAATGGGTCAAGCTGGGAAAGTTAGCTGATAATCAGGAGCATTGGTTGGCTATTTATTATTTGACATTGAGGTGCTACTGTGAAGTTGGATGAACTTATCTGTTTTGATTAGAAAGTTGTAGCTGGGATTGATGTATTGATAGGAATCTGGGGACCTCTAAAGAGGACATACTTCCTTGAGAGTAGTGTTGATTCCAGTAGATTTGGCAATATGGATACATTTGGACAAAAATTCTAGGGACTGAAAGTGATATTCGAACACGATTGGGATTTTTCTAGCAGCACATTTGGCCTTGGGTATATACTACAGTTTGACTTTGACCATGTTTACTGAAAATTAAATAACTAGCATCTTTCATTTGATATTTTACTTCTAATTGCAGTTCACAACTTAGCTTAAAAATCAATATAGTTCTGCCATTTTTCCTTATTGGTATGCCGAAATCCTAGTGGTACATATCAGTTAAGTAATGAATGGTTGAGCAAGTACTTTCCCATGTCTTTTATGCATTTAATGGATATCTAATTTTCAGAAAAATTATGATCAACTAGCTGTGATGCTATGTCTTCAGTACTCAATGAGTGCATGTTATATTTGAATTTCATACTTCTTTTTCAGCTTATTGTTAAAGTAAAATTATTAATAACTGTTTGAAGCTCTTTATTTCTTCATTTAGTAGTTACTCCAATATCTTCATGTGTGCCAACTGCCTACTTCTTTATTTCTAGCCAAAATTTTGTTTCAGATTATTTTCCTTCCATTTTGTTGCTACCTACATTTTAACATGAAATAATTTCTGTAGGTTGGACCTTCATTTGGTGGGCATCAGCATGTTTTTAACTCACAATCTGCACAATTACAGTCTTCCCAGGCATATATCCATCCTAGTGGTCCAGTGGTATGCTACTATCCATTATCTTCAGGATCGGTTTCCATATTTTAAGCTGAAGCATTCTAATTTTTTATTCTTTGAGATTATATATCTTCTCAAGTGGTTTGCCCTTTTATAATTATGTTGATGTCATTTTATTGTCATTCACAGTACGGTCAGCAGGTGATTCTTGGACAGCCACAACCTGTTTATTACATGCCAACATATCCACCTGTAAGTCATCTTTTGTCATTTAGTTGCTTTAAATTTCTTGTCTTAATTCGACAGTAACTACACCTTTTCCGAATTCAAGTTGAGGAGAAAATGTTGCACAAAATTTCTCCATATTGCACTCTGATTAATCTTCAATACATTTTGATATATGGCAAATGATGGTTGCAGAGAGGCATATGGTATTTAGTGATTTGCAAAATATATATACCAATTGTCTTTTTCTTTTTCGAAACACAAAATAGGATTGTTGCTAAATTCATGTAATATGTTTTATTGGTCCACAGACCGCATGATCCTTGCTTTATTTGAGGTAAGCTTGGTTAGAAATGTATTTATTATGGATAGCTGCCATTGTTTGAGATCTATTTCTATATAGAAGAAATTTTGTAGCTAGTGTGAAGTTTCTAAACTTTTAAGAACTTGGAAATGGAGATACGAATGCTGTTAAAAAGATTGATCGGATATGGAATTGTGTGAAAAAAGTGTTGATTGCAGGAGGCACTTAAATTAAATATGTGAATCTGGAGGTGTGATTTTGATTTTAGATAATAAAGCTGATCAAAATTGATGGCCATTACCTGTTGGGAATGTCATGTTCATGAAATAAGGAAGAATTCTCTGTAATTGTCTTTTCTTATTTTCTGATATTAGTCACGCTTGAAAATGATATTAATATGTGAATACCTAGCGTATACTCATGGTGCAAAAAGTTTTTATTAAAGTGTGCTCTATGTTGTCCATGAACATGCGTCGGACTATTAAGCTTTAAAATCCTCACCACTATAAGTGCACAAAACTGCTGGTAGTTTCTAGTTGCTACCTTTAAGCTGTTCTATTGGCACCGGACTATTAAGCTTTAGAATCCTCACCACTATATGATAAGTACATACACTGCTGGTAGTTTCTAGGTGCTACCTTTAAGCTGTTCTATTGGTTTCAAGGTAGCTTTCTTGGGACACAATGTCCCCATGATGCTCAAACATTTGAAGGGTAAGTGTAAAAAGTTAACGATACTTTAAACTTCATCTTTGTAAATGAGTTCATTATTGCTTAAATTCCGTATCTTCCAATGTTTGTTATGTTCAAGGAGTATCGAGGGCATACTCTTCAAGTTTCCGTGTAATTGCATAAAGTTTTGTTCCACCTGGGACGCTTCTTCGAAAGTCAGAACTATATTCCCTCAGAATTAACTCAGTTTTCAACCATCCATTTGTTATTCCTTACTTTCCAGTTTAGTGAAGAATAAGCCATAACTAAATGACTTAATTACAGGGTTAGTAAAAATTAAATTGGACACATCTAAAAGGTCTCAAATATAGGACTTCAGTCTGCTTATGGTGGGGATGGATTGGTTGATGTGTTTTCGATAACATTGAACTATGGAGTCTTTTTCTCATCTAGGTCATTTGCCAAAGTGTAGAAGGCAAAGAAAGTGGTTATTATCATTGTTAGCATTGCCAACACCAGCACCATCTAAGCTTTCTCCCATCACTAGGGAGTAGACTATTGGCACATAGTTCTATTAAAGAGTTGGCAAAATTTTATGGCCAGCTTTTAACATTGACATAAATCCTTGATATTGGCGCCAGAATTTTAGTCTGAGAAAATGTCTACAGAGGGACTTCCTTAGATATTGGAAGGCTAGATTGCAAGGAGACCTTAGGATGGTGTAATTTAAATTGTGCCAAGACGCCCTCCAGATTCATTATAGACTACGAATGGATTGTAGAAAAGGAGTGTAGATGGTATATGTGATAATGGGGCGATGTTTTTGACTAGAAGGCATGTCTTTAATATAGATAAGTGTTGGTCTGTGAATGTTTTAAGAATATCTTTTATACTTAGTGTATGTTCAGAATATTGGGGAAACTTATACTATATATGAAACTTTTTTTTTGTGTGATAATGAGGCGACCTAGAATCGAACCCAAGATAGTGGTCTGTGAATTGGAACCTCCCAACCATCTGGGTCATCAACGGTGCTCACTAAATATGAAACTTGGGAAGGCTGAAGTACATATCTCTGGTAAGGCATTTGTGTACCTAGATGAATTCCCAAGCTTCCAGTCACCCATAAGAGGACATGAAAAAAAAAATAGCTTGAATTCTTTTCATAGAACTAGAAAATTTTATAGTGCCAGTGGATTGTGTATTTTACTATTTTTCAGATTGGAGGAGAGAATAGGATCATAGCCCAAAATATGCTGAAGAAGCTTAATTAGGCATAATCTATGTTGCATAGACACAGCAAGTTGTGATCATTCATAAAAACCTATGATATGGATATGGGTACATAATTATAATTATTACAAGATATATTAATAATATCAACATCTCCATATCTGTTGTTTTAACGTAGGTATTTTGGATTTTATTTTGTTTTGATGTCCGTGCGCTTGGAAAGTTCTATAGTCAATAATGTGCTCAACTTTAGTGATTAGGTCTTGTTGTTTAAGGAGTGCTTGGATGAATAATGTTTTTGTCCTATGGACGCATCATAGGGCTGCAGATTTTCATTCTAACACAGTATCATCATCGTCATGTTAGGCTACAACCTCCACCTCCTCTTAGAATGCTTTAGAATTACATCTTTGTCAACTCCTTCTATTTTCCTTCCCCAATTTACCCGGCACATTAGACTGAACTATTTATAGTACTTTTCCATAACATTAATAGTATCATCTTTCGTTATATTTTCCTTACCGCAATTCTTTATAAACTTAATTCGGACAGACATCCTGTAGTATCGCTTTTTTTGAAATTACTGGCCGTCTATAGTTTTATTTTCACAGATAAATCCCATGAGTGAATTTTTTTGACTCTTTTACCCTCAAAGAAAGAAAACTATTTTTTAATAAATAGATCCCCTGAGGTTCAAAGAGTAAAAAAAATCACTCAGGGGTCTATCTGCAAAAATAAAACCAAAGAGAGATCAAGTTCAAACAATGATAGTACAGGGAATCTATCCACATTTTACCCTTCTTTGTAACATCAAACTTTTTAGATCTTCATGACATACTTTAATTCTTGTACAGGAGATGCCATACAAAGGAAGAAATTTCTAGTGCGATCGATGCAGCCCTTTCTGAGATGGAAGATGGCGATGTATTCATATGGCGATTTAATTATTTCGAAGACGAGATCTTTGGTCCATCATGCAAACTGTCAAAGAAACACTCACCTCAACTTGATATGGAAGATTGGCTTCTCTATGTTCTGCCTGGGTTCTTGTTGGATTTTTCTTCTGAGTACTTTGAAGATGTAATTAGTGGTTACTCACCCAGAAAAACTTTTTATAAATTGGGAAATGAAATGAGAATGTTATAAAGTTTTATTGGGTAGCTATTAGAGCAGACTTGAGAAAATGTTGTGTACTTATATTGGCCCAGCGCTCTTGTACTGATGTTGAACTATCAAATATAGCTTGCTGGGCATCAGTCTGTTTTTATTTTATTCTTTTGTAACTTTGCTTATATTATGTTTGATTTCATTGGGCAAGATAATCAAATTGTATTCTTGTTTTGTTTTTGACTTGGGTTTATTCTATGTATGTATTGATTCTGACAACAGTAAGACTTTTTAGTCCCTTGTGCAGGGGTTGTGTTGTTAATCTAATGAGAATTTTGAAAGGTTACTTTCATAATAAAAGTTGTAGATTTTTTTATCTATCAAAGTGTCATTTCACAGTATATATATATATATATATATATATATATATATATATATATATATATATATATATATATATATATATATATATATATATCTTGTGAAATGACACATTGATAGATAAAAAAAATCTACATAATAAGTCAAGAAAATAACCCGAACCATTCACTAATATAGTGAAAAGGATGTTGAATGGACTACAAAGAAAAAGGCGATATAGTCTTATATCTTGAAAAAGAAGATATATCTTCAATGAATGAACTCGAAAGGTTGGACGTAAATACTTAGATTCTCGTTTACTATCCTACCTCTCTTTAAAATCGAGGGCTTGGCTGAAAACAATAGTCATACAAAAGGGAATGGAAATAACCCATTTCTGGAGCAATGAAAATCATTCAGTTCCTCCTAATTTCAGCAAATGCATAATACAAGAGGTTATACTTCCTCGAAATTGGGCAATTACTCCCAATCAGGAATTACCATTGGTTAAAGCCAGTACCAGCAAAGAAGTATATTACTTCAATTATTGGGATTATAAAGAGGCATTTTATAAAATGTTTTTATACCAAAATCCCAAGAACAAACATACATGGCTTATAAAGCTGTGTCCAGAAGCCATTTATAAAGGTCTACCCACTTGGTTCTTCGATTGGTGGGCTTCTTATGGTGCAGTTTGGTTATTTTACCAAAAGCAATCCAAAATTATATTCTCATTGGTGGAAAATCATCCACCATTTCTAAACTCCATGCGAAGAAATTGTAGGCGGTCTATGCATGATCTATTTCTTATTTGAAGCAGATCCCATGGATCCGGACTTGGTCCCTAGAAGCGGTGAAGAGGGTCATTTACCCTATTTAAAAGACAATATCATTATAGATGGTGGTGCGGAATTGTTATAGAAGAAAAGGTTAAGCGGATCATTGAAATAATCAAGAGAAATACTAAAACTCTTGAATCGGCAATTGTTCATGAAGTACAAAAGGAAAATCCAATGCTAAAATTGCCAAAATGATGAGGAGAAAGTATCCTCAAGATACGTATCGCCATTCAACGCGTTGTCTCAATATATGAAACGATAGTTTTGAGATATTTGATCTGGAGACTCAAAGTCTACCAAAAGCCTTGAGTCCAATGAAGATACTATTCTTCGGGCGCTCAAGATCCGGATGATGATATCGACACCATGTGGGAAGCGCCATGGGGATACTGAAATTTGGATAATATCCTGCCAACTCAAAAGGCAAGGAGAAAGCAGAGCCGTAGACATCTCTATCTTCTTTGCCGAATCACCGACAGAAGGAATCTCTTCGCACGAAAAAGCAAAACCCTCCTTTTACGCTGGCACGAAGAAAGCGGCAAGGGTCGTTGTCAAACAACAGTAAAAGCATATAATTGAGTTTACTGTGCTAAATGTCACTTTCCATGCACAGTAAGATGCTTTTATAATTAAGTTTACTGTGCTAAAGTTGCTTTCAATGCACAGTAAGATGCTTTATGTTTTTATAAACGTGTAAAGTTATGTCGTTGTCAAAGCATAGTAAAGATGCTTTGGAGAGTCTATAAATATGAAGTCACGTAAGAGGGAAGCTTGTACAAACGTTTGAGAAAATAAAATCAGAGAGCTAAGAGTGGAAGAAGAAATACTCAGTCTCGGGAAGTTCACACTGTAAGAAATCCATCTTTAGAATAAAGTTTATAAAGTTTATTGCTGCTTGTTGTTGTTGTTGTTGGATCCTGCTAATTCCTGGTATCAGAGCCATGATTGGCTAACTTAATTTCTTGCTGTCTATGATGTTTGTCAATTAAAAGTAGAAAATAAAAGTTAGATAGATTCATTCCTCTACTTTGATTAAGAAGTTATGTTGCTGGTTGTGGAACGTCACCCAAGTCGCGCCGTGTAAAGCCCGTGATTGGCCGGAAAGGCTGTAAGGGTTGTGTAAGTCGTTGACAGACGTGCAACTATTCACGTAATTTGTTAAGAAAAGTAAAGGAATGAAAAATCTAAGCTTTATCTCCTACTTCTTAATTTGGTAAACGTAACGCATGCTTAAGAAAATATGACGGGCTGCCACCATCCAAGCTTACCCGTTATACGGGAAAAAGGGTTAAAAATGCCCAGTTAGCAGAATTTCCTGCAGAAATTGAATCCTTGAACAAATGGTCTATACCAAAGATCCCTAATAGGGATATTTATCAGATCGGGTTTTGGGATTATAAATCCATTATTGCCATAAAAACCCTAGAACGTACTGTTACTGTTGATAATACAGAACAGACGATAAAATTATTAAGTCTAAAAGACATTGAACCATATATGGAAAAGTATAAATACATCCATATAGGCCTAATACAGGTCGCCTTTAAACCTTTGACATTACAAGGGTTAAATACTTCTATGTTGATGTGTCTCATGAGATGGACGCCTTAAATTGGACTCAATCCTAATAGGGATAATGGAAACAAGTCTATGCAATGGTCCAAGATACTTTAATGTATACCCAAATCTAAGTCTGTCATTAATGCACCCAAATATTTTGGAAGCAATAAATCAATATCGAACTCATGGATATGATTTTCTACCTGAGTCGGAAACTATTGCGGTAATCTATCGTATACATTACAAAGCTTTGGCTACTTTAGCCCCTAAGGCTAAAAATCATACGAAGCCAGGTAAAACAGTTCTAATAGAAACAAATTTATTATCTTCCAACATTGCTACTAATAGACAATTAAATTGGAATGAAGTAAATTTTCACGAAGTGGGTAATACCCCAAGCAATTTTACCAAAACCTATAATAAATAGTGAGGTAGACCAAATCATAGAAACTAATGATGGAGAAGTTGAAATATTATTCAACCCATTAAGGACAATAAAATTGTCCCAATCAGAATGCTCTTCGTCAAGAAGATCAGTATCAAGATCGGATTCCTATAGAATTTCTGAAGTTCGAGGAATAAATATATCCTCAAATAATATTCTCCATGCACAATATAAAGAGGAAGATAAATCTTCCCCTACAAGATCTGAAGTAAGTTTTAGACTTTAATGGATCTGTCCAAAGGAAGTAATTTAAGAAAATTTTTAAATGAGGAATTTCAAAAGGAGCATAACTCCAAATTTAGAAAATGGTTTTTCAAAACCTTCTCAAAAAAAAGATCAGTCATATTGGAGAGATGAATATTATAAAAGACCGAGAGAAGAAACAAAATTTAGAATATTTTGTTCCGTGGTTTTAAAAATTATATTCCTCAAAGAGAATTACGATTGGAGTACTAGAAGAATATTATAAGCAATGGAAAACTAGTACTAATGCAATTGTAAGGTCGGTTTATCCACCTCTGAGACCCTTTAAAGTTATCTGGAGTTTCTACTCATAATTTAGAAACTAATGCTTTTATAAAGCCCAACAGTTCTAATAATGAAACTCTCAAAGAAATAAATGATATTATCAAACAGAATAATTATACAAATGTTCATCTTCAAATTGTTGGACAACAACTTATTCGTATTGAAGATGCAGTTGGAGAATTAACACCAAATTAAGTGAAGATATTCCTTCACTAGAAAAGCAAAATTACCACTCAATTATATTGAGCGGGGCTACAATTAAACCTCCAATAGAGGTTTACGGGTTTAAAAGAGACCCTGAAATTACAACAGAGATAGTTGAAGTTATAACGAAAAAAATGAAAGAAGCTAAGCTTCTGACTCTACAGTCACCTTCAACCCCCCAAATTGAAAGTTCTTCTAATATAGAAGAAGATGAAGAAGCAAATTCTTGAAGGAGATATATCTCTAACCGACTTTTAGCCATAGAAGATCAATTTGTTAATAAAATAAAAATCGGCTAAAAGACTAGAGAGGTACTATTATAAAGACCTACTCAGTAGGCGTATTATTTGAAGAAAATGATACGTATTTACAAGTGATTATAACGGTAGAAATATCTGAATGGAATATAGATGGGTTATCGATACCCAAATAAATTCTACTATACATCGTATGCTTATGTGACCTTGTGTAAGCCGAGCAGTATCTAGATAAAATGATAGCAAGTTATATTACACGTGGATTCTTGGCATCCTTAAAGGATGGTGGGATAACTATTTATCCCGAAGCTAGAGGAGAAATTCTTAATGCTACCAAAGCGAGAATAATATACAACGAGAAGATCGGTTTATACTCTCATGTTAACAATAGTGCATCATTTCTTGGTGCATATCTCGATGAAGGAGAAAGAATAAGGACCTTATTACAAAATTTTAGATGTCCTTCTCTAACCCATTTTAGATGGTATAAAGACACTTATTTAAATAGAGTAATGTCTCTTCTTGATGCTAATAGCAATCCTTTGGAAAGCCAAGTTCATAGATGGCTTACCCAATCTATTCTTAGAAAAGGTAAGGAATAAAATTCAAGTGAATATGGAGGATATATCCCTATGATACCTTTGGATATGGCTATTTAATAAATGCACGTATAAAAGAGGGTTTAGCTCTGTAATGACTTAAAATTAAAAATCAATTGAAGTCTCAAAGACTTACTAAAAGAAAAGAATTAGGAGAATTTTGTGAACAATTAAGCCTATGATCGATATATAAAGGCGATAAAGAAAAGAAAAGAGGTCAAAAGACTTTTAAAAAGCCTTTTAAAAGAAGAAGAGATTCTTCAAGAAAAATAAAGATGAAAAAAAGGAAAAAGGTGAAAAACATCTTGATGAAATTAAATGTTTCAAATGTGGACGAATAGGCCACTATGCAAACAAATGTTATACAAAAAGAAATTAAATGAAATAACAGACGAAGGTCTTAAAAGAACTTTATACAAAGTTTTGATCAACGGTGATCTTGAATCAGAAGAAATATCTTGACTCATCTTATGAGTCTTATGGGTCTTCGATCAAGAAGAAACAAAAATTGTGCTTGTCAATACAAGATTGAGACTATTGGAAAGCTATAGTCCAAATGAATGGATTATCAATAAATGTAATATGAGAAAAACAAGAGTTTATTGACAAAATATTGACGGAAGACATAGCTCGAATTAAAACTAAGGTAATTGAAGCTTTACTTTTACCAAAGAAAGTAAAGAAAACCAAACATTGATAATGTTTATAAAATGTCGAGAGGTTATGACTAGAAGACAACATAATGCTTCTACCTCTCAACCGTTATCTTTATCCTTTTAAATAAAGAGATTAAAGGTTTAAAAGAAGAAGTAAAACTTCTAAAGAAAGAGAATAAGTATATTCTTTCTAAAATAAATTGAGAAGAAGATGAAAGATCATTATATTACGAAGAAGCGAAGTAATAACTTTCTTCAACTTGTCTGACAAGTAACCCTTGAAATGGTATATTAAAATAACCTTAGCCATTCTTTGAACAAATTTTTATCCCGATGTTATAGCTCTGGTAGATAGTGGTGCAGATCTAAACTGTATCAACGAAGGAATCGTTCCTTCTAAATATTTTGAAAAAACCACACAAACCCTTAGCGGAGCAAGTGGACACAAATTAGAGGTTAAATATAAACTACCTCAAGCACATATTTGTGTTAACGGAATTTGTATCCCTATTCCTTGCATCTTGGTTAAAACCTTATCACAACAAGTTATACTTGGAACCCCATTTTTACATTCTGTTATGCCAATCTTAAAGATTGACACAAAAGGCTTTCAAGCCACTTATAAAAATAAGGAAATTAATTTTGAGTTTATAACTGATCCCCAAACGAGAAGGTTAAATGAGATAAAACAGATCCTTCTCAAAGAACAACAAATTAATTTTCTTAAAGAAGAAGTGTCCTTTGTTCAAATAAAAGAACAAATCCGAAACAATCAAGAGTTGATAACTCAAATTGAAAATAAATTTAAAGTCACTGTATGCAGTGATTTACCCACAGCTTTTTGGGATAGAAAGAAGCATATTGTTTCTCTTCCATATATAGATGGATTTGATGAAAAAACTATTCCGACAAAGGCTAGACCTTGTCAAATGAATAAAGAATATTTAGAATCGCAAGAAAGAAATAAATTCTCTTATAGAGAAAAGCTTATAGTCAACTCATATTCTCAGGTGGGTTGTACGACTTTCTATGTTAATAATCATGCCGAGCAAGAAAGAGGACTACCTCGATTAGTAATAAACTACAAGCCCTTAAATAATGCTTAAATGGATAAGATATCCAATTCTAATAAGAGGGACTTATTGAATCGCATTAATAATGCGAAAATATTCTCTAAATTTGATTTAAAATGGATATTATCAAATTCAAATAAAAGCGAAGATAGATATAAGGCTGCTTTTATAGTGCCTTTGGCCATTATGAATGGAATGTTATGCCTTTTGGCTTAAAAGCGCTCCTTGAATTTGAACATTATGAATAATATTCTCATACCTTATCACAGTTTCACATTATCTTATATAGATGATGTTTTGGTATTTTCAAATACCTTTGAGCGACATGTTAAACATCTAGAGATTTTGAAATCTTATCATCAAAAATGGGCTAGCTATATCTGCTCCTAAAATGAAATTATTTCAAACCAGTTAGATTCTTGGGGCATAATATTGATCAAGGAACTATAATTCCTATTGTGAAGTATAGAATTTGCATCCAAATTCCCGGATGAAATTATTGATTATAGCGATTCTGAGAGGTTTTAGGATCTCTGAATTACGTAGCGATTATTATAAAAATCTAGCTCAAGACACGCCTATTTTATACAATAGGCGAAAAAGAATCTAAGCGGAGTGGGCCTTGACATACTCGAGCGGTTAAGCGTATCAAGGAGCAAGTAAAATGTCTCCCTTGTACTAATTTAGCTAATAGCACATGGTTCAAAACCATAGAAACGGATGCCTCTAATATTGGTTATGGAGGAATTCTTAAACAAGTGAATCCTGATACTAATAAAGAGCAGTTGATCCGTTATACTTCTGGCAAGTGGAATAATGCTCAACTAAATTATTCCACCATTAAAAAAGAAATGCTTGCTATTATTAAATGTTTAGCTAAATTTAGAGATGATATTCTCAACCAAGAATTCTTGCTTAGAGTTGATTGTAGCTCTGCTAAAAGCGTTATTGAAAAAGATGTTAAGAATCTTGTGTCAAAGCAAATATTTGCTCGTTGGCAAGCCGAATTGGCTATGTATCAGTTTCATATTACTCATATTAAGGGAACTTCTAATTTTTACAGGGTTCCCATGCGGTCCAGTAAACCTCCTTTTGGGCGGAGAGGAGTAGCGGCGGCGACCCCATTCTCCCAATCATTCTCAAAGGAGTCATACTCCTGGCAATACAAATTCATGGCGTACAATTACTAGCTAGAGGAGAAATCCTTAATGCTACTAAAACTGAGAATAATATACAACGAGAAGATGCAGTTTATACTCTCATGTTAACAATAGTGCATCATTTTACTGGAGCATATCTCGATGAAGGAGAAAGATTAAGGACCTTATTACAAAATTTTAGATGTCCTTCTTTAACCCATTTTAGATGGTATAAAGACACTTATTTAAATAGAGTAATGTCTCTTCTTGATGCTAATAGCAATCCTTTGGAAAGCCAAATTCATTGATGGCTTACCTAATCTCTTTGCGTAAAGAGTAAGGAATAAAATTGAAGTGAATACGGGGATATATACCCTATGATACTTTTGGATCTGACTATTTAATAAATGCACGTATCAAAGAGGGTTTAGCTCTCTGTAATGATTTAAAATTAAAAATCAATTGAAGTCTCAAAGACTTACTAAAAGAAAAGAATTAGGAGAATTCGTGAGCAATTTGCTATGATCGACCTTATAAAGGCGGATAAAGAAAAGAAAAGATATCAAAAGGACTTTGAAAAAGCCTTTTAAAAAGAAGAAGAAATTCTTCAAGAAAGATAAAGATGAAAAAGAGAAAAAAGGAAAAAGGTGAAAAACATCTTGATGAAATTAAATGTTTCAAATGTGGGCTTAATAGGCCACTATGCAAACAAATGTTATACAAAAAGAAATTAAATGAAATAACGGTGAAGGTCTTAAAAGAACTTTATACAAAGTTTTGATCAACGGTGATCTTGAATCGAAGAAATATCTTCTAACTCATCTTATGAGTCTTCCGGGTCTTCGATCAAGAAGAAACAAAAATTGTGCTTGTCCAATACAAAATTGAGACTATTGGAAAGCTATAGTCCAAATGAATGGATTATCAATAAATGTAATAATAGAAAAACAAGAGTTTATTGACAAAATATTGACTAAGACATAGCTCCTAATTAAAACTAAGGTGATTGAAGCTTTACTTTTACCAAAGAAAGTAAAGAAAACCAAACATTGCTAATGTTTATAAAATGTCGAGGTTATGAATAGAAGACAACATAATGCTTCTACCTCTCAACCGTTATCTTTATCCTTTTTAAATAAAGAGATTAAAGGTTTAAAAGAAGAAGTAAAACTTCTAAAGAAAGAAAATAAGTATATTCTTTCTAAAATAAATTCTAAGAAGATGAAAGGTCATTATATTCCGAAGAAGCAGAAAGTAATAACTTTCTTCAACTTGTACAGCAAGTGACTTCGCAGAAATGGTATATTAAAATAACCTTAGCCATTGCTGAACAAATTTTTATCCCAGATGTTATAGCTCTGGTAGATAGTGGTGCAGACCTAAACTGCATCAACGAAGGAATCGTTCCTTCTAAATATTTTGAAAAAACCACACAAACCCTTAGCGGAGCAAGTGGTCACAAATTAGAGGTTAAATATAAACCACACATATTTGTGTTAAATCCTGATACTAATAAAGAGCAGTTGATCCGTTATACTTCCGGCAAGTGGAATAATGCTCAGCTAAATTATTCCACCATTAAAAAGGAAATGCTTGCTATTATTAAATGTTTAGCTAAATTTCGAGATGATATTCTCAACCAAGAATTCTTGCTTAGAATTGATTGTAGCTCTGCTAAAAGTGTTATTGAAAAAGATGTTAAAAATCTTGTGTCAAAGCAAATATTTGCTCGATGGCAAGCCGAATTGGCTATGTATCAGTTTATAAAGTTTTAGCAGGATTTCTCCTCTAGCTTCTGGGGATAAATAGTTATCCCACCATCCTTTAAGGATGCCAGTAAATCCACGGTAATATAACTTGCTATCATTTTATTCTATTATACGCTCACTATTATTGCCGCACAAGCATAACGATGTATAGTAGAATTTATTTGGGTATCGATAACCCATCTATATTCCATTCAGATATTTCTACCGTTATAATCGGCTTGTAAATACATTATCATTTTCTTCAAATAATACGCCTACCGGAGTAGTCTTTATAATAGTACCTCTCTAGTCTTTTAGCCTGATTTTTATTTTATTAACAAATTGATCTTCTATGGCTAAAAGTCGGTTAGAGATATATCTCCTTCTCAAGAATTTGCTTCTTCATCTTCTTCTATATTAGAAGAACTTTCAATTTGGGGGTTGAAGGTGATCAGAGTCAAGCTTAGCTTCTTTCATTTTTTCGCTATAACTTCAACTATCTCTCTTGTAATTTCGTGGTCTCTTTTAAACCCGAAACCTCTATTGGAGGTTTAATTGTAGCCCGCTCAATATAATTGAGTGGTAATTTTGCTTTTCTAGTGAAGGAATATCTTCACTTAATTTGGTCGTTAATTTTCCAACCGCATCTTCAATACTGAATAAGTTGTTGTCCAACAATTTGAAGATGAACATTTGTATAATTATTCGTTTGATAATATCATTTATTTCTTTGAGAGTTTCATTATTAGAACTGTTGGGCTTTATAAAAGCATTAGTTTCTAAATTATGAGTAGAAACTCGGATAACTTTAAAGGGTCTCAGAGGTGGATAAACCGACCTTACAATTGCATTAGTACTAGTTTTCTATTGCTTATAATATTCTTCTAGTACTCAATCGTAATTCTCTTTGAGGAATATAATTTTTAAAACCACGGAACAAAATATTCTAAATTTTATTTCTTCTCTCGGTCTTTATAATATTCATCTCCAAGATGACTGATCTTTTTTGAGAAGGTTTTGAAAACCATTTTCTAAATTTGAGTTATGCTCCTTTTGAAATTCCTCATTTAAAAATTTTCTTAAATTACTTCCTTTGACAGATCCATTAAAGTCTAAAACTTACTTCAGATCTTGTAGGGAAGATTTATCTTCCTCTTTATATTGTGCATGGGGAATATTATTTGAGGATATATTTATTCCTCGAACTTGAAATTCTATAGGAATCAGATCTTGATCTTGATCTTCTTGACGAAGAGCATTACGATTGGGACAATTTTATTGTCCTTAATGGGTTGAATAATATTTCAACTTCTCCATCATTAGTTTCTATGATTTGATCTACCTCACTATTTATTATAGGTTTTGGTAAAATTGCTTGGGGTATTACCCAGCTTTCAGGAAAATTTACTTCATTCCAATTTAATTGTCTATTAGTAGCAATGTTGGAAGATAATAAATTTGTTTCTATTAGAACTGTTTTACCTGGCTTCGTATGATTTTTAGCCTTAGGGGCTAAAGTAGCCAAAGCTTTGTAATGTATACGATAGATTACCGCAATAGTTTCCGACTCAGGTAGAAAATCATATCCATGAGTTCTGATATTCAGATTTATTGCTTCCAAAATATTTGGGTCTGTTAATGACAGACTTAGATTTGGGTATACATTAAAGTATACTGGACCATTGCATAGACTTGTTTCCATTATCCCTATTAGGGATTGAGTCCAATTTAAACAGCGTCCATCTCGCAGACACATCAACATAGAAGTATTTAACCCTTGTAATGTCAAAGGTTTAAAGGCGACCTGTATTAGGCCTATATGGATGTATTTATACTTTTCCATATATGGTTCAATGTCTTTTAGACTTAATAATTTTATCGTCTGTTACGTATTATCAGCGATGCTTGATGCGTTCTAGGGTTTTTATGGCAATAATGGATTTATAATCCCAAAACCCGATCTGATAAATATCCCTATTAGGGATCTTTGGTATAGACCATTTGTTCAAGGATTCAATTTCTGCAGAAATTTCGCTAATCGGGCATTTTAACCCTTTTTCCCCAGATAACGTAAGCTTGGATGAGTGGCGGCCTGTCATATTTTCTTAATCGTCGTTTCGCTACCAAATTAAGAAGTAGGAGATAAAGCTTAGATTTTTCATTCCTTTACTTTTCTTAACAAATTGCGTGAATAGTTGCACGTCTGTCAACGACTTACACAACCCTTACAGCCTTTCCGGCCAATCACGGGCTTTACACGGCGCGACTTGGGTGACGTTCCACAACCAGCAACATAACTTCTTAATCAAAGTAGAGGAATGAATCTATCTAACTTTTATTTTCTACTTTTAATTGACAAACATCATAGACAGCAAGAAATTAAGTTAGCCAATCATGGCTCTGATACCAGGAATTAGCAGGATCCAACAACAACAACAACAAGCAGCAATAAACTTTATAAACTTTATTCTAAAGATGGATTTCTTACGGTGAACTTCCCAGATGAGTATTTCTTCTTCCACTCTTAGCTCTCGATTTTATTTTCTCAAACGCTTGTACAAGCTTGCCCTCTTTACAGACTCTCGCCCATATTTATAGACTCTCCAAAGCATCTTTACTATGCTTTGACAACGACATAACTTTACACGTTTATAAAAACATAAAGCATCTTACTGTGCATTGAAAGCAACTTTAGAACAGTAAACTTAATTATAAAAGCATCTTACTGTGCATGGAAAGTGACATTTAGCACAGTAAACTCAATTATATGCTTTTACTGTTGTTTGACAACGACCCTTGCTGCTCTCGTAGTGCCAGCGTAAAAGGAGGGTTCTTTTCGAAGAGATTCCTTCTGTCGGTGATCATGCAAAAAAGATAGCGATGTCTACGGCTCTGCTTTCTCCTTGCCTTTTGAGTTGGCAGGGATATTATCCAAATTTCCGAGTATCCCCATGGCGGCTTCCCACATGGTATCGATATCATCATCTGGATCTTGAGCGTGTGGAAGAATAGTATCTTCATTGGACTCAAGGCTTTTGGTAGACTTTGAGTCTCCAGTATCAAATATCTCGAAAAACTGACGTTTCATATATTCGAGACAACGCTGTTGAATGACAGCTTCTGTATCTTGAGGATATTTCCTCCTCATCATTTTGGCAATTTTTAGCATTGGATTTTCCTTTTGTACTTCCTGAACAATCGCCGATTCAAGAGTTTTAGTATTTCTCTTGATTATTTCAGTGATCTGTTTAACTTTGTCTTCTATAACAATTCCAGACCACCATCTATAATGATATTGTCTTTTTAAATAGGGTAGAAGCATTATTCCACTTGCCGGAAGTATAACGGATCAACTGCTCTTTATTAGTATCAGGATTCACTTGTTTAAGAATTCCTCCATAACCAATATTAGAGGCATCCGTTTCTATGGTTTTGAACCATGTGCTATTAGCTAAATTAGTACAAGGGAGACATTTTACTTGCTCCTTGATACGTTTAACTGCCTGAGTATGTTGGGCAGTCCACGGCTTAGGATTCTTTTTCAGTCTATTGTATAAAATAGCTGTGTCTTGAGCTAGATTTTTATAATAATCATACGTAATTCGAGATCCTAAAACCTCTCAGAATCGCTATAATCAATAATTTCATCCGAATTTGGATGCAAATTCTATACTTGTCAATAGGAATTATAGTTCCTTGATCAATATTATGCCCCAAGAATCTAACTGGTTTGAAATAATTTCATTTTAGGAGCGATATAGCTAGCCCATTTTGATGATAAGATTTCGAAAATCTCTAGATGTTTAACATCTTTGTTCAAAGGTATTTGAAAATACCAAAACATCATCTATATAAGATAATGTGAACTGTGATAAGGTATGAGAATATTATTCATAATGTTCGAAATTGAAGGCGTTTTTAAGCCAAAAGGCATAACATTCCATTCATAATGGCCAAAGGCACTATAAAAGCGATCTTATATCTATCTTCGCTTTTATTTGAATTTGATAATATCGATTTTAAATCAAATTTAGAGAATATTTTCGCATTATTAATGCGATTCAATAAGTCCCTCTTATTAGGAATTGGATATCTTATCCATTTAAGCATTATTTAAGGGCTTGTAGTTTATTACTAATCGAGGTAGTCCTCTTTCTTGCTTTCGGCATGATTATTAACATAGAAAGTCGTACAACCCACCTGAGAATATGAGTTGACTATGCTTTTTCTCTATAAGAGAATTTATTTCTTTCTTGCAAGATTCTAAATATTCTTTATTCATTTGACAAGGTCTAGCCTTTGTGAATAGTTTTCATCAAATCCATCTATATATGGAAGAGAAACAATATGCTTCTTTCTATCCCAAAAGCGTGGGTAAATCAATGCATCACGGTGACTTTAAATTTATTTTCAATTTGAGTTATCAACTCTTGATTGTTTCGGATTTGTTCTTTTATTTGAACAAAGGACACTTCTTCTTTAAGAAAATTAATTTGTTGTTCTTTGAGAAGGATCTGTTTTATCTCATTTAACCTTCTCGTTTGGGGATCAGTTATAAACTCAAAATTAATTTCCTTATTTTTATAAGTGGCTTGAAAGCCTTTTGTGTCAATCTTTAAGATTGGCATAACAGAATGTAAAAATGGGGTTCCAAGTATAACTTGTTGTGATAAGGTTTTAACCAAGATGCAAGGAATAGGGATACAAATTCGTTAACACAAATATGTGCTTGAGGTAGTTTATATTTAACCTCTAATTTGTGTCCACTTGCTCGCTAAGGGTTTGTGTGGTTTTTCAAAATATTTAGAAGGAACGATTCCTTCGTTGATCTGATTTAGATCGCACCACTATCTACCGTGAGCTATAACATCGGGATAAAAATTTGTTCAAGAATGGCTAAGGTTATTTTAATATACCATTTCTGAAGTTACTTCTTTGTACAAGTTGAAGAAAGTTATTACTTTAGCTTCTTGAATATAATGATCTTTCATTTTCTTGAATTTATTTTAGAAAGAATATACTTATTCTCTTTCTTTAGAAGTTTTACTTCTTCTTTTAAACCTTTCATCTCTTTATTTAAAAGGATAAAGATAACGGTTGAGAGGTAGAAGCATTATGTTGTCTTCTAGTCATAACCTCGACATTTTATAAACATTATCAATGTTTGGTTTTCTTTACTTTCTTTGGTAAAAGTAAAGCTTCAATTACCTTAGTTTTTAATTCGAGCTATGTCTTCCGTCAATATTTTGTCAATAAACTCTTGTTTTTCTGTTATTACATTTATTGATAATCCATTCATTTGACTATAGCTTTCCAATAGTCTCAATCTTGTATTGGACAAGCACAATTTTTGTTTCTTCTTGATCGAAGACCCATAAGACTCATAAGATGAGTCAAGATATTTCTTCTGATTCAAGATCACCGTTGATCAAAACTTTGTATAAAGTTCTTTTAAGACC